>SCLH01000098.1:380448-433103 GCA_004367855.1 Oikopleura vanhoeffeni | reverse complement strand
ACGACACAGATAGGATGAGCAAGCGGAGACCCCCCAGCATCGCGACACCAGAGAGAGCGGAGGACTTAAGGAGAGATGAGGTACTTAAAGTAGGATAGTATAGAAATTGATATTGTATGTACCTCTTTTCTCTTCACCACAACACATCCCCCATCGTATCATAGGTCCAAGTATTAAAAGACATCAACAACAGGAAGAATAAATCTGGATGTACCACCAATATTCTTAATACTGATAAGGAGGAATTCTTTTTCTCCATTTCATAAAATCAAAAGATTAATAATTTATTTTGTTGCAACTTTTCAAGCAGGATGTTATTTATAGCCTTTACAGACTATCATTATTGTGCAATTTTGGGTTCAGGTTTTGGTAAGAAACTATTCATGTATTTTATTTGTTTTGTTCATTGCAAAAAGTTCTTAACTCAAATTAGCAAACATAGGAACTATTGATTATAGGTTTGATTGTATTGAATATAATCAGCGTGAACGAGTCAAAAATGAACCTACCCGGAGAAGTAAGAAGAATTTAAGATTATGTTTTCGGTGTGAAAATTTCGCCTAAGAAATAATTATATCGAAAATCCATAAAACGATTAGTAAAATGTTTAGTTGCTCATGAAAACCTTCGTCTAACGAGAATGCATAAACTAAATTACTCTTTCTTAAACCAAAGGAGTCTGAAAATTGAGGTGATTCTCTATAGCGGTGTTCGAAATGCCCAACTGTGTGAAGTCTTGGTGATTGTCTTAGTGCTACGCACCAATTCGACTTTATCGCTCCCAATAATCAAGCACACTGCCTATTAATTTTACCCAAGACCAATCATAAAGACCAAAATAAAGTGGAATTTGAACACGCGCTATTGAAGATTATCATTTTCCTTGAGCGGGTCAAATCAACGAATGCGAAACTCACGCCTAGAGGATCGCAATATTCTGATATTATGTTTATATATTTTGTTTCATTCGAATTTATTTCAATTTGCTGCGCCCGGCTTTTTCATAGCAAAAAAAAACGAAAAACATGTCGATCAAAATTGTATACCCAGTATAGAAGAACCCTTTCCTATTTTGTAAACTACTGGTACATCATTTTCTCTTTTAAAAATTGTGTTTTACATACGTAATAAAAGCTAGCAGGTCTGAGTGCAAATAGCGCGATGTCATTCTGAAGTAATGCGTAGATTATTATGCTAAGTAAATATTGTCTTTTAAGGCTACCCAACGGAACTCAATTATAATACACTTAATGGATGTATAAAATATATTTCAAATACCACATCAGTTAAACCAAACGAGTTTCCAAATTACTTTTCAATTTCGATGCTTAAGAAGAAATCGTGATCTTTACAAGGTCAAATAAGCAACGTCAATTTGCCGCGAAATATCTTTTTTCACGACCATATTTCGAAAACATTTGTGCACCATTCCTCATGGTCGAAAAAAATTGGAGTAATTAAATAAAAATTACGAAAAAGCAATTTTAGCGGACCCATCTTTCATGCGTTTTTCCTACAAAAAGTTGAAAAAGATATGGTATAAATTTTTTTGTCTGCTTTACCGGTCTTCAATAATCCCAGAGTCATATAGTTTAATTTCGAAAATTTTACCAATTGACGCAAATAACCGCGAATACCCTAATTACAAATAGGACAAAAAATATAAGAATACTGTACCAAAAAATGTTTGAACTACTTTCACAATTAACCTGGATCAGCTGAGACCAAATATTTAACTAAAACAAAATAACTAATTTTTTTGGCATCCTGGAAAAATTTAATTGTGCATGCCATGGTGAAACAGTCTAAGAATTTCTTAATAATGTCAATAAAATTCAAATTCCGTATAGAACATTGCCAAAATTTCGGTCAAAAATATTATCTGAAATGAAATTCGATATGCGAGTCATAAAGGGTACGGCACCTTCATTATCTCATAAATAAACACAGGTACCAAACTAGTTTTGCGAAAAAAGCACTTTCCATCGAAATTGTTAGCTAATACGTGTTCCTTGTTTTTTTGTCATCTTTTATAATCTTGTGGCTTTTGCGCAACTCAGAATTTTCGTGACTGTCAAACTTTGAAAAATGCGTTTTCCTAACGTTTTTTCTATTGAACATGTTATTTTTACTAATTTTTTTGGAATACACACTGATAACAGAATTAAAGACATGGCTTCGCAAAAACTTATCTTCTTCCATCATGTTCTGATATTCGAGATATACAGCAGCGTCGGTACCAACAAAAACAATTTACGCAATACTGAGGCGTGGCCATGTTCTGATTTTAATAACGGCTTAGGAGGCATAAAAATGCTCCAAATTGATGAGGGGGGTAATTACACGTTACTAAAAACAATCATCAAAAAAACATTCGAAAATTTTCCGCATTTTTTTTTCTTTTCTGTACTAAGTATTTTTAAAAAACAATGAAGTAAAAAAATAACGTTTGCTCGAATTTGACCATTTAAACTTCAAAATTAATCGACTTGACGTAAGCCCAACTTCTCAATCATGTTTCGACTGGCTTCTTTTGAGCCTACTTTCGAAAAATCGAAGCACTTTTTTATTCGGAAAATTTTCTTGGGAATGACGCAAAAGAAAAATCATATTCGAGTTTTACGCTGAAATATCTGCAAAAAAAGTCCAGTGCAAGTCTCTTAGCGAATTGGTTCTAAAAAATACTGGGTTATAGAAAGAGTGATGGCCATAGCAAATATAATCTAGGAGGGAGATAGATTTTGAAGTCTGCAATTGTGAACAAATCGTCGGGTTGATGCGTGGCGTTCTAGGGAATTGGTTTCGTCGCCGGATCAAAACAAAATGGCCCACGAGAAAAGATTCACATACTAACCGTTACGTGATCTGTAAAAATTTGAGCTCAATTTTGATATACTCGTCTGGGGAAGGAGAATAGTTTTTGCAGTTTGGAAAAGTCACCCCAGTGTACGAGTACTGTTACTAATTGGTGTATGGTCCAAAAATAATTGTGATGTACTTTTTTTGCAAGATTAAGGTATAGATCTACAAATGGCACTTTGCGAATTATGGCTCAAGATTCAGGATTTTCCTGAAAATGAGCTCTGCAAAAGTATGCAAATCAGACATGACCCACACCCCCTTAAATCTGCAAAAAAGCCTTAATTTGGCAAGTGTCGGGGTAAAATTTTTAGCAGCGTGTATAAATTAAAATTGTATGATTTGTATTGTTCTCAGTTTCATGTTCAGAGAATGCGTTTTAATCGTTGACTGGCAATTTTCATACCGTCTCGTATTTTGTTTTTCTAAATGCGCTGCAAAATTGAAAACTTTGCAAAACGATGCCGGGAAGTTTCTAAGAGCCTTCAAGTTGGTTTGTGAAGATGTCAATCTTCACGATCCCGAGCAAAATAATCTAAATTTTTTAGCAAAATACAGATTTTGCTCACAACTTTTGTAATTTTTTTTTTTTTTTTAAACTTTTTCAACTGAACCATTAACTTAATTTTGAACTTTTAAACTTCAAAATCTTGAAAATGACAAATAAACTCGAAAGGTTGACAAAATATTTCTGTTCTAACGGTCAAACCAGAAAACTCTTAATGATTTGCGCCTTTATCTATTTTCAAATTGGTATTTACACGTATTCTCTCCTTTTTTCTGGCTTACACTCCGCTGTACTACACTACTTCTTACGCGTTATTTGCGTGAAACTTTTCAAGATAAAACGTAAGCTGGCAGGTCATTTCAGACACAACATTAAGACAATTTAAGATGTTTATTGTGCCGTACAAAACAATATGTACTGGTATGTAAAGTTTAATTTTTTTTATCATTATGTATCGAAATCGCAGTCTAAATTAATCAATGATCAGTCACTAACGCTTCACATATATCTTCCTTCTAGTCAGCCACATCGTCATTTCGGAATACGTCAAATCCCAACCATAAGATATATACAGTATTTAATACAGTATTAAAAAAGAATAGTCCGATTTTCTGAAATATTATAATCACTACTATATGAACTGATTTATTTAATTTTCTAAGAATTTTCAAAGTTCAAACTATTTTAGTTTGTTTCACCTGTCATTCTGACTATGGAAATAGAATACAAATCCGGGAACGTCCTAATTATTGATAAATATTATCTATGTCTAAAAAAGAGAACTAGAGAAATGAACAGACACGAATTGTTATTATGATGAGAAAACCTCAATCATCGAGCTGAAATTTTGCGATTTATAGAATCATTTCAAAAATCCATAAGGGACGCCATCCGTTTGCACGATTGGCCCGAAACACTAACGCGTATGCTTTTTTAGCGCTCAACCCCACTTTTCGGTCCTCCATGCATTTTTTTATCAAAATGCAAGATATTCCCAGATCGGATTTCTGGATACCAATGCCCGAAAAACCTCAAATACCAAAATTTAAGACGATGTCCAGTAATGACCGAAAACTCGATACCGGTGCAAAAATTAAAATGACGATTCTGAGAAAACTGCCCATCAGCTTTAAAATTCGAATATTTTGGCAGTCTGGTAAGCAGATTTTGTCGAAGATATTTTTGGCAAATTTTTTTGTAATTTGACACCCAAATTTAATAAGAAAAACTGAAAATCTTAATTTGCTGACGCCCTTAAAACGTGTCTTGATGGAAAAAAAAAGTTTGCCAAAAACATTTTCCTCCCGAAAAATACCAAGGTAGGTATATTTTCGGGTCAACAAGGTCTTGTTCTGGCCTTAAAAGATGATGAAACTGTTATTTGACCGGTTTCTTAGAAAGGGTTCCCCCAAATATAACAAAAAAAACAAATTTCCCTGCCGGAATAAAATTTTCGAAAAAGTTGTACTAGATATGGAAATAGTGATTCACGCTAATAGGCAGTTTTCTCCGAATCGTAATTTTAAACTTTCACCGTGATTTCCCGGTATTACCTGAAACGTACCCGGTAAAAGTTAAAACAATTATGGGTCTTTGCGTTTTTTTTTGGTCTTGTTGGAGGCAGAAAGTCTGGTTTTGAGAAGATCTTGCTTGTTAAAAAATCGATGGAGACAAAGGAGTGAGAGTAGCCTCAAAAACTACCTAAGCTGAAACTTCGTAAATGCAATATTTTCCGGTGAGATCTGCAGAGATTTGGCAAAAAGCAAGCATTCCAAGCTGAGCGTACAATACCCGAAAAAGTAGAAAGACTTATCAAACAAAAAATAATTTACCTTTTTACAAACATTTAAAAATTTTTATTCCATTAAACTAAAAACTTGAGTATTTCTAGACTTCCGTCAAGTTGTGTTAAACTTGAAACTTGTTTAAAATCTCTTAAATCTTCGAAATTATGAATATAAATCGAAAGCTAAGATAACTTCTACATAATGGTTTTTGAATAATATACTAAAGAGCGAAATCCTTCAAGAAAAATATTTTGCGCAAACATCGACAACCGCTTCTGAAACAACTTTTACACAAGTCGCAAGCAAGACACACAGCGCGCAGAAGGCCTAACTAGTATACACTGTATGTAATTGGAAGAAATTTTTGTCCAAATTTTTTACGAAAATTTCAAAAAACACAGCAAACACATTGGTTTAACATAACGCAAGAGAAGTTTTGAAACTGCAAAAAACGTAAATTACAGAGATGAACAAAAATATAAATTTGAATACTTAAACACTGATTAATTCTCAATTAGAAATTTTTCCCGTGAACATTAAAAAAACCTGACAAATTAACGGTAACCTTAAAGTTACAAACTTAGAAACGATAAGAAATCCCGAATTACAACCGAATAAAAGTTCATAATAAAACCAAGTTATGAATATCACCCCTCTAAAGTTTTTAGAATTACTGTCAATTATTTTCAGTTTTCGAAAAAAGGCTAGAAAACACGAATATCAAGAAATTAAATCATCGGCTCTGAAATTAAAATTCCAACTCCACTCTAACCGGTAGATCTCGTCAATTTCAAATGCAAAAACATTCTGAATCCCCTTTATCAAAAGTACTTAAAAATTTTCTATAAAACCACGAAGATATAGTGATTCTTAAGGTTGATAACAAGCCGATTAAGATAATGAAAAAGACTGATTATAGATTCGAAAATCCAAATGTCTACTAAGACAAAAATTTTCCAAAAATTAGAAAACTATGATCGAATATAGGTTTAAGAAAACCGAACCTTAAAAAGTCAAGAGAAAGCTCGCCTCACAAAAACTTTCACAGGCTGTTTGTGCCGATGTGGAAAAATCAAAGCGTTATTTTCCAAGCTGATTCATCTATCAGTCTTTTTACGGGGCCCGTAAACAGCTCCATAAAGTAGGGGAACCACTTTAGAGGTTTAAGCTACTGCTTATGATGCTTTAGTTAAATAACGCAAAAAAATTTCTTAAAAAAACTTCTGAGAAGCCTCATTTCTGAGAATGGTCATTTATAGGTTAAAAATACAAGAATGTTCAAAGAACGACTTTTTAAATGACCGAAAAAATTGATTCAAATATTCATAGGGTGATCACAGCGGATATCGAACAAATGTATTCTAACATTAACGTTGTTCGCTGTTTTCATTTATTTTGGAAAAAATATATGCAGAGCCGAAAAAAATTTTCAATTTCAAAAAGAATAAATGGAAAACTTTTGGGCACCTCCATAAAAATGAGAGCTTTTTAAACAATTTTTATCAAAACTCTCATTAAATTTCAGATAGTGAAAAACCCTGTAGAGTTTATCAGCAAGAAAAAACGGGCTGAATATGGGGAGCGCCTTAAAGCCCTATGCCTCTCAACATTTTAATGGCATGCGCTAGAAACCAAAATAGTTGATAAATACAAAAAAAGTGGAAAAATCATCAGTTATGAGTAGGTTGCGGATGATTCACTAATTATCATCCACAAAAACTCTATGAGAGCTTTGTAAAAAAATAAATAATTTGATAAATATATAAAACTAGTA
Organism: Oikopleura vanhoeffeni; assembly: GCA_004367855.1. Lineage (NCBI taxonomy): Eukaryota > Metazoa > Chordata > Appendicularia > Copelata > Oikopleuridae > Oikopleura > Oikopleura vanhoeffeni. Next base: position 426,175 of record SCLH01000098.1, on the reverse strand, counting down.
CTATCGAAAAAATAATAAGAAAATCAGATATTTTTCCGATACAACAGTATATATTAATTCAACAAACGAACTTGAATTTAAAAAATATCGAAAAAATTCTCTTCTACCGTAATTCAAACTTTGAACACTCTTTCTGTGAGTAAAAAATACTTAAAGGAGGCATTTTTACAAAACCTTCACCGAGAACTTGACTCGAGCAGTTCCACGAGAATTTTTTGGAAACCCTAGAAGAACTGCAAAGAGGTGTATAATCGGAATTCTACCCCACCGCCCTTATCAATAGTAAAATTAAATATATTTAGCAAACAAAAGAAACCTGTTCAAAAACCGACATCTCACAACTGTTGTTTTGAATATTCTTTCCTCAGATAGTAAATACACTATTTGTGAACTACCAGAAAAATAGCAAGCATAATGCAGACTTTCGAATAAACGTCACATTACCGTAGTGTGAAAGTCAGCAAACTTTTCTCATTTTAGCTAAACCAAACCGACAAATTTGAAAAGTCGGAGTAGTATACGAATACTTATGTAACGAATACATCGGCCAAACTGTCGTATGCTTATAAACAGAGTCAGAGAACATCAACAAAATTCATCTCAAACAAACATCAGGTTTACATATTTCATGCTGCGATGCATACATAAAAAAACTCAATGATTTTGTCGATGAAAACTCAAAAAACTTTACTACTAGCCCCAGAAGGCTAAATTTGCAATTTTTAAAGACAAATTCAAAATTATAGAGTGGGTTTAGATACAAAAATGATCGCGAAAAGCTGAGGCTTTATGATCCGAGTAAATAGCCATACTCTTAATGACATAACGACCACAAAGCATTTAAACTTTTTGATATTTAAGCTGTTAAATTCTCCCTTATCAGCATAAAAATGCAATGATAATCAAAAAAATTATTCCATAAACTTAAAACTCTTGAGTAATTCTAGACTTCCGTCAATTTTGTGTTAAACTTGAAACTTTGTTAAAATTCTTAAATCTATGATTATGAATAAATCGAAAGTAAAGATAATTCTTATATGGTTTTGAATAATAATGCAAAATCTATTGCGATAATAAAAGTGATTTTGAAAAAAATCTAAATCTTAGATACATTTTACAATAGAGTTTCTGCTAAAAAAAAATAGATGATGTCAAAGAGCGAAAAAACCTGAATTAACTTACTCTATCAAGACTATTCTGTAGTAACAAATTATATGAAAGTATATCACTTAAACGCCCATGCATCCTAGGAAGTAAAAATTTCTTGCGTTACGGGAGGAACCTTGGTATAGAGAAGGAAAACAATGCGGAACAATAACGTATTAGAGTTCTAACTCATTTTTTAATTAATTTCAAAAAACAGCAGTTGAAGCCGATGTTTCGAAATGAAACATTGAATCTGTGAAATGTTCATCAATGTTCTCAACGTCTCAAAATGGTGAAAAATTGCAACAATACACGAGATAAAAGAATAGCATTCCTGTGCTTTAAAAAAAAAATATATTCGATTATCTTATTATATATATATGTACAAAGCGCCTAATATGAGCATATAATGGATCACCCGCCCTCTCAGAGTACAACCCCAAAATTTGGAAAAATGCGAAATCTTTAGCATTTTGATGGTTGATCTGTGCATTTACAAATCTCTAATCCAATAAATCGGCCTATTCCGGCATCAAGGTTTTGATTGGCTGCTAATTCTTGCGTTGTTTGATATTCAAATATTTAGGATTTTTGTACTCCTGAGGGCGGGTAATCCATATATCAGAAGTAGATTAATAATCTAAACTAAAAGACCTCTTCTATAAGTGAAAAATAGTCCAAGATTGAAAATTTTAAAAAATCGATCCAAAAACTTGTCGGGTATCGGCGTTTCTTAAAGGTATACCAGCTCCCTACATTTTCTGCAGTTATTATGTCAATAAATGGGAACCGCACAATCTGTGTTTGTTTGACCGCATGAAACAACCCTAATGACAACAAAAAAATTTTCGGGCAAAGTTTTGCTTTTTTTCAATTTTTTTTAAAGTATTTTTTCCATCAAAATTTTTGTAAAAATAACGATTTGTGCATTTTAAACCCAACTAACAAACTCGAAATATCCTGCGTTGAACCGGTAGAGCCAACTTTTTCTTTCAGTGTTCCCCAGCTTTTTTTTGAAGCTTCTTTCAAAAAAAAAATCGAAGCACAAATTTCTTTGGAAAATTTTTCCACGTGACCGTTGAAAAATTCCATATATTTTGAGAGTTTTGGCAAATTGAAAATAAACGGCTCCTCAGAAGTTTCTAATTTGTTTCGAGCTACCGTTTGCAAAAAGTTGAGTGAATTGAAATTAAACCTAGGAGGAGATAGATTTTTCCGATGAACAAAAGTCCAAAAAACGCGTGGTTTATCGCATATTCTAGAAAAAAATATAGGCCTTTATCGACAAAAGCGCGTCCTCAATAGTTTAAATACTAATCTATAGGCAGGTCTTAATTAAAAGTAGGTTATTTCAAAATAAAACTTTAGAGGAGATAGATTTTCCGTTTTGGCTTAGGTCTCAATGTCCTCGCTTATGTGTTGGGAGTGTAGCATAAAAAAGTTTTGAACATGGTTTACGCACAGATGAAGGATTCTAAGTTCTACAAACTGGCTAATCTGAAGTAATCTCCTTGAAGCGGTGTTTGGCTAATCATTTATATCGAGAAATAGTCAAATAGGGGACCGCTGGAATACGCCTTAAGGGAATACTCTAAGCGAATACATAAGAGGTTGAATATACCATCGCCTAATCCATCACGGTACATATGTATGGTACCTGTGGAAGATGCATAAAAGAATCTATGCCTTTGAGACCGAATTTTTTATATAATTTTCCTGGGCCTTGACAGGCCCAACCAGATACAATATAGAATTAATGAGTGTTGAATCCATGTAAGAGGCGGGAAGGTATCGCGTTGTGTGTGTCGATGAATCAGTAATGTTTCGATGATCATAATGGTTTGAGCAGATTGACAAACATACATTATATTGTAAAGACTTCTTAGGGAAATTTGATGCACCGCCTTAATAATTGTCGGTTTATACTTGAAGTAAAAAAAAAGGCCATTTTGTTAACAAAAACCACATTTTGCCATGCTAACTGAGATTTTCCACGTCGCTTTCTAGACATTAAAAGCCTTCGAAAGGTACCAGATTACGACACCTACCCCCTTAAAAGCCTTTACACTAGCGTTAGTGGTACCAAGGTTGTTAACCCACTCACACCCTTTCTATCTTAAGGCAAAAAAAATTTCGGGAGCCAAAACGGAGTAGAAATAACATCGACCGAGACCTTCAGTTTGAATATGTCATAAAGTTTGCAAAAATTTTTTTATACGATTAGCCGTTCGAAAGTTATTTTTTTCTACTTTTTTTTAGGATTTTCGCCAAAATTTCTTAAAAAAAGAATTGTGTGAAACGATACATAATATCGAAATTCTGAGAATGCCAGTTTTTAGGAAAGTATTTGAGGATTCTTTTGATATAAGTTTATTCTTTCTGCAGTCTCTACGAAGAATAATTTTTACAAGTGATTTCACTGAAACTCAAAATAATGAAAAAATAATATTTTTCAAAAAATTATTTTCCGAAAGAATTGAACGGCAATTAAACCCAACTAAAGCCGACAAAGAGTATTTGTCAAAGACAAATTTACCAAGTGTAGAACATAAGGTGGTACTGATTTTGAGTTTTCAGCTGATTAGCAATATTTTTCACATTTTGCTGCATATATTTTGACGCGCGGCGATATAAATAATTGTTTTGTAAGCGATTAAGATATCATATTTCATATCTTAGACCAGCTATAAATAGCTATAGTTTCACTTCTAAATTTGTAACTTATATGTCATTGTAAAAAATGTATGGTTTTTCAAGAAAGACAAGGTGAGTGACCTTCTCTTTTCTCTCGCAGTTATAGAGTTCAGACTTCGAAATTTGAAATGTTATGTGTTATTCACTTAATTTTATCCTTGATCTCAATCAGTGACAAATAAGTAAATTGATATCTTTTCCAGTTTTTCCGTGATAAGCGCTCAAAGTAGTGCCTTCAGATAGGCTTTTGGGTGTGCGGCGAAGTTCTCGTTTCTGGGTGTGAAGAGGTTAACTACATTTTGAATATGATTTATTCGTACCAAATTTCTTTATTTAGTTATAGGGACTTTGACTTAATACAGTATATTTAGAACAGAAATAGGTGTCTTTAAGCAAGAGCAAGAGCTAACTATGGGTGAGTCACTGATCCCAATTATTGCCAACTTGTTTATAAACATGTCAGAAGGCACTCTAATTAAAAAGTTTAGTAAAGAAGCGAAAATTAAATTTTATAAAGGGTATGCTGATGATATAATTCAAATAATTAAATAATTACGACGTTTCGGATTTTAATTCCATTTTCATAGTGAAAATTACAGAAAAAAAACTAAATAGTTTGAACTTGGAAAAATTCTAGAAAATTTATAAAGTCAGTCTTTAGTCAGTCTGATGATATAATTGCAATTTTGTCGAAAGATGCAACCGACACTATTTTTAACAAGCTTAACAATTGGATACCAAACCTTTTTTTCACTATTGAAAAGATGTCAGAAAATAAGCTTGTTTTTCTTGAATCAGAAATTTACATTTAGAATAATTTAATAGAATTTAAACATTATAGAAAATTTGGCCAAAACACCGTACTAGCCAATTTTTAAAATTTGAAAATGAGCAAAAAATACTTAAAATCGAATATATTAACACAATGTCATAATGTGCTAGATGTTTGTTCAACCAACGACATTTTTTTGTGATGTCTTGATGACCTAAGAGTCCTTCTGTACCGCAACGAATATCCTTAATATTTAGTTGAACAAAAAATTGACAAGTTTCTTCGCTCTCAAGAAAAAACGAAATTGCCCGATTTTGACGCAATTTTATGTCTAAATTACACTAGTCCCCAGACTGAATACTATGCTCGCAAACTTATTACTTAAATAAAAAATATTTTGCCTAATTTTCATGATAGTTTGGCTCTCCGTTTTGTCAAAATAACAAAGCTTTTCTCCAAATCAGCTAAAGCACCACCTGATCCTATTAACGAAACAGCTAACACTTACTATCATTTTGTATGTAGTTGTGAATCTGACAACATTGGTAGGTGCAAACAACCATTGGATAAAAAAATCTAAAAATATTTGAAATACCAATCTGAGGGTAATAATATTTTTCTGCACATTAATTCATGCCCTTGTTTTCAATCCAAAAAACGCAAAATCTCAGAAATGCAAAATCTAGCCAACTTAAACCTATGCAAGTTTAAAACTAAAATTAGATCATTTTCGAAGTCACTTTAGCATTATGGCGAAAATTTTTTGAAATCACTACGAACGTGCCAATTCTGAAACTCACTTGATAAAAACTATAAAACCTAGTTTGAATTCTCAAACTTACCACAAGTGTTTTGCTATATTTCGAAAATAAGGACTATATTTCTTTAAAAAACTAATAGTCCAGATTTCCGAAATATTTATACTCACTATCTATGACTAATTTAAAAAAAAAAATTTTAATTTTTTCAAGTTCAAACTATTTAGTTTTTTCACTGTTATTCTTACTATGAAAATGGAATAAAAAATCGGAAACGTCGTAATTATTTAATTATTTGATAAGTATTTATATATAATTAGCATATTATTAGTATTTAATATACTTATCCTTTCCAACATTATAATCTTCTAACAAAAATACCTGAAGATAGTAATAAATCTTCTTGAGGGCAAATAATAAGCCAAATAACGTTGATAAAAATATAACGATATTTTTTATTTTATACATTTGCTTATTTTAAAGTGAACTGATAGTTTTTTAGTCAATTTACTAAAATTTCACTTATCATACTCATCGGGGATCCGGTGAGAGTTACTTTCAACCTTCAAAAAAAGCATGTGATAGCATCTATCACGCAAAACTAACCCACACAAGACGGTGAATCCTCGACTAAGAGTGTGACAAGTAAAATGAGTACAATGTTCATATTGTGTTTTAATTTGTCATTTTTTAGCTCCATTTCTTCAAAAAAAATTTCTTACTTTATGTGTTTTTTTACTTCGGAAGTGGCAGTTTGCTGTGAAGCCAATTTACGCCGATAAAATATGGCAACTAAGTGGATTATATTTTGAAAGTCTAGTTATCGTCGATAGCAAGGGTTTAAAAAATAATGGGCCTAGTTGCCATTTTTAATCGGCGGGAATTGCCTTCACAGCAAGTTGCGATTTCCAGAGTAAAAAAAACATATACTGTATATCATAAACTGTATTATCGCTGCGTTACGGAGCGACTTATAGGGTGTCTTAAGTGACAAAGACCAGCAATTTTGCTGATCAGAATCAATGATATGGATTAAGGGTCCTTAGTTGACAGATCGTGACTTTTTGAAGGATACAAAAATGCGGGATACTAGCACTCAGTCGAAACCCATGAAGGGGATTGTGGGTGCTTCCAGCAATTTGCTGGGGAAAAATAAGCCCTTTTTAAAACTCAAATATCTTTTGTGAGAATTGAGTGAACGTTTATTTTGCAATTGTATATTGTAGTCCGTAACCTTGAGAAGTCAAAAATTGATTCATTTTTAGAAAATATTATCACATCAACCTTTAAATGCATAAAACCTAATTGCTGGTATTTTTTTCCATTGAAGTATACCGTCATATCCACGTTTCCAAAAATCACATAATGATTGCAAAAGTAAAATAATGCTTAATGAACTTTATTTATTTTTGTGTACTTAATGTTAATTAAGTCGCCCCAGTGGGCGGACTTAATTATCATTAAGTACACAAAAATAAATAAAGATCATTAAGCATTATTTGCTTTTGCGCATTATATAGTAACGGCCTGAAAGTGTACACAATAATCAAACGAACATTTATGAACGCTGAAAATGTAAAGGAGGAAGTGCTAATCAAGCCAAAACGGCCAGTGCCCATGTCTGAAAAGCTTGGAAAAGGCATCATATCAATTGAATAAAAATAGAAAATTTTTGATAACNACATGCGATTTCTTTTCTCTTTTTCATAAATCCTTCTCTATTATCATATTAAACTTTTGAACCAAGGAAATTTTAATAATTTTTTTTATATTTCTCGCAATCACTATTTCATGCTGATTTAATGCGCGCCATTATAACATTGATAAGGCTAAAAAGTGAAATATTGAAAAGGCGCAAAAATCTGAACAACTATCATATTGAAATACTTTCATTCAGAAGTACTTTTTCTTGCGAGTTGATTTTTTTGTATTCTGAAATGATACCATATCTAGAATTATTTTCCGTTTTTATGCAAGTCCGAAACGATATTTTTTGGGAATTTTCTAGAATATTGGTCAAAAAATTCCAATTTTATTTTGGTCTGAATCTCTGTAAAAATTGATCACTAATGAGTTATTTTGTTTTTGATCATCTGTCATTATTCGGGCATTTCAGTGAGCAAGCGATTTCAATTTTCTAGAAAAAAATATCTAGAAATAGTTTGGTGTTTTTTTTAATTGCAAACGATTCCCGACGTGCTGGATGGTCAGGTGCAATTGAAAAAATACCGAATTTGCGACCGTGATCGAAAATAACTACTGCACCCACAATCTCCTTAATAGCAAAATAGGACAATTTCATTGATCAGATTTGGGTGGATCAACCAATGAAATGCTGGGATTCCGCATTTTTCAAATAGTCACGATCTGTCGGTTAAGGGTCATTGATCCAAATAATTCTCATGAGAATTCTCATTAAAATAGTAATTTTTCTTATTAAATTATATTTTTTATAATTTTTATCAGTTTTATAAATTTATTTTTGCAATCAGATGCATTGTGGTTCTAAATATATGTATATGGATTACCGACCCTTAGAGTACAAAACCTAAATATTTGAATAATACAAACAACGCAAGATATAAGCACCCAATCAAAACCCTGGATTGCGGAATAGGCCGATTACATTGGTCAGATTAAACCAATCAAATGTACTCTGAGGGTCGGTAATCCATATATCGTTTTCCCAACTCCATCTCATAAACGTTTACTATCTCTATAGCTCGTGTTCGAATCTCACTGATGTTGTCTAAGAGATTGTCTTATTGATTGCTTGAGTGATTACACACCGACCAAATTTAGCGACCAATTTTTGCCTATAATCATACTCAAGACAATCAGTGAGACAACATTGGTGGGATTCGAACACGCGTTATAAAGATACTAAACGTTTTTGAGATGGAGTTCCGTTAGAAAAAGGATATAGATTTTTTGTGAAACTGAGATATCATTCTCAAGTGACCAAAATTTTGACCAACTCTAATAAGAGTTTTGTTGGTTATTATTTTTCTGCTGTGTAAGAGTCTTACAGTCAAAGCTAAGGTCAGCCAGGGGTCAGCCGAGGTCAACCAGCCTTAATGTTATTTTCTGTCGGAATGACTCGAAACATTGAGACTACTTTGAGTCATTCCGACAAAAAATAACATTTAGGTTGATTGACTTCGGACGGCCTAGTTTTCCTTGACGAGTATAAAAAACTACAAATAGGCACGTTCAGATAGCTTCCTAACTGTTCAGTTTTGCCGAAAATCAGTAACCAATAAAAACTGTGAAAACAATGAAACCAATTGTCACAAAGTTAAACAATTTTAGCTCGTACTCAAATATGTGATGTCATCTATAGACGTTCAAAGTGGCAAATTGTATTTTACTTTTGGACAGGATTACAATTAGCAAGACTATTAATCAATGCTAGAACCTTCAAAGTCTAGACGTGTCTCAAGCAATTAAAACGACGCAAAAACGCAAAATTCNATATAGAAATCTACTCAATCGGCAGAAATGTTCGCTAGACATATTTGAATTATACAATACGCATAATGTTAATAGAATAGCACACCTTCATTTTTTACAAATCCTTATCTTTTTGCCTTACTCGCCTACGCGTTTTTTGTCACCAGCCTTCCATAAGCTTAAAAAAGATAGTACGCCTCTCTGAAAGTTTTCCCACTAGAATTGTAAGATGGAACATGCCACGGTTAACGAATCAAAGTTATTTAATCTTTTTGCTGATTTCTCTAAAATTTGTGTGAAAAGCCAATTTTCAACAACTTACTAACTAAAAGAAAAATAAAGGAAGTAAGTTTCGATCGGTAAAGAAAGTGCCTAGTACGGGTCTAGCTGACTCAACCTAGGGTCTATCTAAAAAGGGAAGTGCTTGCCTGGCGATAAGAATAACAAGTTCACACATTCGTTTAATGTTATTTTACTATAAAGTGCACAGAATAAGGTAGCTTAATTAATTATAATGGGACATTGAATAAGAACTCCTTAAGAGGTAGCCAACCTCTAAAAGAGCTTTTGCTATCGGACGACCTTTAATGCCTATTTGATCGATTCGCATCAGCGGAGCTAGTGATATTGACGTTAGTTAAAGGACATAAGTTATGTCACATAACCTTAACCTCTACCTACACGAATGTGTTTCAGATCACAAAGACCAAAAATATTTTGGGGAAGTATCATTTTGGCCAGTGGAATATCGGAACTGACCCCCAAAAGTTCCCCTTATTTTTAATTTCAAAAATTTTGGTGAGTTTAAGAAATTTGCTCAATACGACCGAAATGCATTATTTGGCATGCATTTTTTGTTTTATTGCAGTAAAACAGCACTGGAACCAGATAATATTTTAGAAATATACATACCAGGGTACATACCAGGGTACATACCAGGTGTACATACCAGGGTAATTTTCAAAGAAAAAAGATTGGACATTAATTATTGTGACACCCGGCACCACCTGGTGGCGCAAAGAGCAATTTCTTCTAACTCGTGACTGTGACCAAATTTAAATCTATAAATATACTTATCAGGGTAGTTTTGTGATCCGACACCACCTGGTGGTGTTAATAGCACTGTTTTGAATCTCGACACTGGGGCTAGATTAGATTCTAAAAATATACTTACAGGGGGAATTTTTTGGGAAATCTATTTCACCGGTTGTCAACCCGTTTCTTCTTTCGAGTGGCAAAAACAAATCAGATGTATTCTCAAAAGAATAAATATTCTCGAATTTAAAATAAAGTTTTGAGCATGCTCAAACACCATAATAATTTAACTCAATTTATTAAATTTTATTTTTTGAAATCAGTCATTTTTTATGGAAAACATACTCATCGTGTGAATTGAAACACAAATAATTTCTAATTATTTCGAAGTATTATTTTTATTCCAGTGGCTGTAACTTTCTCCGTTGACGCTAATTTTGGTTGTATTAGTTCTCTCTGAATTCAATCTTGAGAATCAAAATGAAACATTTTCGCAAATAATTAATTTCAAATGAATTCTTAGATCCTGAAAATCGACGTACTCCGACAGTTATATCTCGGGAACTATATATGGCTAAATTTTAATTTTTGCTGCATTCGAAATTTTGTTAACGGTTTGCTGACTCAAAAACAAAAAAAAGGAAATTTTGGCAGAAAAAACTCTTAAATTTGCAAAATTTCAGCTTTTTTCTTAGTATTTTCCAAATAAGTGACTGAATCTCGTGATAAAGACATCAAACTTGAAAATTATTTTCTTTCAAACTCTAATGCTGATACTTCATTAAAAAATAAAAAATTGGTATTTTTTTTCGAAAATACATTATGCAAACTAAGAAAAAATATTTTTGCACAAATGTTGAAGTGAACCAAACTTGAAGCACTTCGTTGATCATAAACTACGGATATTCCAAAAAATCCTTGTATATTCTCCGTAAATGCGCGATTCTGAAAAAACGCTTCTTGGGAAAAATTTTTTGACTTCAAATGTCCGATTTAAAATTTTATCGCCGTGAATGTACCAAAACAACCAATTTGACCACTTTTTCAACGATTACGGACAAATTAGATGAGATTTCAAAATTTCCTTCTTCATTCTCCTTTAGTTTTTAAAATATATTTATATTCACCACAAATAAGCAAAATCTATTTATTCACTCGGCTTATTAAAATTTATTCAAAAAATGCGAAAACTGAGTTTTTGTACTGGTACAAGACCAGTACATCATACAAAAAAACATTGATTTTTTATTGAAAATTTTGGACAAATTGAGTATCAAAACGCATGAAACTCAAGGGAATTTATTTGAGATTCAGCATGCTGCAGCACAGATGGTCAAAAAATCAGTAGATTGGCGTGTGGTAGTTCCTTAAGAGGTATGGTCCGTTGGTTTTATGAGGGCTTAAACCCACCGAGGCATATAGCATTTGAAAGGCAAAGCCACTTTAAATCAAGCCAAAAATGATGGAAAAAGCATCGCAGAAACTTCTCCTAATAATCATTTTAAAATTCAACAATGTGAACCTTAAAATATTTTCTAAAAATTTTTTCGGACACTAGTTCAAATTTTATGACAAATTGATTGAAAGGCAAGTTTTCGCTTAAGTTTTATTTCCGAAAAAAATACTTTTTGATCCAAATTTTGCATTAAAATATCAAATGAGCCAGTTTTTAGGAAAGTGTTTTGAGTACAATTTGCAGAAAAATTAGCCGTCTGGACATTATCTGGAAGGCAAACATATTTTTGTGGGAGTAAAATTTTCAAAAATATCTTATTTTGATATAAGTATAGATAAAATTAATATGTTTTGGAAAATATATATAATCGTGAAATTATGCAGAGTGTACTCGTATACCATATTTGATAATAATATTGAATAATAATCGTTTAATTTTATAAATCGAGAAACTAACAATTGTTTTCATAAAAAACGTGATTTTTTCATAAATATTTGAACTTATTTATAATATTTTTCGATTCCAAATAGATATAGTCATCAAACAAAGTATGAGTAAAACAGAGCACTGCGCAGTTATTCAAATAACATACATTTCCTGGAGCTTACCACAAGGTAGTATCACGTGGTTTAATTAAACCTTGCTTTTCGAACGTTTTTTCCTAAAATTAAACAAAAATTTAAAATATAAAAAAAAAATTTCGAAAGTTTTAACTCTTCAATTGATCATACAGGAAAAATTGAAGGTTGATCTAATAAGGTTTTCTTTTAACAACGCTCAAAAAAATAGCTTTTTAAAAGGCTAATTATGCCTTGGTGGAACTTTTTTTTTATATGCTTCGGATGGATGGTTAATAAGGAGGCAAATTTCGCGTTTTTTCATATTTTTTTTTCCAAGTATTTTATTCAAAATGATATAAAAAATTTACGTTTGCTTTAATCAGCAACTAAAACGTCAAAATATTCATCTTGACCTGAGCCAACTTTCTGATCAGTGTTTCAGTGGTTTCTTTTCTAGTCTCCTCACAAAAAAATCGAAGCACTTTATTTTCGAAAATTTTCTCGTGGGGTCCTTAAAAATCATATTTTTGAGTTGAATCAAAGTTGAAATCTAAGAAAAATGAGCCGAGTTTATTGTTTGTTTTGTATAAGCCAGATTAGAAAAAAATGATATGAATTTTATACATTTCTCTAGGAGGAGATAGTTTTTCCGACGGATTATCGCCCAAAAACGGTGATATCTCCATATTCTTGAAAAAATAAAAGCGAAAAAAGAAGTAGGCTTTTAAGATGTTCGCCCTCAAAAACACAAAATTATATTTTTCGTGAGGAGTTCCCCTTTAGAACGTTTTAGCTTAAATATATCAATAATGTTCAAAAGCTGAAAGTTTTGTCCAGAATTGAAAATTTTTCCCATAAATTCAAAGTTTATAACCAAATTTTGCATGGTATTATAACCAGGCTTCCAAAAAAGTCATCCCTTTGTCGATTTTCCATCCCTATCCCCAAATTTTCCCTATGTTTTGTTATGAAAAGGGATAGAAAAGGGGATAAAATTCATCCCTTTTGGAAGCCTGATTATAACATTGATATATCATAAATATCATTTTTTGGCAATTGGAAGGGGTTCCCTACTTTCCCTCGGTTTTCGTTTTCAACTCCCTATATTTCAATTTCTTTTATTTATGCCTCAAACTAACCTCCGAATAGTTTGATTATATAAATTTCTGTGTTTTCAACTCGAGTGCTAGAAATATTAAAAGAAAAAAATAACGAAATAATCTGTATTACATATCATAAGTTCACATTCAAACAGCCTGTGCGTAATAATTAATTTACTTGTGCCAATTCATTTTTTTATTTATGCTACAACTGACAATTCAGTCAATTCTAAGTTGCGTGACCCGATTCTCTAGTTAAATAATCGATACAAATGGTATGTATAAGTACCTCAAACCGAAAAATACTGTATCGAGCTATCGACAACTACGAGTCGGGTACTTCACCTAATATCAAGATATTTTGACACATTTCCGATGATTTGAAAAATATTTTGGTTATCTTAATTTGGGTAGGGCCCACTTGGGATGAATATGCACTTGGGGCCAGCAGACATTAAAGTGCTAAAATTATCGAAATATTAATTCATGGTCAGTAAAATATAAAATCATTGTAATCAGTACGAACATAGCTATGCGATAATATTTCATTTTTTGAGATGTGTAACGTTTGAAATTTCGTTTAAAGTGAATAAAATTATATAGTACCAAGTGCATATACATCCCAAGTGGAGCCTACTCCTACAATTATTAGGGTAGGCAAAATTGAAGCATTTCTTTGATATCGCAATCGGGAAACATCTGATAAAGTATGTAGTATTTTTGTGAGGAGTCGAAAATTTTCTTCATTTTGGATATCGATACTTTTATTTCCCTGTATTATTGGAACTTAATGATTTAACCTCCGAAAATTTATTTGCATCGTGCTTATAATAACGAAAACATAAATTATAATAATATTTCAAGTATTTCAACACCTATTTCCTCCCTCATTTCTTGAAATAATATTTCAAAATTATAATATATTTAATTATCAAACACTTTTTTAAATCTATCATCTGAAATGTTTTACAGTAGGTGTACGGTACACCGTGTACCCCTATCCGTACACCTCAGCTCGGCCAAAAATCGTACGAATAAGGGAACATTGTACGGATGAGGGTGCGTACGGATAAGGGTACACCTACTGTAATTTATTTGGCAGTTTTTCTGTAGAGTGGTCAGTATCAAAGGAGAAAATTTAAAATATTACTTCGAAATAATTAAATTTTGATATCTAAAAGTCTGAATTAAATCAATTTTATGTGTTTTCAAACTCAAATTTTAACATTGAATCCAAACATATTAATTGTATTTTTCTATCATGCTGGAATGTATCTTTTCTTGCACAAATAATTAAAATATATAAGAGTGGTTACTGCGCGTTTATTTCCAGTTGCCAGAAATTAATCGATAAAAAATTCAGTATTTTCGACATAAGGCGCAAATTGCGCCGCGCAATCCATTCAGAAATGGTTTGATTGGTAAAAGTTATTTTAACTCGTCGACTTTGAAAGTTAATCTGAACCCAGACTCGATTTCCAGCAAGTAGTGACCATTTTTATAAATCGAGCCATATAAGCAAAGTTTCATCATTAACATACATTTTTTANTTTTTTTGTTTTTTCGATGAATAAAAATGCATTACATGGAGATAAGAAAAAATAAATTCGCAAAAATGACCTCCAGTGACACACAAAAGTGCAATAATAATATAAATTTGAACGTTTATTTTAATTTTAAACTACCGAATAGTTAACTTCAATTGATTTTCTATAACTCTATTAAAAAATAATTATATGTTTTCCACAAAATTCTCTTGTAAAATGACTCTTAAATTGGTGTGAAATAATTCATTTCCAGTCAAAGTTCAAGGCCAGTTTCACCCTCAAAAGAATCGGAGGTCGACTTTTAAATAAAAATATTAGCAACTTTAAGTCAATTATGTACTGAACGGTCACTAGAGAGCAAAACATGGTCAAATTTTTGAGATTTCACAGGGAATTGTTGCTCTCTGACGACCGTTCAGTACATATTTGACCAATAGTTGCTAATATTTTCATCAGAAAGTCGAGCCTTCCGATTCTTTTGAGAGTACTTACGAGTCACTACGATGAACTTTGAGTTTTTCGGTAATTTGATATACGGCACACAATATACGGTATTTTGAAAAGAACTCAAATTACATAAAAAAACTCTGAAGATGAACTTCAAACTTTTTAAGACTTTTTTCTCATTAGATCAAAGTCCGAATAACATCACGTGACAAAATAATTGAAAAATAAGGTTTGGAATATGTCATAAATAAATCCTTATTTCTTGAAAAATAAGATCACGTGACGTTTTTTGATTATGTCGTCATGATCAAAGTTCTTAGATTATGTGTTTATTAGTCCTTAAAATTTTTTGGCGTAATTTGAATACTATTTGTTAACTTGAATCAAAACCTTATTTCTTAATTTGAAGGTCACGTGATCGTTTTTGGACTTTGATGTAATGCAAAAAAAGTCTAAAACACTTTTAAAGAACCTCGTCACTCAGTGTTTTAAGCAATTTTTGTAAATAACAGTACTATTTTGGCCAACCTTATTTAGTCTTAAATTTTTTATTGATCACTATAAAAGGTTTTATTTGATGATTCTAAAATTTTATGCAAAAAATAAGTACTGTAATACAGTAAAAATTTTCAAAAATAAACGCACAAACATCATTTTGTTTTAAAGTAAATCGATAACTTTATAACTGATCTTGTCATTAATGTTTAATGGGGTGGCATAAGTCCGGCAGATTGGTACATTTTTTCAGAAAAATATTTGAAAAAGAAAATGTGGAAATTAATTTTTTTATTTTTTATCTTCAATAAAAGTGTTCATTCTTGCAAACGTTTATATTTCTGATTTTTTAACATAACTAATTATCTGTAAAAATATAAAAAAACACTTTCCACTGTACATCCATTTTCAACCGACTATAGAATTTTTTTAAAGACGATATTAATAAATTTCATTTATTTTCGGGTGTACTCCGATAATTAGTGTCAAAGTTTTTTTTTCCATGAAAAAGGGTAAAAATTGGCAAAAAACAGAGAAAAACAACGTTTTTTGAGATAAAAATTGACCTTAATTTGCGTTTTGATATTAAAAATGTGTTGACTATCAAAAGAAATGACGCCCACTACACCCACAATTTTATTGGAAATTTTCACAACCATAACATTGTAAGAAAATCAGTGCCGAAATGGCACTTATCAAGTGTACAGTCAAGTGTTAATAAATTTCATCAACAGTTCAAAATTGATAATCGCGCGACCTTACCGATTAGTTGACATACGGCGATTTAATAGATACCAGAAACTTTAATATGTGATTCTGCATGATTTTTATGGAGAGTTCAAAAAACTACCGATAAAAATTTTGGACTTGATTTGGGAAAATTTTTCATAATTTTTTCTTAAAAAGTCAATTAAAAAATGAAAAATAAAAATTTTATGATTTTCAACACGGTCAGAAAAATTTCCTAATCCATGAAAAAAGTTAAAGTGGCTATTTTTTTTGGTATCACCCATAGATTGCGAGTTATCAAAACAGAAAAAACTTTTGGGCAAAAAATGCGGAAATTGTCATAATGCTTTTATTTTTTCAAATTTTTACGATTTCAAAGATGAAAAACTTGAGCTCAAATCTTTCCTAAAATAGATAAAAAAATTATTTAAATGAGCTGGAACACATTTTTTCTGGTTAAGCTGACGATAAAAAGTACAAAAAATAAACTAACTAATTACTTTTGTGAGTTATATTGACCGCAATATTCCGGACTTATGCCACCCCTTTAAGCGTCGTAATATGCGATTAAATGGTGAATGGTCACTACTTGCCGGAAATCGAGTCTACGAGTTAACAAAATCGTAGATTGAGGCCAGAAATAACACATACAGTATGTGACATTTTTTTATCATTAGTTTAAATTATGTTCAAATTGTAGCCCCGGAGAAAATATGAATATCATTACGAAAAAATTGTCGGCAAGTTCAAAAACCGTTTTCACTTTCAATTTTGGTTTTGATAGTAAACTTTTGTCCAAGGGCTAAATTTCGAACATTATTAAAAAAATGTTGAGCAAGAAAAATTTTTACCATTCCTACCTTACTGTAAAGGCTTAACAAGATAAATGATGAATAGCTTTTTTGCTCTGATTTGAAATTAATAGCTTACATTTGAGATTACTTAAACAAGAGAATATAAATTCTTCCTAATAAGTCAATTTGTTTATAATAAATCTTATTTCAATCATCAGTATCAGATTTTGATTCGATCCTCAGAATCAATACATTTTTTATAATAGACATTTATGGCGCAATTAATCCTAAATTGATAAACAAGGTGCTTACAATCATTAAAAATCGCCAAATATTGATTTACGGTGCTTTAAATTAAATAATTGTTAATTCAATCCATAAAAGGCCTGGGGGTTAACATAATCAATAACAGTATAATATTTATATATCATATCTGGCTATTGACAGCCACTTCACCCAAATTTCACGGTGGTACATTTTGACACGATATCGATGATAAACCAAAATCGAGGTTTTTTCCTTTTCCGATTTAAAGATATTTTTTCTAAAGATAACATTATTTATTTTATTTGAGGAAGACGCCCATCGAAAACAGAAACAAAAAAACTACGATCAAAAAGTGGCTATAAAGTCAAGTTTGTCGAGCTTTTTATTCAAAGATCGTTTTTATTGTTCGATAATTGAGAGAGTGAGGTCTTTTGCACCAGCCGTCGGAGGTCTCTTTGTAGCAGGAGCCAAGTAAAACAGAAAACAAAAAACATTAATCAGAGAAATCGAAAGAAAAAAATAAATAAAGACTAAAGGAAGAAGATGAAGATTTTTCTTCCCACAGTAACTTTTGCTTTTAACCCATGTCGACAAGGTAAGTCAAAATATAAGTTAGAAATAGTGTCTTGTTTTTTTGAAACCTATATCGTGTTATTTCCGGTGATCTGAAATTTCGGATTTTGAAAAATTTTTCGAAAAAATTCGAAAATTTCGAAAATTATTTTTTTTATTTTTCCGAGCAATCATTCGTAATAACTTCCTTTGATTTTTGGTATCTTGCTTAGCCTTTATTATGGTCTTCAGATGTGACAGCCTAATTTTGATCCAAAATCATAAAATATTGACCGTATCTCAGAATTTTTTGATATGAAATATTTATTAATGCTGCCTTTCAACTTGTAATTTTCAAGCTATACTATATCTAAACTCTGATATAATCATGGGAATGAGAGCGAAGTCATAGTTGGCGCGTGGGCGGTGAGAACATTAAACAGTATTTACAATAGCAGCCATACGTAAGTCAGTTCTACGCAAGATCTCATTTCCATGATTCAGGTAAAAGTAGAACAGTATAAAACCAACATAAAAATTCTAGCAGCCTAAATTTAAAATTCACATTATTACGTAACGGAAGTGAATCAAGATTATCAAAACTATTATTCAATTTCGAACAAACATGATACTGTTTGATAAACATAGGCACAACAATTTTGATAATTTTGTTTTATTAAATATTTTGATGACTGATTCTAATAAAATGCAGAAAGAAAGACGTTGGTTTAAATAACTGATAAGCTAAACCTTTCAGTCTATTACCAGACTGGGAATTTTTGCCACTTTCCACGTTTTTTTACTCTACAACCTACGTAAATTTTCCGATAAATTTTTCGAGCAAATTACCTTTTCTAAGACAACTTGGATTTATGACAATGATTTTAAAGAAAGGCAAAAAATCTGATTAACTTAAAAGTTCGAATATCACAGGTTTCCGTATCAATGGTTAGTTTTCATAGGAATTTACGGTTGAAGATTCTTTAAAAGATAGTATCTCCTTAAAATTCTTTGTTCAAAAATTACTTTCTCAAGTACTTAAATTTTCAAGATTTTGCGATAATTTGACAGAAATAATGGACAACTTTTAACACGCTTTTCGAGGAGAAACTAATCACATCAAAAAGTAGTACGGTACCACCCATGAACTTATTTCCGCTCAAAAATTGATCTGTGTCATCCAGGTACTTTTTGTTCTTAAAAAATAATGGCCATTATTGTCACGTTTCTGAAATTGTTTGTTCATTTCTCATGGAAAAATGTCTCATAAATTGCTCCTTGAATCCTATTGTTAATCTTCAAAAACTCTGATAGAAACTCGTAAATTATTTTTATTTTAACGTCTTATAACCTGCTAAAAATGCAAAATAGTAGTCATTTTGGCGCTAGGAAGACAATTAAAATTATAATTAATCGTAATAACATTCTTTGACATCCGTTGAGATCTCGAGTTTTTTTTTAGTGAAATACCCACAAATCATAGAAGAAACTACAAGCTTACATAATAAGATAGCGACATTGACAAATTAATTGGTAATAACGGTTTTGTTAGCTCACAATTTAGTCCCAAAGTCATATTTTCTGAAGGTATGTCAGTAATTTGAAGGGTTGGATAATAAATCGGCTAAATCCCTTATTCACACTTTTGTCAATATCCCGGCCCTACTACTTAAAAACACACTACGTTTCCTAATCAGGGCCGGGATATTAACAAANTATTTGCCATTTATGCCTTTTTATAATATCAAAATGGAAAATTATCTCCAGGAGACCCCGTAGTTGTGATATGCCTCGTATTCATTTATCTTTGTAATATCGAGTTGGTATAGAGTTGTCACCTTGGATATCTTGTTAAAAACTCTTGAAAAGTTAATATTTACAGAAATGTCGCAAATTTACTATCTTACCTTAAAATGGCTGACAGATTATTTAAAATGTGACTTTGAGTTCAAAGTTTGGCCATCAAATTTGTAATTTTGTAGGCTATGTGAACTTTGCTTGTTGAATTTATCGTAGAAACTTTTTGTTTATAATAAAATACCGATAGTCAAAAATAACCTTTTCATTTTCTTCTTGTCTCACCTAAGTAATTTACTATTTTACTGAAATTATTGATACAATTAAATAATTATTTTCATGCTTATCTGGCCTTCATTGTATAATTTATTCTGGATTGATTAGTTCAATTATTGTCTGAAAATAATTAATTGCCGATTCTTGGGGGTCATTTATCATAGTTAATTTTATCTAATCGCTCTTTTAAGGGTGTGGTCGCTAACCAAAATTAAAAAAATCCACATTTTATTTTATTGCTTTCTTTTTTGAAAATATAAATAAATTTATGAAAACAGCAAGTTTCTTATAAGGGATACAATTATAGTAATTATCAAAATTTCTAAAAATCCATAATTTTTTTTGTTCGGTACATCGGCTGTGAAATAATTACTGGTGCCAAATTAAAAACCGGAATTCAATCGACAAATCAAAGTTCCGGAAATATGCTGAATCTCACGGTGTTTCTGCCTTATGATTATTGTTAATAAAAATTAGAAGTAACTCTGAATTTAATCTGAAATAAAATACCTTTCAAACAGTAAAAGCTTATTACTAATAGGTTATTTTCTCAAACTCATAATATTTTGTTAATTCTTAATTTAGGTCATTACCTGTCACGTGATAATTAGGAATACTATTAAGAATTTACAAAAGAAATTGAGCTTTCAGAATTATTCAATCAGGCAGCCTATTTTAATGTCTGTAAAAACTGTAAAAATGGTGAATAATTGTAGCCAATCTGTACCATGAGTTTGCAAATAAACGAAAATAATAATAATAATTAAGGCAACACAAAGAAAAAATTTAGGATTTGAGACAGTGAAACAAATAACAATATATTTAAATTTCGGCCTTATTTTTTTCATTCTTTTTCTTGATTCCTCATTTGAATAATGAGCCGATTAGTCAACTAATAGCTTGATTGGAAAGCAATTACCAGCTCATTACATATAAGTACTAAACTTTATTAACAATGTCATTAAACTTTGGAAACCTAAGATTTTTTCGATATGACTTGAAGTCTTTTCGACAAGGTCAACATTTCAGCTTTGATTCGAAGGTCAAAATTTTGACTTGGAGCTAATAACACATTTACGACTCACGAGTAGTAGTTTAATCGATCGTAAACATAAAAGTTCACTTCCCATAGTCATAAATCTGCATTAAAACGGTAAAACAGTTTCAAATGTGTTGATAGTTTTAGTTCTTAAGATCACACTATTTAAAAAAATGAATATTAATGTTATATCGAAACATGCCCTACAATCAACTCAGGGCGCAGCGACGTTCGTCGCAAACTATCAGTCATTTTTTCAAATCTATTAATTGTGATCTACAATACTGTATTGCCAATACATCATGTATTCGTATGAAAATTATTGTACTGAAAAACCTCTCATGTTGAAAATTTCGATAAGAAATATATAAAAAGTAAAAAAATAGAAATAAATATTTTCATTTGGAAAAATACGGAAAAACAATGTTTGATACTATACTAATCTTTGATACATCGCCGCGGTCGTTTCTTTAAGAAACACAAAGAACATCTCATAGCATTTATAATAAAAGTGTCATGTTAAGGCTAACTTTCGCAAAGCGATGAACCTATGATTAGTATTGTACGGAACATCAATATTTTGGAAAACAATTTGGTTTTGCATGCCAAATTTTTAGATTATTTTTTGATAATCACAGTTTGAAATCATTCAAAAATAATAACACCGATTTTATGGGAAAATAAGTTTGACAAATTTTCGATATTTTTGGTAAAATTCTTTTAACGCTGAAAGTAAACTCCAAAAAATGAAGATTTTCATACAAAAAGAATGATCTGGTGCTTAAAAATCATAAATACATTGAGATAAAGTTTATCTGATAAACACAAAGGTGGAAATTTTTTAGAAGTTTTCTTAACACTGAGAGTGTAGTTTATGAATTCTACCAAAATTTTCTAGAATTTTAAAAGAAACTTCATTCAACATCGAATTTTTTTTTTTTTAATTAAAAACAATTTAATCGTGATACTGAATTAAAATTTATTTCCGAAAATTTTCGTCTGAAAATTTACTTCTGGTCAATTTTTCTTTTATCTTTTTTTGTAAACTTTTAATTTTCCCTGTTAGTTTTATTTTAAATATATTTTTTCAAAATTCACTTGTTTGGAAAATAATTGACAAAATTTAGGCGAAACATACATTCCACACAGTCGAAGATGTGTCGTAATGCCAATGGTAGAATTAAATCGTCAAGTCCGAAATGATTACACTTTCCCACTTTACAGAGACGAGCCAGTTTATGAATATGAAGACAGAGAATGCAAAGATGGTTTTGAATGGGATAAATATACAAAAAGTTGTCACGATATTGACGAATGTGTTCGAGAATCATACAACTGTGACAAAGAATCACAGGTATGAAATCGAGTAAATTTGAGTTAAATAAATAGAGTTTTTCACCAGCTAAATTAAGATTTCAGCTTGATCGCTTCTCTTGTAGACAATTTTTCACAGATTTGAAATAGTGTTATTGAAATAGCGTGAAATGTCATTTTTTGTAAAAAAAAAATTTGGGTTCAGAATTTGATCAAAAAATATTATTTTTTACCAATTTCAGGCAAAAATTAGGGTTTCATGCATCACAGCTGAGAATTAAAGTAACATTAGAGGAAGTATGACAAAGCTATCAAGTACAGAAAACTTTCTTTAAATTGAGTCTAAAATATTTTTTAATTCGACCAATCAGAATCCAGATGAATCAATTCTTTCGAATTTGATAGTTTGATAACTGAAAATACCCACATAGCAAAGCTATAAAATACATCATTCGAAAAATAAGATTTATTTTCTTTGTTCCAATTATTTATTTTAATTTTCGATCTTATTTATCTAGTCAGCCTCGTTTCGTTTTTCTTTATTTGAACACTGAGTTCGTTTATTTGGGAGTGTAGTGGTTTTAGCGGTGAAACTCTAGAGAGCGATGCAATAAGAAACACGAACAATCGTCTTTTGTGCCCCAACGCAAGGGAACATACCAAACTTGACCGAGCGTGAACCACTAAGATGAGCTTTATTATTTCACAACACATTTTTGACTACACATAAGTGGTTGTCTAGACCGGTCACAAATTAAATAATTTATTTCAAAGGTTTAATTCTTTTCAAATATGAATTAGTATTTTTAGACGATTTGAAATAAGAAATTTCAAAACTCAAAAAATGGGTATCGATGTTTTAACCTATCTTGTGGAGAATTTTTTTTTTGGTCATTTTAAGACTTAGGATTTTTTTTTTTTTATGAAAATTTTCAAGGTCAATTTTTTCGTGATTTTAACAGGTAAATGTGATCCAGTTCTAGCGAAGCCGTATGAAGTGCTAGAAGGCTGATTTTTTGGCCAGTGAAAATTAAGCGTTTTTCGGCTACCCGTTTTTTTAATGAGGTCGGCGACCATATTTGACCTCTAATTGACCGGTCAAAGTTCAAGGTCAATCTCAAGTTCATCGTATAGACTTGTAGTACTCCCAAAAGAATCGGAAGGTCGACTTTCTAATGAACGTATTAGGAACTATGGGTCAATAATGTACTGAGAGTCGCTAGAGAGCAAAAACTGCTCAACACCCAAGGTCAACCTCAAGTTCATCGTATAGACTTGTAAGTACCCCTGAAAGAATCGGAAGGGTTGACTTCGATGAACGTATTAGCACTAGGGGTCAATAATGTTACTGAAGAGGTCGCTTAGAGAGCAAAAACTAAAAAGCACAACAAGTTGTTATTAAAATAATATGAATTATAATAAAAAATAATCATACATTTTAGACATGCATTAATACCGAGGCAGTTTTCATTGCTATGTTGGCCAGGTTTGAAATAAGAATCCCTACTTTTGAAAAATCTGATTCATTTATACAAATCAATAGCGTCGAACTCGACAGCAAATGTCATGATATCGATGAATGTCTCACACAATTCAAGGACAAGGTCAAAAATGTACAAATTTTGATGGTAGATATGATTGTGAATGTGATGTTGGTTACAAAAAAACAATTCTGGTAAATATTATTCTGGTAATTATGCTATAAATAGGGTGTACTAAGGTTTTCGTCCGAATTTTTGAAATTCTGAAGCCTGAGGCTTAAGGATGTGGGCAGATATTGGGCTCTTTTTTAACACATTTTCAAGTGAAGTTCTGAGAAACCTGGCTTCAGAAATAATTAATTTTTTTTTCCAAATACGTAGTCCAAACTCTTAAGAAGGTGCCAGTACTATTCAGAGCATCTGATACCTCAACCTACGCTCAAAATGGTTTTAGTAGGCTCCCTAAAAGCTAAAAAAGCCTACTCCTCATTCATCTCTCACCACTTTTTATTAATGATTTGCAATTAGAATGAAGTATAAATACTTATCACCAAACGGCGCCTTTGTTCAAAATTTGCCTCTAGGGTCAAAACAGCGTATTGGGAGCCTCACGCAAAAGCTATACTTGAAAATATTAGAATTTTTTTTAATTTGTGCTTCAAATTCACCGCAAAGGCTGAATTAAGGTTTAAACGGTCGCCTTTTCCAATTTTCCCTTCCAAAGTCTCAGGAACGACTTGTGAATTCTAGTTTTTGTGATATTTGAACTATAAATTTTCTAAAACTTACTTTTTTGGAAAAATTTCAAAATTCAGAACATAAGATCCTAGGCTGTAAACAAAAAAACCTCAGTGGAAAATTCTCCACACAAAATAGGCAATCAAAAAAGTTTCTGAGAAATCAGAAAATATCCTAAGCTTTAAAAAACTCAGTGAAAATTCTCTACAAAATGGGGTAATCAAAAAAGTTTTCTGAGAATCTCAGATATCGTGCCCCACATCTTAAGGGGATTGTGGGGCAAGTAGTTATTTTTCGACCACGGTTCTCAAATTCGGTATTATTTTCTTGTATCCGACCATCCAGCACACGAGAAATTGATTTGCATTTAAAAAAAAGTTCATTCCTATCGAATACTAAGTGTCAGAAATATCGGATTGCTTTGCAAAATAATTATTTAGTTTAAAAATTATAGACATAAGGCATAGTCTCACACGAAGAATATAATCACAGCGAAAATAACTTAAATGCAAAGTATTTCAATATATAATTGTTAAGATTTTGCCCCCTTTTCAATATTGCAATTGTTCATCCAAATCAATAGTATATGGCGCGCATTAAATCAGGCTGAAATAGTGATTGGGAAAAATATGAAAATATATTAAAATTTTCTTGGTTAAAAGTTTAATAGATACACAACGAAGAATTTATGAAAAGAGAAAGAAATCGCATGTGCCGTTCGTGAGGTATACTTTTTTTAGTTTAACATATATCTTTCATTTTGCCTATATTTAACTATAGCAAGAAATTTTTCAAAATAAATTTCGGCGAATTAAAGATGAATTTTATAAAATATCTTGGTTTAAATTGTAGAGAATTTTTTTCTGATCAATAATATCGCAATTATGTGATTTTTGATTACGTGGATATGACGTATACTCAATGAAAGAAATACCAGCGATAGGTTTATGCATTTAAAGGTTGAATGTGATAATATTTTCTAGAAAATGAATCAGTTTTTTGACTTCTCGAAGGTTACGGACTACAATATTACAATTGAAATAAACGTTCACTCCAATTCCACAAAAGAATATTCAGAGTTTTAAAAACGAGTCCTTATTTTTCCTCCAGCACATTACTAGAAGCACCACAATCCTTAAGGAGGTTGTCCTTATGGGGGTTTGTCCATGCTGAAAAAAGCTTTTTTCGAAAGGCTCATCACTTTTTATTCCTTCATAACAATCTTATAAAAATTTTAGGAATAGTTTTTCGTAATCTCTGGAACACATTTTAGTTCTGACTTTTTTCATAGCATGTTCAACCAACCGGTAAATTGAGTCAACCGCAAGCAAAATTTTTTTTTTGAAAGTCCTATTTCTTTTTCGCTTAATTTCAAAACAACGTCATTTTCGGAATGTAAAAAGCCCAAGGGGTGAATCGCACGCGCACGCACTCCGCTCCTCGACAAAGCAATTTGTTCGAATTTGGCTGTAAATCACAACAAGTGCGCAAAATCGAAAATTAATATAAAAGTGTTAGAATTAGACAATCTCTACACATGCCACAAACACACCTCTTGCCTAGCGTTTGCTGGAACGATATTACAACTATGGTCCTGATTTCGGAACACAGCGGGATTCTAGAAAAAGAATAAACTTTTCATCAAATTCCTTTTTGATCTCTAGCACGTTAAATGTCTAATTCTCACTTTCTATAGTCGAAGACTTTTCGATTGTCGCGCATTTTGTCGATTTACAGCAAATTCAAAATGCTTGCAACATTGCTCACCCACCCTTGGGTGTTGTTACATTCCGAAAAGTGACGTTTTTTTGAATAAGGCGAAAAAGATACTAGATTCAAGTAACTCAATTTACCGGCTGGTCAACAATCTATGAAAAACAACTCAGATAACAATGTTTCAAGAGGATTACGAACACTATTCCCTGAGATTTTTAGAAGATTGTTTATGAAGGAATAAAAATTTATGAGCCTTCGAAAAAGCCTTTCCAGCATGGACAACCCCCTTAACCCTAAGGCCCTAATAATTATAAAATCAACTTTTGATCGATTATAAATAATTTCGGACGTATATTTATGACACTTTTGGTTTGAAATATATGCCCCAAAAATTCAAAAAAAGGTCCAAGAATGTTTTGAAGGAAATCACCAGGAAAAAAATTTTGATGACTTTAATTCAAAAAAGTTATCACAATATCTCGTTTCCAAGTATTTTTATTAGGAAGGATAACAAATTTTAGTTTGAAAATTTGTAACATGACCTTATATCAACAAAAGTGCCACCTGTAGGTCATCAGGGGTCCAGTGAGAACATTTTCGTTCAGTATGTGCTGAGTTTCAGAAAAATGGACCAATAATTTAATATTTATTTTTCTGGTCAATCTTGGCGGAAACCCTAGCTATAAACGAAAAATGGCATTTTTGGCATTAATTTTAGCTGTGATTCAATTTATTTTCAGATAACTGTCAAGATATAAATGAATGCGATACAAACCCATGTCATGAAAATGAAGCCTGTAGAAATCTTGAAGGTGGTTTTGAATGTGTTTGTTTACGAAATCATACAAGAAACGAAGGCGGAGAATGTATATCAGAAAGGTTTTTTAATTAAAAAATATCAGTGACTAGTCGTCGCAATTTTTATTTCAGGATTTTGCAGAAATAAATCTTTGAAATTAATATCATTGAAATCTTCACAAAACATGATAATTTCCATTATTTATAGTATCTCTGTCTGGTTCTTTCTGGTTTCCGGGAACTGACTGATTAGATGATCGCGCAATAATAATCTTATATCCCCTATTTCCACACTTTGTGGAATATCCCGCCCTACTACTAAAAACAACTACGTTTCCTAATCAGGGCCGGGATATTCACAAAAGTGTGAATATGGGAATATATTTTATGCAGACTTGTTTGCGCAAAACCCGTTTTGGTCGTCTAATAATTTTTTAATATACATTTGAAAATAAACGCCAAATGAATGTCAGATTTTCTCATAAGAAAAATTTATCTTCCTTGATGTTTATTGCCATTAATAAGCATTTCTCATGTAAAAATTTACTTTTATAGTCCATGTACATCAAAAGGCCAGATTTGTCAATGGAAATGTATAGATATAAATTCGGAGTCATTTCGTTGTGAATGTCCAAGTGGATATACTCTTATTGGAAACATGTGCTTAGATCAAAACGAATGTGCTTCAGGTAAAATCAATTTAATTCAAAGTTTTAAAATGTGAAATTGATAAAAGTAACTCACTTACTTTACAATAATTCATATTTTTCTGAAATATTTTTAAATTTTTCATCAAAATATATTACCTTGGATATTTCATAAAATATTATTTTATTTTCAGGACGAAATGATTGTGCTGCCAATGAACAATGCTTAAATGTACATGGAAGATTTATTTGCAATGAATTCACACCTTGTCCTGTAGGGTTCGACAGTGTCCGAGGGTGGCTCAACGAATTTAACAGAGTCAAACAAGGTATTGTCAAAATAAATTTGAATTTTTTTGGAATATTTTCGACATATTTTGGTCAACTTTTTTGACTATATTTTGCTTTAAAAATAAACTAAAAGTCTATCAATTTTAAGAAATCAGATGAGCAATGATAAAACTCGTCTGGAGAAAAAAATTTGAAGTAGTTTTTATGACATAAACCACAAGTTCAAATTGAAACAAAAAAATTTAAACGAAAAATTAAACATTTTGTAAATTTTAATTTTTTTTATGTTAATTTGTTATTTACTTATTATTTTGTTGTTCGGAAATTTTATTTGCTCGGACCTTAAGTTGGCGCTGTTTAAGGTGCTTAAAAACGGGTTTTTAAAATTTTCAACATTAAGGTGATTGCATATCGCGATATATCCCTTTATCACCTTTTGGTTATGGATGTTCCATCGTTGGTTTTTCCCGAATTCACATCTGATAATATTTCTAACAAATAAAACAACCTTAGGTCCTAAATTTTCAGATTTATAAAACCATTTACGGTCTGTTTAAAACAAAAATAAGGCATTTCAAAAAAATTGACCAAAAATGCATATTCAATTCTGAAAAATAAATCAAAAATGTCGAAAAACAAATCGTTAAAAATAGCTTTACAACCAAAAAAATTAAAAATTTTATATGACTTTTTAGACTCGAACATTTGTCATCGAAAAGGACATTGCGATGAAAAAATTACCTCAATGTGTCAATACAACTTAATTGTGACTCATTCAACAGATTTACTTTCCAATCACGAATTACACACATTAGATCGCAAAGGAAATAAACGCGGAGTGAGATTATACAGATTCGATACCACCGCAAGATACGGAAGTTCTGCATCGTATGGGTAAGTGTCACCATTAAAAATATTAAAATCAAATACAGTGGGGTTTCTCTAACTTAAACAAATACCGACTCCAGAAAATTTCTCCAGTGAGAGAAACTGTTACAGTGAAAAGTACCCAATATCTACCCAATATCTACCTTACCCGATATGGTTTAAAATATAACATGGATCTCCACCCCAAATGCGGTAAATGTAATTATTAAAATGTAATTATAATGTTGCTCATTCGACAGAAATGATGAAGTCCGTTGATTGGCGGAAACTTATTAACTAAAACAAAAAAGAACAGCCAATCATCTCTACACATTTAGCATTTTTTGAATCGGGCTTACTGAGTGCAGATCCATATCATGCCTTTGGTTATGCAGTGCTTCAGTAAGAGATATATTCACTACAAAAAGTGTCCTTGTGAAAGAAACTGGTCTGGTAAGAAGTGTCCCAGTTAGGGAGGCCCAAATAAAGAACACTATTTCGTTTTTAAAACATCACCTACGCGTTTTACTACTCAAAGTGATTTTTGATTGTGTTCAAAAAGATTTTTAGATACAAAATTATGACTGTTACAGATGGCCAAAATAACTCTAAATTGCAAGATGAAGAATTTGCAGTACAACAGCAATATAGCAGTCGTCCAAGGGCCTCATTACTATCTATGAAGCCAATAAGTTATACTAAGGTAAATTTAATTAAATATTTTATCTCTTAGAAATTTATATTTTTCATCGAAAAGCTTTATTAAAAATACGGGAATTAAAATACTTATAAATTATGAGACTCATAATTTATGAGTCATAATCTTCTTTCGCTGCATCTCTGAGAGATAGCTGAAAATCTTGATCTATATCCCCTATTCACACTTTTGTAAAATTTCCGGCCCTACTACTTAAAAACACACTACGTTTCCTAATCAGGGCCGGGATATTTACAAAAGTGTGAATAGGGGATATTTAACAAAAATTAGAAAATTTCATTTGTAAAAAAAAAGTTAATTTTGACAATTTTTCTAATGGGTGGTGTGACACCACTGGTGTCTGACTATACTAAAAGCTTTCTTAACGAAGTAACATGATTTTGGTCACAAATTCGAAAAAATTACTAAAACATATTTAGGACGCTAACTCTTTACGAGATATCGAAATTTTATACTTTGCTAAAAATCGCCGAGGAAAAGGAGAAATACTTTATCAAGAGTTGATAAAAATGCGCGTTTTCATTTCTGAATATGAATTTTAATCTGTACATTCAAGTGATAATCTGTCTATTCAAAAAGTTCGATTTTAACCTAGTGACTGGCGTGCCTGAATATTATTTAAACGTGAAATAGTCATAAAATTTTATTGCCATTCTCTGCGGCTCAACATTCTTATTCAACTTTATTCAGTGGAAAATATATAAGTTTATAAAATATGCATAATGTCTTTAAAAATATTTTAGTACTTCAGTTAACGAAAAATGGAGTGATTTTGAACCATTCTGTTGCAGAATTTCTGTACAGGGAATTCATGATCCTATAATATTGTAAAAATAAAGATAACGAGGTCAATATCAACATGCTAGCAAACTCTCGCAGGGCCCGGCGATAAACTGACAGGCAAACAATGTTTTTTAAATAATTGTATATTGTTTTGGATTTTTTCTTAAATATTGCTGGTAAGGTAATTCGAATGAATTTTCTTTTGGATGAATTTACGTGCATGCAAAGAAAACAAATGTGTTAAACATGAATATATTTCAGTAAAGGGGCATATATTCAATAGAGTATATCTTAGGTGAACCCAAATATTGCCATAATTTGAACAGTTTTTCGAGTTTATAAGGACTTTCGTTGATTTGAAGGACCACCAATAAGGCGTGGAATCATCCTTAACCAAAAAAATTAAAAGACGGACATTAGAGAAATTTAATCCTTTCGATGACGTCATTTTGAGTTCACTATTTACTCTCACAGAATGAATCTACTATAACGTTATTATTATAAAGCAGGTAACCGTGTACAGATGGCCAAAATTGCCGAATAATAATACACACGAATAAGAACCGGGAAATTTTATTGGGAACTTGGAACACCAGGATTGGAAGAAATTGGCTGAATATAAATTTTATTGACTACTTTCTGAAATGGTATAAAATTACATTATATAAAAATTGGGGCGCCGGATATAACAACGTTGACCAATAAGGGGTTCGAAAACACGGGCTTTCTTTGAAAACGTCTTGGACGTTTAAACTGTATTATCAAATTCTCAGCAAAAATCTAGTTGACCTTTCAAAATTTACCTTGCACACCGGTCAGTGCCATTTGAAACTCAATTTTTGAAAATTGTAGGCTTCATTGATAATTAGGACATTTTTTAAGAATAAAACGCAGCTGAAAGCCATTTTTCCAAAAAACTGCTTTCCTCTATTTTTGGTCATTTTTCATGGAAAAAACTTTGATATTCAGGAAATTTTTTAATGGTCACAATGCTAAACCAAGGGTAAAACCTTCTTTATTGCGAATGCCACCGAAAATGTCTAAAGCTAATAAGCATCGCTTAAAATTCTTTAAGTTTAGTTAGAAATGCCGTTTCCATGAAAATTGTTTTTTATGTTATTACATGTACTCAGTTATCTTCAGAAAATAAAAATATAAACGTTTGCAAGAATAAACACTTTAGTACAGACAAAAAAATGAATTTTCGCATTTTTTTCTTTTGAAATTGCTCTGGAAAATGTACCGTCTCAAAATTTAAAGTTTAAATTTGATAAACCTGAAATCATTCAAAATTTGTCACTCAAAACATTCGAATTTAATTTGGCCAAATGATGGTCCAATTGCTAGTGTAGGTCCAATATAAGGAATTCTTGTTTATTTTGAAATATATTTATATTTACCTGAATTAATTGAACAAGAATTGGACTTAGAAAAAGTAGATTGGTTCTCCTCCGGATCCCTCTAAAAATATTTTTAGTTATAAGAGAAAAGAAAAACCTATATTCTTCATTTTAGGTCAATCACTTGGTTAACCAGATGATCCATATCTTACAGCGTTTAAACGATGAAAAAAGCATCAAAGTTATCTCCAGATCCTTCTCCAGAGCTTTCTTTAATTTCTATAATTTCCTGAAATTTGGTTAGAAACTATTTTTTTTTTGAATTATTACCTCGACGATTTGTGGACCATTCATTCGATCGAAAATAGAACTCATTCCTCCGGGCAACATTTTTCCAAAAATGTCATTGATACTAAAGGCATTTTCGACCATCTAAGAAAAAAAATTAAAACTTCATTTTAAACCAGATCAGTGTTTCCCTTGAAATATTACAAATTGCCAAGATTAATTATTTCACAATAAAAGGTCAAAATTACACACCAGGAGACACAAAAAACAGTAAATTATAATAATTTCTTACAAATAAAATCTTTTCATAAGGCAATTTTAAAACAATTTGTAATTTTTAAAATTATTCCAAAAAAAATTTTTCGTTATATCGAATATGATCTCGACAACTATTATTTTGCCTTATTCATATCAAAAATAAATCACAATTAGCCGTTGCTCAAAATCAACTTTGGCTTCGACATTTAAAATCGTTATTTATGAATGTTTTGAGACAGTACCGATATTGAAATTAATCTCATTGAACTCAGTAAATTTAGACGAACAAAATTCAAGCTCAATTTCGATTATTCGATGAAGTCGAGTTTTGACCAATCAGAAAGCAGATTTTTTTCAAACTTTAAAAAAATCGTGATATCAGAAAAATTCTTAATTCAAAATGTACTAAATCTACAATAGATATGAAATAAGGGAGAACGATCACTTTTTAATAAATGTTTCATAGATCACAAAAGAATTAAAAAAAATTTGAGAAAATGATGGTTATTTGATTGGTTACAAATCGACTATCCACTCTGAAGGCGCAAAAAATAAGATGGGAGATTTTAAGTAAATAAACCTTGTTTAATTCAGTTTCGAATTCTCCGAATGGTTTGAATTCTTGATTCATTAATTGAATTGATCCACCAAATCCCTGAAATCGTCTTTATTCGAATCTGTCAAGTAATGCATTCGGCGTGATACTTTGTGTTGCCATCTTCAGAAACGTAATCTTTTGAAAAATCTCCAGTTTGTGGCTTGTTGACGGTTTCATCAATCACAGCTTTTTTCAACTGGTCGGTCAAAAGTTAAAACTGGGTTTCCCATAACGGTGACGGCGAATAAATGCAAATAATTTCATAATAAATTTGAGTTAAATTCTAAAACAAGAAAAAAATGGGTTAACATAAGTGTACTAGTAGTGTATATAAATAAGTTGAAATTATGAAGCAGTCAAAATACAATAGTCAGTTGTTATTATTCCTAGGAGCCGGAAAACGAAGAAATTTCTAGTATAGTACATAATATAAGCTAACACTTACACCCGGCGCCTGAAAATTAAGATTTTTTATATATCTTTTTTTTTTGAATAGTCTCAAGAAGTTTTGTTAATCGGGATCAGCACTAAACGGGATCGGGTGGGGCGCAACTCTTAGATGAAAATCAACCGGGATGAGATTTATTTTGATTATGAATCGGAATAAGAATGAAGATCTGATCCCGATTTACAAAACGGTCTCAAAGTTATTCTCCGAAATTAGATAATTTTAAAAATGGGCAAGAGTGTCACGGGAATAGTGAAACTATGAGGCAAAATTTGATGACAGTTTGAAATTTTTGGTCGAATAAAATTAGATTTATTCGTCACTTTTGCCAGCCAAAGTGGTTTATCAGTTTCTTCCACTTCTCCATAGGTCTTTTTCAAATAGCGAATATTTCGGACACGGCTGTAGGCGGCACATCCGAGTAATAATAAAATTGAAAAACTGAATATAAAATTTATTAATTTGAAATATAAAAAACGCAAATATTTAAAAAAAACTGTGCTTAAAAATACAGGAAATGTGACTATTTGAAAGATACAAAAAGTGCGGGATACTTGCAGTCATTCAACATCGAGATTTTACGAATACGCCAAGAAATTGGCTCAAATTAATGTATATTCTCGCATTTTGCATTATTACAATAGTCACGATCTGTGAACTTCGGAAAGCCAATTTTTTTTCTCAAATCATAATCATTGTTCAAAAATTGTGATGAAGAATAATATTTAGAAGTAGCCTGTTAACTATAAAACCCCACATAAAAACAGTATCATGAGAGTGCCCCAAAGCTTGATTTCAGAAAAATGAATTCGAAACATGCATATTCCGAGTTTGTTAAATTAAATTAACAAACTTAATCAACCTTTTAAATTATAATTATGAGAATTTACCTTAAAATATGACAAAAATATCAAAGTATTCGTCTAAGGTATCCCTGAAGCCAAATTCTGACATATCCATGTGACCTTGGTCGTTCAGGTTAGGAAGTGGATAGCGAGTTAAAGGAACATTGTGAGGCATCGATGGGTCGTCTTCAGTATCATAAAGATCTTCGTCATATTGCTTGCTCCAACTATTCCACCTTAAAAAAACATTTGAGTATTATTTTCGACAAATCATAAAGTCGCATTACTAAAAATTTTGGATAATTTCTGATTAATTTTTGGAAATATGAGTTCAAAAATTGTGAAGTAGCCATACACTGACTAACCATTTATGGAAACCCCCGATAATGGAAACCCATTACCATTTAATGGAAACCCATAACCATTAATGGAAACCCATTACGATTTATGGAAACCAGTTTCGAAAAACAAGGAATTACCATTTATGGAAACCATTTTTGAAAAACAAGGCATGTTTTAGTAAAATAAACTCTGTTTGGTGTTTAATTTGCTTCAAACTCTTCTTAAAAGTTTGTTGATTTCGGCTGCTTTATAATTGATCTCTGAACATGTAATTTAGAAAAAAACTCAAAAATTTTCGAAATTTTTTTGAATTTTTTGGCTGAAAACAACTTTTCAAATTTTGCCCAAAATTACCATGTAATGGAAACCCATTACCATTTAATGGTACCCATACCCATTAATGGAAACCCTTTTTTTCGCGAAAGTGGGTTGTCCATAAATGGTTAGTCAGTGTAGATAGGCCCACCGAGCAAAACATTAGCAGCCCGAAATGATCTGTTTGAAATAAAGGCAAATGTGTGTCTTTTTCCATCATAAATATTAATTCAGATACAGCGTTAAAATTTCCTCCAGATGGACATCTATCATTTAATATACAAAAGTACTCAGTGGTCACTAAATTTCATAGAAACTTTTTATTGAGAACTCTTTTTTGATTGGGACTCCCCATTGGGGAGGCCTAACCATAGATCTTTGCATGAGTTGAAAATATTTAAAATTTTCTCACCATTCATTGACAGCGGCTGAACCTTCATAATCATCAAAATCGTCTTCGTCAGTACCCCCAAAAAGATTCCTCATTGGATTTATAATATTTTTTCCCATATTCATAAAGCTATCCATGATTCCACCACTAAAATAAATTAATTCAACAAAACTTACAAAATAAAATGAAGGAGGTATTGAGGCTGAATTTCAATATTGTGGTTAAACTAGAGTTATTTTGTTAGTCACAAGTTGTGATTGACAACTTCAAGCTCATGAAAACGTTGCTTCAACGTTCGTTCAGGACATATATATATTAATGATTTTATTAAATACACTAATTGATTATTTGAAGAAAAATTTGAAATAAATAACTCAATTTGTGACCGATCCAGTTAATGCGTTATGAGTAGCTTCAAATGTGTTGTAAAATTTTAGCTCTTTTCTATTGGTACACGCGTAGCTTACGCTTGTTATATAAATTAAGGGCCATCAGTTGACAGATAGTGACTATTTGAATGATACAAACAACGCGGGATACTATCACCCTATCAAAAACCTGTATTGTAGAATAGGCCGCTTCATAGGTAAGATTCAAGTAGATCCGATCAATCAAATGCTCGGATTCTGAATTTTTCAAATAATCACGATCTTTCGGTTAAGGGCCTTAAATCCATATTCTTTCGCGTGGGAAAAAAAGCGATTCTCGTCATACATTTATCGCCAAAAATCGCTCGATGAAAAATGTCACAAATTCATAATTTAAAATGTTATCCTGCAAAATTAACTGAATTTTTGTTTGGCATTAACAATTTTTTTGTTGACATTTTCAGGCAAATATCAATTGATATTTATCTCACCTTCCCTCCATTCCGTAATCATCATAGTAATCTTCGATGTCATATTCGCCATCTTCGTCATATTCGTCTAAATCAAGAAGTGAGTTTTCCTGCTCTAGTCCCTCATCAGCAACCTCAGCAACATCGCTTTCATCTTAAAAATATATCATTAACTTTCAATGCAAAATAATTCAAGATCACTGATTGCTCGACCAATCAAAAACGAGCTGAAATATAGATAGAAATTTTTTCTTTAGAAACCTACTCCTGCGTGATTTTTGTAAAAAAGGTAAATTATTTTCAAATTTTATTAACCACAAAATATGTGAATAGACCTGTTACTTAAAAATTTGGCATGAATTTGCAGCAGAAAAGCCAAAAATGTTTTTGGACTCATGCAAAAACCTTTTCTTTGCTAGATTCTTAAGATGCAAATTCAAAACCTACATAAATAAAAAGCTTAAGGGGGTGGCATCGATCCGGGAGATTGGTACATTTGTTCAGAGCGATAAAAATTAGAAAAAAATAATAGTTAGAAAATAATTTTTATTTTTTATCTTCAATAAAAGTGTCCATTCTTGCAAACGGTTTATATTTAATTCTTTAACATAACTAATTATCTGGGAAAATATAAAAAACCACTTTTCACTGTACAATCCATTTCCAACTAAACTCGACTACAGATTTTAAAAAGCGATATTAATAAACTTCAGACATTGTCGGGTGTTATGCGCTAAAAAGTTCTTGTTTTTATGTTGCTTATTAAAAATTTCCTTGATATGAAAGGGGAAAAAAAAGTAGAGAAAAAACAACTTTTTTTGAGATAAAATTGACCTTCAATTGCGTTTTTGATATTAAAAAATGTTCTTACTATCTAAAGAAATGCGCCTATAACACCCACAATATTTAGAGATTTTTGACCAGCATTAAATTTCAAAATATTTGTGCCAAATGGCACTTATTCGAGTGTACAGCAGTGTTAAAAATTTCATCGATAGTTTAGAAATGAAAATCGCGCGACCAACTCATTTAGTTGACATACGGACATTTAATAGATACCAAAACATTAATATGTGATTCTGCCTGATTTTTTATGAAGAGTTCAAAAAACCACAAATAAAAATTTGGACTTGATTTGCGGAAAATTTTCATAATTTTTTTAAAAAATTCGACAAAAAATGACAAATAAACATATTATGATTTTTCAAACAGCGCCAGAAAATATGTAGACATGCATGAAAAAAGTTAAAGGGCTATTTTTTAGCTTTTATTCATAGTTTCCAAAAAAAGGATCAGAAAAAATTTTGGACAAAAAAATGCGGAAAATTTTGATTTTTTTTTGAAAAATTACGAATTCAAAAATAAAGTTCGGACTCAAATCTTCCCTAAATAGGCAAAAAATTATTTTTATAAGTAGATGCACATTTATTCTGGTTCAGCTAACGATAATAAGCAGGAAAAAGTAAAGCCAACTAATTAATTTCGTAAGTTAAATTGACTCCAGTCTGCCGAGTCGATGCCCACCCCTATTAAAGTGAGTTTGCAGAGCGCTGTTGATGACAGCCTGTTACGATCGAAACCTTATTTTTGTGTTTTTGATAGCAGTTACTTTAAATTTCTAAAAATCCATAAATTTTGATTCAAAATGCCAAAAAACCATAAAAAAAAAAAATTTTTTCTTGAGCCCACAAAATTGAAAAAAAAATGGAATTAAGGATGGGGCGACGATAATTGAGAATTCTCAGAAAACTTTTTTGATAGCCACATTTTGTAGAGAATTTTCCACTGATTTTTTAAAGCGTAGGATTTTTTCTGAATTTTGATTTTTTTTCAAAAAAAAAGTAAGGTTGAGATTTTTGAAGATTTTTGAGAAAATTTGAAGTGAAAGGTACCAATTTCGATCTAGAATTTATTTGTCACCTTTCAAAATTGCGAATGTAGACACTTAACTCGAAATACTGCCAAAAAAACGTTAAATTTCAATTTTTAATTTTTTTTTTAATTTCAAAAAGTTAAGAATTTCAACAAAAACTAAAAATCACAAGTCGTTACTGAGACTTTGGAGAACAAAATCAAAAAAGGGCTTCCATTTGAACCTTAATTCAGCCTTTGCGGTGAATTTGATGTACAAATTGAAAATTTTCCATATATATTTAAGGAGGGAGTAGGCGTTTGCGCAAGGCTCCCAAATAAGCTGTTTTGACCACTAGAGGCAAAATTTTGAAAAAAGACTTCCTTTGGTGATGAGTATATATATTCTTCATTCTAAATTGCAAATATCAATAAAAAGTGATGAGAGATGAATGAGGAGTAGGCTTTTAGTGCTTTAGGGACGCCTACTAAAAACCATTTTCTGGCGTAGGTTGAGGTATCAGATGCTCTGAATAGTACTGGCACCTTCCTTACGAGTTGTACTACGTATTTGGAAAAACAATTAATTATTTCTGAAGCCAGGTTACTAAAAACCATTTTCTGAGCGTAGGTTGAGGTATCAGATGCTCTGAATAGTACTGGCACCTTCCTTACGAGTTGTACTACGTATTGGAAAAACAATTAATTATTTCTGAAGCCAGGTTTCTCAGAAACGGCACTTGAAAATGTGTAAAAAAGAGCCCAATTATCGTCGCCCACATCCTTAAGCTTGTCTATACAAAAATGAAACGTTAAAGGGGTGGCATAACCCGGCAGATTGAAGTCAATAATAACTCACGAAAGTAATTAGTGAGTTTATTTTTTTGTGTTCATTATCGTTAGCTCAACCAGAATATATATAATCCAGCTCATTAAAATATTTTTTATCTATTTTAGGAAAGATTTTGAGCTCAAGTTTTCATTTTTTTAAATCGGAAAAATTTGAAAAAAACAGCATTATGAAAATTTTCCGCATTTTTTGTCCAAAATTTTTTCTGTTTGATAAATGAAATCTGTCGGTAAAAACCAAAAAAATAGCCACTTTTACTTTTTCATAGATTCCTACATATTTTCTGACGCTGTTTGAAAAATCATAAAATTTTTCTTTTTCTTTTTGATTACTTTTTTTAGAAAAATTATGAAAATTTTCCCCAAATCAAATCCAAAATTTTTAATTGGTGGTTTTTTGAACTCTTTATAGAAAATCAGGCAAAATCACATATAAAATATTTTGGTATCTATTAAATTGCCGTATCTCAACTAATCGGTAGGTCGCGCGTTTATCATTTTGAAACTGTTGACGACATTTTTAACACTTGACTGTACATTCGATAAGTGCCATTCGGCACTGTATCTTTATAAATTTTATGGTTGTAAAAAATTCCCGATAAAATTGTGGGTGTAGTGGGCGTTATTTCTTTTGATAGTCAGGACATTTTTTAATATCAAAACGCAATTTAAGGTTAATTTTTATCTCAGAAAAAGCTGTTTTTCACTACTTTTTGCCAATTTTTACCATTTTTCATGGGAAAAAAACTTTGATATTTAAGAAATTTTCGACTGTGCAGAGTTATTAGGACACTAATTAGTGGAGTACACCCGCAAATAAATGAAGTTTATTAATACCGCCTTAAAAAAATTCTATAGTCCGGTTAAGTTGAAAATGGATGTACAGTGTACGTTTGTAAGAATGAACACTTTTATTGAAGATAAACAATAAAAAAATAAATTTCCACATTTTTTCTTTCAAATATTGCTTTGAAAAAATGTACCAATCTTCTGGACTTATGCCACCCCCTTAAATGAAGTAAAAAATTCTCACAGTATACCAAGAGAGTAAATTTAGAGAATAACGGATTTTGATTTTGAAAGTTTGATCCAAATAAAGTAAATTTCAAAAAATCGAATTTCCACTTTTCTCTCTTCAAAAAAAATAATTTTCTCTGCTTATACAAAACTAATCAACTCTAGAAATCAGTCTTTAATTCTTTAATCGTTTAAAAATAATTTTTTCATAAAATTGAAAATACATCCTGCGAAACGTTGTTAAGCATTTAATTATACATTTCTCTCCTCAACGTTGAAAATAATTGCTTAAACCGCCTTTTTCACTTACCTCTTATATGTCGTTTTCCCAAAATTCCTATAAAAAGACTTGAAACTATGAATAATCTCATTTTTTACTATAAATTTTATTTCAAAATGAGTATTATGTTAAGATTTTTTATCACAGCGGTCAATACTTGGTGTAATGGTGTAACGACGCAAAAGTCTGAGGAGCGAAGTTGAGATAAAATTCAATTTTATGAATTATTGGCTCCCTCGGGGCACGATTTTATATAAAGACGGAAGTCCTATGTGCGGTTTGTTTGACTGGACAAAACTCACTGTAAGGATCACCTTATAAAAAAAGAGTAAAATCAGAAAAACACTATTTTGACTAAAAAGGCTTGTTTGAGAAAATACTGGTTACTGAAATTTCCGAACTTAAATGGACGCTTTCAAAAGGTCGTGATCTTTGAGTCAGAATTCTTGTTCAAAGATCATGTTTGGCATAAAGCACGGCTTAATATAATTAATTATATTCATAATTGTAATATGTTCCTATCAAATTAATTGACAAAAACACCTTTTTAATAATTTTCAGTAATGAGGAATATTTTGAATTGATAAATTACATATCTTTAATTAATAATAATCCAGTCAACACCAGGAACATATAATCATGAAATCAGTTTAAATTTTTGAAATTCTCGTTTCATTTTTCAATTGTAAATACATAAACATAAATCAAATTGAAACAGACAGAAATATAATCGATAGCTATAAAAAATTACAATTTTTCTCTGCCCACACATTTTTTGAGAATTTCTAGATTTCAATCTTTGAGTCTTGAAACTTAAAATTCTTAAATCTTAAAAACCTGAAAGATGCTCACGCGAAACGTTGTTTAATAAAATTATAAAATATCCCCTATTCACACTTTTGTTAATATCCCGGCCCTGATTAGGAAACGTAGTGTGTTTTAAATAGTAGGGCCGGGATATTAACAAAAGGTGTGAATAGGGGATATAGTTACAAAAATATGGAACATTTTTTTAATTTATTTGTTTTAT
Organism: Oikopleura vanhoeffeni; assembly: GCA_004367855.1. NCBI lineage: Eukaryota > Metazoa > Chordata > Appendicularia > Copelata > Oikopleuridae > Oikopleura > Oikopleura vanhoeffeni. The sequence goes on along the minus strand of SCLH01000098.1, from coordinate 385,215 downwards.
TTCATATTAATTATCGAACAGCGATTCTAAATAATGTTGTTTATTATAAATTATTAAGAAAGGTAAATATACAGATTATATAAATTAAAAATACTTCCATATGAATCTCCCCTCGACTGCCGACCGCAAGCCCGATTCAAATATTGTTTAATTTGCCGAGAATGATGCAGTTCGTGATTAGCTGTAACTTATTCTTTTTCCCAACGGAATTCCATCTCAAAAACGTTTACTATCTCTATAGCGCGTGTTCGAATCCCACTGATGTTGTTAAGTGATTGTCTTAGTGATTGCTTGAGTGATTACACACCGATCAAATTTAGCGGTCCTATATCAAGCACCCTTGCCTATAATCATACTCAAGACAATCAGTAATAAAACATTAGTGGGATTCGAACACGCGCTATAGAGATAGTAAACGTTTTGGTGATGGAGTTCCGTAACGGAACTTTTTTTGGGAAAGGGATATACTAAAGTAAATAATATGTCACCTAAGCTATTCATATTGCCGCATTTAGCATCATTTGAATCGGTCTTGCGGTCGGCATTTGGGGGTGAAGATCCAGATCCACTTAACCGTCATTTGATGATTTCTTTTGATGATCACATATCACTTATCCGTTCAAAATAGCTAAAACTCAAGCTGGAAAATATTCAAATGGACGTTGCTAACGATAAAAATTATTCAAAATTGTCACTTCTCGTTTTTGATAGTGAGAGAATAATATCCCTCTTAGAGTCGACAAGTTAGTAAACGATGAAGTGTACTCGGGGGTCATTCTTTACACATTGGATAGGGAAAAAAAGAAATGAAGCTGTCTATTTATACTATTCCAGGTTCAGTAGTGAGCGAGTTCATAATATCGTTAACTTACATTGCGACTATAAGGGAGATATGAGTTTAAATTAAATGAGTTTAAATTATTATAAAATGTTTAATTAAAGGTAAGCACTCAAAATATAACAAGATTAATCTCGTCTTATTTTTGGAAAGCATGGTATAGCCTGATTTAGAACGTGGATTCTCCTGCATCTATTCTCCAACGAAACAATATCATTGTGAAACACATTTTTAAAATCCCACATAATATTTTGGCAAATTTTTGGTTTTGTTTGTCGTCTGCGGCGTGTGTTCAAGTAAAATTTGATTTTACAATTGATAACTCTCACTTTAAATTCGTGAATCAAAGTATGAAAATTCAGCTGATTGCTTTCTAGAATTTTTAAAACAAGAGCGGATTTTGGTTTGACCGAAAAACCTTTAATCACTTCTGATGAATTCACAAAAATTGAAAAAAGTAAGAAAAAATTCATTTTTATTTATGATGTATTGAAATAACAGTGAATTTCTCTTTATTTATAAAGTTGAGCAGACAGCGCCGTCGGATGCAACTTTATCTTGAACTATTTATAGGTTAACCTAACTCGACGTTGACGTATTTTAAAGTTTTAATGGATTATATTTTTATTTTGGAGATTTCCTACGTTTTAGCTAATCATAAGGTCTCCGATAATTCAGTGTGAGTTTTTATAATAAGTAGTGATAATCCGACGAATTAAATCCGTACTTTCAAACTCCGCGTGCATCTTGTAGTAAAAGTAGGCACATGATAATTCGACCACGTCTAATTTCACCATTATTTTTTAGCAGTTTTTGTTTTTAGGATAAGATTAACCTGAAAACCTTGAATACAAATTATGTTTATGTCTCCCAAATTCATTATTTTTTATTATTTCTTTCAGTTATGGTAACGTCAATTTTGTTCATTTTCAACCATTATTTGATTATAAAGAATTTGCAGTACAGATTTCAATCCAAAAATATTTTCGAACTTGTGAGTCCAGAACTTTTTTCATTAAAATACAGAGGAAATAATGAAGTCATGAATTATGTACATACATTATTATAAAGTATCAAAAACTTAACATGACAATTAGAAATAATTCGAAGAACGAGAGTTTTTCTGTTTTATCAAGGCTAGGCCGACTCATCCTGATAAAGAATGCTTCAGCGTCTATTCGATGTTTTTTGGAGCGAAGTTTTTCTGTAATATTTTGCGGGTAGCCCCAAAACGCACGACTTTAGCGCGAATGACAAAAAAGTGTTGGAGTGGTGCACGAGTGCCTAGAATGACAATCGTGAAGGGCGCACTTCTGGTCTCAGGCTCTGGGCCTGAATCTGTTTATTCAAACTTTTAAGTCCATCAATAAGGCAATTTTAGATAATTTTTAAGAATTTATTAACAAGTTTCTTAAGTTATTAACAAAAAAATATACCTATTTTTTGACTTAATTTGGACATTTTCTAAATTTGAACTTAATTTTGATATCAAAAGTTAAATATATACATTTGTATTTTGCAATTGTACATTTTGCAAATTTTTGCGTATTTATAAAAATAAGGGTTGAATCTCTCAATTGATGGGCAAAATTCAAAATGTAAGCAGTAGTTCAGATAATCGTGCACCACTCGTGCACCACTCTAACACTTTTTTTGTCATTCGCGCTAAAGTCGTGCGTTTTGGGGTGATCCCATATTTTGAAATAGGATGGAAAATTATAAGTCGACATAAAAAAATCAAACATATTTTACCACAATCCCAAGAAAGAGATTTTCAATTTTTGAATATTCATACGAAAAATTTATTTCGGAAAACTAGTACGGCTCCCTAAAAGTAAATCGTCAAGCTACTGAAAATATGAGTCATGGCCTTCTATGTAGCTGTGATTCGGTGTAAGGCAAAACGCCCGTCATTTCGGCAGCCCGCGAGTAATGCCACGAAAACTAAATAAAGTTGCGATGAATTCGAGATTGAAATAGGGTGTTACAGGTTTTTCAGCATTGGAATTCTACGATATTTATGGAAAAATGAAAAAGTACAATTTGTTCAAAATTTTTCAGAGACCAAGAAAAAATTTTCAAAAATCCGGGCTTCTCATTGGTCGAAAATCGACTTACTCAAACTGAGAAACAGTGGTTTCGGGAGTGTTCTCCTGAATCTCCAGATTCCGATAAACTATATNTGAAATTTACAACACTTGCTTGTGACACCGGTTTGTGCCATTTGGCACGTAATTTATATAAATTTTATTCTTTTTTTTCAAAAATCTCAATTACATTTCGGGTGTTATAAGCTACTTTTTTTTCAAAGTCAGGAGGTTTTTTAATATTTAAACGCAATTGAAGGTCAATTTTTTTTCCTAAAACGCTGTTTTTCTCTTATTTTCATGGAAAAAATTTTCATATTAAAGAAATTTTTTCATATAGATAATGATTCTCCCACTTATTAGCGCATAACACCCGAAAATGCCTGAAGTTTATAAATATCGCCTTCAAAAATAAATATCACATCGGGTCAAGTTGGAAATGGAGTTATAATGGAAAGTAATTTGAAAAATGAGTACTGTATTTTCGCTTTATTGATCGACGGCCGAATTTAAAGCGAAAATACAGTACTCATTTTTCAAATTTTGACCGTCCAATAATTTCAAAATTTTGATGAAAATTGATTTAAAAATTAAACTCACTATGATTNNCAAAAAATGAAGAAAAAATCAATTTTCATCGTGACTTAAAATTTAAAGTATGATAAAAAATTGATTTTTTCTTTATTTTTTGGCTTCAACTAAAAAGTTGTTTAAAGATCTTATAATTTTGATCATAGTGAGTTTAATTTTTAAATTAATTTTCATTAAAATTTGGAAATTATTCGACGGTCAAAATTTGAAAAAAATGAGTACTGTATTTTCGCTCCAAATTCCGCCGTCGATCGATAAAGCAAAAAAACACTACTAATTTTTCAATATTTTGACCGTCGAATTATTTCAAAATTTTAATGAAAATTGATTTCAAACTTAAACTCACTATGATTAAAATTATAAAATCTTGAAACAACTTTTTAGTTGGAGCCAAAAAATGAAGAAAAAATTGATTTTTTTATCGTGACTTAAAATTTGAAGTATTTTTTCTTCATTTTTTGACTCCAACGAAAAAGTTGTTTCAAGATTTTATAATTTTAATCATAGTAAGTTTTATTTTTAACCCCCTCACACCCTTTGACTATCTGAAGGCAAAATAATTTTCGGGAGTTCAAACGGCGCAGAAATATCATCATCACAGACCTACAATTCAAATATATCATAGAATTTGCAATTTTATTTCCAAAAATATAGTTGAAATTTTTATACAATTAGCCGTTCGAAAGTTATTTTTTCCTACTTTTTTTTAGGATTTTCGCCAAAATTTCCAAAGAAATTAATTGTGTGAAAACGATACATAATATCAAAATTCTGAGGAATACAGTTTTTAGGGTAGTACTTGAGGATTCTTTTGATATAAGTTTATTTTATCTGCAGTCTCTATACGAAGAATAATTTTTTCACAAGTGATTTTTATGTAACTCAAAATAANAAATTGAACGGCAATTTAACCCCAATAAAGCCGACAAAGACAAATCGATCAAATGTAGAACATAAGGTGGTACTGATTTTGAGTTTTCAGCGGATTAGCAATATTTTTCACATTTTACTGCATATATTTCGACGCGCGGAGATATAAATAATTGTTTTGTAAGCGATTTTTGTTCAATTATTCTTAAACTTGAACTGATTGATGTTTTTCTTTGTATTTCATTGACTTATTGAACTGATTATATCAGAGTCTCATCATGACACTTAATAAACCAAAAGTAAAATAATTTAAAATTTTTTTGTTTTTTTATTAAGAAGTACATTAGTTTCAGAATTGAAGGCAGATTAAAAGTAGAATTG
>SCLH01000098.1:334095-358126 GCA_004367855.1 Oikopleura vanhoeffeni | reverse complement strand
AAATCTGTCAAAATGCACCAACCCCCTCAAGCGAATAATCGCCTCTCAATCAACTCGTCATAAAATTTGAACATATTATCCGAAAACATTTTAGATAATATTTTTAGATTCACATTGTTGAACTTTAAAATGAATTATCAAGAGAAGTTTCTGCGATAATTTTTTCCATCATTTTTGGCTGATTTAAAGTGGTTTGCTCCTCTCAAAAGGCTCTATGCCTCGGAGGGTTCAGCATATTTATTATATGGACAGTAAATTTTGTAGTCAAATAAGATTGTTAACCACATGTTTGATTTCTTATCAAATTAAGAAGAAAAAATTGATTATATCGAAAAACTTACTGTTTCACTAAAAATTTTATTAACATGAACAGTGTTTAGCCGAGCCGTTTTTCAAGTATAAATCCCTGGATATTATTGGCTAATTTTCAGGAAAATCAAACGTCCATGCTCTTATCAACAAGCTTAAAGGCGGTTGTATAGGTTGGTCTTATCTTTTGATCCAGAAGAGCTAGAGACTTGATTTTTTCATGTTCGAATTTCTCGTGGCTTGTTTATTTATATTTATTTGAAAAAAAAATTTGGAAATTATTTTTCCGAAAATTATTCAAAGTTTTTTAAGTGTCTAAAATGAGAAACCGTTTTTTCCTCTTGCGCGAAAACAGTAAATAATTTGACCATCTTTTATAATTCTGTTTCCAAAAACATGATAGTTGCAAATCTTTTGATACAATTTAAAACTTGATACGATGACCTTGAGCTCAAAAAATAATTTTCAAACTGTGAACCTGGGAGTGAAGGGGGTGAGTGTCGCTTTTTGGTACCTTTCAATCAGGCCTCAGATCAAAATATTTAAACAATCAGCGTCAAATTCGATAATTAGGTTTAACATTTTGGCTTAAAAATAAATGAATTTCTCTACGAAATTGATTAAGACATTTCCGATCTTTAATGTCATAGCTCTGTTTTCGGTGGGTCCATAATCACCAATAAAAAGTTCATATCATGTGTGGAATATCCGGTTCATGCGGGTTAAGCAAAAAAATATATTCGGAATTTTGAATATTCTAGATTTTGTTCTGATTGTATTGTAAAAATTATTGCCACCATGAGATTCCTTGGGTCACTTTTCATAACGGATTTTAATGTATGATAACGAATTCATTCTATTAAAAGGCTCAAAAACCGACACACCCACTACCTTAAGGGAGTGGGTGTCGCTGATTTGAGCCTCTTCAAGGACATTTCCCGTCAAAAGCATAGGTGAATTTCGAAACATTTGTACAACTAACAGAACACACACTCGCGGTAATTTTGAATTTAGAGCAATAATCTAAGATACAGTTCCCACCTACGCCGACCCTAACGCTTTTAAAAAGCTCCTAAAAAGAGCACGCCAGTTGTGCCTACTCCTTCAAGTTTTCATCATTTTTTATTTTTTTTGTGTCAGGCTCGCGGGAGAAGCTCTACAAATAATGCAAAATTGCTTTTGATTTAAAATTTTTGCTTATCGGCGGCAAAAACGCAAAAAATAGAAATAAAATTTTGAAATGATGCAGTTTGGGAGCTCGGCAAAAGCTATCTCCTCCACCAAGTTTGAGAGATATAGTTTCGACTCATACTGCATCTGAAAGCACCTAGACTTTGTTCAACAATAAACTAGAGGTTTTTTTCGAAATTTGTTGCTTCGGCGTCTCTTTGGCCATGTCAGATTTTTCTTTTAGCCAATATAGTTGAAATGGTCAGTTTGGAGGCTCAGGCAAAAGCTATACTCATCCACAAGTTTGAGAGAACAGTTTCTATCATACTGCATTGCTGAAAGCAGAGCTCTGTTTGACAATTAACTAAGAGATTTTTTTCGAAAATTTTGTTTGGCGTTCTTGTGGGGCCTGGCAACTTTTGCAATTTTGACCTAATTTTGACAAATTTAGAGAACCTAGAAAAAGTGCTTCAAAAATTCTTTTCCGTAATACAAACACTTTTCATAGGATTTGGTGCATTTAACTCGGTAGTGCGTCAAAAGAAAAAAAATGAGCGGCACTTTCTCAATTAAATCATAAATGATCAATAATTTTTGTTTTCGTTTTCTTTTGCTGTTTTGGGCGCGAAAGCAAAATTTTAAAACAAACAATTTGCTAATTATTTTTAGGGCTTCCCGGAAGTCTCACGCAAAAAAATAATGAAAAAGTGATGAAAATGAAGGAGTAGGTTAGATGAACTGCGTGTCTTCAAGAAGCTCTTTTAAAAGCGATAGGTTGTCGGCGTAGGTGGGACGTATCCAGATTACTGTTAAATTCAAAAATTACCGCGAAGGTTGGTTTCTTGTTAGTACACGGAAGTGTTGGATATCACATTTGCTTGTTTGGCGGAGAAGGGTGGCCTCGGAAGAGGCTAATTGCGGACATCTACACTCCCTTTAAGGGTGTTGTATTACGGCAAAAATGGACTTTTTGAATTGCTTATTTCTCTCGCGCAGTAAATATGAAAGTGATATAACATTCTGGTAAGTTAGTTCGGAATCTCTGGAGAGCCGTTATTGAATCATATTTTTAAGATAGCATGGTTGAACAACCGGTAATGAGGTTAACCAGGAGCAAAAAATTTCTTGAAAAGCTGTATGTTTCTTTTTTCTCCCTATTTCAGGAAATGTTTTCAAAATTTGATCATTATCGGCGAATTCAAAGGAGCGGAAAAAGTGTGTTGTTCTTTTTTTAAATTTTCCGCACTAAAAAAGGTATCAAGCTTGGCGAAAAAGGACTGTTTTTTGCTATTTTGCCACGGATAGTTGTATTTTTTTTTCATGCTAACATGGCAAACTATTTTTCCGGTCACTTAGTTGTTAGTGATAATTGTCAACAAACGGTGTTGTGCCCGATCTATCAATTTATTTCTTTACTCCAGGAGTACGATTTTGAATTTTTATTTTGATCGATCCATTCGTCCAATCAGTTTTTTTTAAGACAAACAGATTCGTAGGTTTGAACCACTGTTTTGGAAAACGGTATTATAAACTATGACCAATATCTTAACCGTTTCGAGCAGACTAGAGCATGAAAAGTTTATTTTTGTATTTTCGACACTCAGAAAAAAATTTAAATATATTTTTCGATAATTTTTGGTAATTTACGATTTTATGAGATCTTACTATGACTAAAAAAGCCACAGTTGTTCAAAAATCATAAAATAAAGACTCTAGCTACTTTCTAGTTCAAAAGATACGACTTGACCTATAGAACCTATAACTACAACATAGAAAGCTTGTTTCAAATTTATTGAAAATATTCCAGAATGATTAATTTTTTTCAAATTTTTATTTCTTTTATATAATAAACAATCTAACGTGGAGAATCCAAAAATTCTAAAATCCAAGTCAAATAATTTTCAGTACAAAAAAGATATGGGCTGCCTATAGAACCCCCTTAAGGTCAGAAATTTGAAATTCGAGCGATACAAGTGTTTTCTAAATTGCCTCGAAACTGTTCTCTATGTTTAAAAATGAATTCATAAATACAACGATAAAAAAATAAGACTTTTAGTGGCAAAAATGGCCAAAAACGACACTTTTCGTTATTTTTGAAGGGTGAACTTTTAGGGTGAAAATCGAAAAAACCACGATACAGGTTTTTTTGTTATCAAAATATACATTCTCTGTGCAAAAATCAAATTCTTTTGAAATAAGGCGAGGAAAAATAAGACTTAAAAAAAAATTTACTCGTGGTCAACTTAATTTACTGGTTGGTCGAATATGCAGCATATTATATGCTATTAAAAAAGTTATGAAAAAAATTTCTTTCAGAGATTACGAACTACTATTCCTGGAATTTGTATAAGAGTTTTATGAAGGAATAAAAAGGTATGAGCCCTCAAAAAAGCCTTTCCAGCTTATACTGTATAGGCTATACAACCGACTATACGACCGAGGCCAAGGGTTGATGATCAATATTATTTGAACGGGGACTCACTTTGATTGAAATAGTTTCGAGCCCGATAATCAATTCTCAAGTCGTGAATTATACCTTGGTACCAAAAACACTGAGAAAAATGTGTCGTTTAAAACGACTCGTTTTGACCAATAACAGCCTAAAATATAGCGTTCCACACAAATGGTTCTCATTTATTGGCACATTTTTTGGTCACCCATCTAAAAAGCGATAATAATTAGTTTCTCGGGTATGGAGGAAATTTCTAAAAATAGAATTTTGATACATTTTGAATTTAATAATTAATTGTAAAATAAATTCTTAATTTGACTTTTTGCATAGCCGGTTGCCGAATTTTAAAATTTTGACACTTCAGGCATATTTTTTGCATGTGATGTTTGACCTATTTGAAATCCTTGATATAAGTATCGTAAACTTCGAAACAATATAAAATGTTGTGAACAAAGGGGCATGAAATTTGAAATAATTTAAAATTTAAAAAATTTGACGATCATTGTAAGAACATCATCGTTCAGAAAAATAACTTTTTTTAAAATGAATTTCCCTGAATTAAAAAATTAAGTAGATCAAAAATTTTCATATATTCTACGAACAAGGTTGGCCGTACAAAATTAATGAAAATTAAATTATTCAAAATCCCTAAAAATACAAAAATGAAAAACTAATTTTTATTTTTTTTCGAATTTTTCCAATGTAAGCATAAAAACCTAATTTTTGATTATCAAGAAAAAAGCTGAACCGGTAGTTTTAAACCCGGTACGATGGTTTTTATATATTTATTTCATATGTGATTTTCATGCTCAAAACCAGTGGTCTGAAGAAATACTATAACAACCAGTAATAATCTGGAAATTATGTTAACATATAATTTACATAATTTATGTTTTGAGACAAAATTATCATAGGCTCGCATTTTTCCAAATTTTCATTAAATAATCATCTCGATGAAATTCGATCTTGACCCCAAATTATTGACGTTCATTAGTGCGTAGATTTAAGTTATTTACTATAAAAAATGAGAGAAAGTTCACCACTCAAAACGGCTTCCCCGATTAGTATTTTACATGTTTTTTAACTATCAGCCGCCCGTTAGGCGCGGCAGCGCCCGATCGACTTTTAAGGGGGTTGTGGGTGTAGAATGTTTGAATTGCCCTCTCCTCTAGCCCTCTCCTCCAGCTGGACTGCACGGGTCGATAACGGGCAGATAATAATAATTGAGAAAAAAAAACTGGAGACTAAAACCTTCTCTATCAACTGCAAGTAAATTTTTTGATTCTGGTGAAGAGTGACTCACCGGTGCCGCACTGAAAACCGGTAAAAATATGTTCTCAATTCACAAAATTTGTTAATTCTCAGTCAATTTTGCTTTAAATTGAATCAAACAAAGATGTTTCGGAAAAGTACGACGTGTTCGAATAGTTAGCGCACCGTCCGGTTTAAAAAAATTCTCCTACGGTTTTTAGTCGGTAAAAATAAAATTCAGAAAATCTGTTTATGCTCGATCAATTTTGTTTCAAATTGAATAAAACAGACCATAAATGAAACGTATAAAATTTTCGGATACTTTACCAAAAGCTCGTCGAAAAAGTTATTCTCTGTTGGTTTTTATACGTGAAAATAGGTTTATGTGATATAATTTCTTTGCTGGTGGTGAGTGTCTTGTGCTTGCTCAGCCCACGCCCTCGCCCACGCTCTACAAAAAAAACCAATCAGATAATCTCGTGTTATTATTTTTAAGAATAAATTATTGGAATAAGGATCTAGAACATATATAAACTATTTTCTTCCACTCATGCATTCTTTAGACTCACAGTCCACTTAAGGGGCTACTGGTCGCTGGGATCGATTTTTTCTCGATGAAAACTTAGCCAACCAGGGCCTCAAGGATATTATTCAGATTAGCCAGTTTGTAGAACTAGCCTTTAGCTTGCGTAATATATGTGGCAATTATTTTTTGCATGCATACACTCCCAGACACATAAGCATTTTTAAAGGGGGGGCAATATCTCCGAAAGTTAACCACCGAGACAGGTGACAAACGAGGTTGATAAACATCTTGAACTTTAAATTTTTTAAACAATTACTTTGATTACAAATTAGTAGCGGTGTGCGGTAGCAGGTGTGGTAGCTGACGGAAATGACAAATGCTGGCGTTTTGAGCCGACCCGAACTTGTATAATTAGTAAATAAAACTTCTTAGAGAGCGTTTTTTTCAATAAATGCTATATTTTCTCAAGAATATGCAATAAACCACCGTTTTTTGACATTCGTTGTCGGAAAATCTATCTCCTCCTAGTTTATATTTTGGAATTAATTTATATTTAACAAATCCCAGCAAACGGTAGCCCAGAACAAATAGAACTCCTTAGAGAGCGTTTTTTTCAAATTTCGACCCCAAACTCAAATATAAATTTATGAAGGTTAGGTGAAAAACATTTCGTAAAAAAATGTGCCTCGATTTTTTCAAAAGTAGGCTCAAAAGAAAGCGACGAAAACACTGGTCAGAACGTTGGCTTACGTCAAGGTGATATTTTGAAGCTTTAGTGGTTAAATTAAAGCAAACGTAAAGCGAACTTCATTTTCAAAAAAATACTTAAAAACAAATCGAAAAACGCTAAAATTTCGAAATTTTTTGATAATTTGGTCAGTAGTACCCTTTGTTATCACCCAAAATCAGATTGGAGCATTTTCAAAGCCCCAAAGGCCTCATAAAACCAGCGACCAGTACCCCCTTAAACGTTTTTTTCGACCCTCATACATAATGGGATCATCGATGAAGTGAATGATCAAATTTTTTGCCAAAAATTATTTGTGCGTTTTTTTTGGGGAATGACAGTACTAATTTTTTGCAAAAAAATCTCAAATCTATCAAAAACATATGTGCGGCTACTCTACAGGAAATTTTAAAACTTTTCTCCCATTACGATCTAGTCGAAAAACGATCACGTGACCGTAGAAATGATAAATTAAATATGCTTCAAAAGACGTGGAAAAAAAAGTATGGATCTTATTCACACAAGCTCCGTATGTGAAATTGACCTCTGATAACGAAAGAAGATTTAAAATAAGGAATTTCAAAAATAAAAAATCGGTTTTAATGTGTTTAAGCTATCTTGTAAAGAATTTTTTCTGGTCATTTTAAGACGTAGGATTGGCCATTGTTCTCAAAAAATTATTTTTTGAAACTAAAGTTTAGTTACTAAACTGGTTAATTTCGGCACTAATATCTGCGAAAAATCTTCAATTCTCTCTAAAATAATTAAAATTTCTTTGATAAAGTATGATAAGGTATTTAAAAGTGCAATTAATCTGCTCCAGAACGTATAATATTGAATATGTGCTTATACAAAATAAATATTAGTAGCGGATTTAGCGCTGATTGGCCAACAAATCACGAGGATTAAAACCTCATATGTTTACATTGTCCAAATAATATACCATTTCTAACACCAAAGAGGCCAGAGTTTCCCACGCTCACCCACCACGCTTCGCCTTCGGCCCGCCTCAATCAACAAGAAAGTATTAGATCGTCTCCTCATTGGCTCCCCTCCATTGACTGGAATATTAATCAACAAAAATTGATATTTCCCCACATTTTCAAATGCTTATTTTAAAATTGTCACGCCAAGACTCTGGTTGTTAAAAATATCACATGGTATGTAACGCAGGACGAAGAAAAGTCGAAGTCTACGCTCTGGAATATACACATCTAATAAAACATTTTTTTCGTAAATTTTTTCACGTGACCTTGAAAAATTCATATTTTGAGTTTGGGGTTCGAAATTGCAAAAAAAACGCCGCGTAAAGTTTTATTTCTTTTGAACTGAGTTTTGCAAATTTTGATGTAATTTGCAAATTTACCTTGGAGGAGATAGATTTTCGAGGCGTTATGTCCAAAAAAACGTGTTTGGTGCGTGTCTATGTAAAAATATAGCACTTATCACAAAGAACGCCACTTGTAAGTTTCGTAAATAATGTATACAGGTGTATTAAAATTTAGTTTTTTTTCAATAATAAAACGCTGGGAGGGTAGATTGAATTTTCTGTTCTTCCTTACTGTGATCATTAACTGTATTTGCTTGCTTGTTTCCGCATATGTGTCACGGAATGTAGAGCAACAAAAATGTTTTGGCACATTTCTGACGCAAGCTGAAGGCTAGTTCTACAACACTGGCTATCTGAATATATCCTCGAGGCCTTGTCTTCATCGATAAAATGTTCAAATTAGGAACACCAACCCTTAACATCTGAATTCTTCTGTAAAAAAAGCGGTGCTTTAAGGTGCCCAAATTTGTTGCGTCGTGCTTGACACCCATTTTCCACACCTGTCATTTTTTCTAAGCATTTTGATAAGTTATAAATTACGGAGTGCCAATATTTTGTCAATTCTCAAGCCTCAATAAAATGAGCACTTAAGCGCGCGCTTTGAGTCTCCAATTTATGAGGCTTCAGATTTTTTCTAGCTATTTTGATAGTTAAATTACCGAGTGCCAAAAATTATAATTTTTGGGCACTTTAAGGTCACTCGTAAAAATATTCGATAGAAATTTCCCAACTGTCATCACCAAATACCCCTTAATTATTAGAAAAAACGTGTATTTTTTATTTTCACTCATTTTTTAAACACAAATTTAATGTTTTCTGAAATTTTCAAATTTCTAACTCCAAGGAGACCAGAGTTAGAAAATCAATTTGAAAACTTTGAGCACCCACCACTCCATTAAAATTGTAAAAAATGTTTTAGAAAATTATTTTTGAATTATTAGATATAAACCTAAAAGTGCTCGAAAGGGTTTTTCTCGAATATAAGTTAGGTAACTGTTCGAAATTCACGCTGCTGATGCTTATGAGTCATAATCTTATAGCCGCCCTCATTGGCTCCCTCATTGACTAAAATGTTAACTCGTAGACTTTTAGACATGAATCTGTACCCAGACTCGTTTTAGCAACTAGTTGCCTCACTTTTAAATCGGCCATATTAGCAAAGTTTCATTATCAACATTCATTTTCAATTGCTTAAAATAATATTCAGACAATTTGCTATACAATTGAAATAACAAAATAAAATTTTAAACGAATTAAGAGGCATTTAATGAAGATAAGAAAACAAAAACTTGCGAAATTCACTATGACTCGACTATAAAGAGTGCAATAATGAGATGAAATTAACCTTTATTTATATTTGCAAATTACCTTTTATAAAACTTCAAATAATTTTCTAGCAGTGTGTCTAAAAATATTATATGTTTCTTGCAAATTCTCGAGTGAAAAGACTCTAAAATTATTCTTCAATTATTATTAAATGTGGAGATGCGAGACATACTGACGCCTACGCACGTAGGCGAACCCTTCTAGATTCAAGTGATAAATTTATCGAAGTTCTGATTTCTAGAGGTGCTCTAGTCTAACCGGAGGCCAATTTTCACAAATAATACAAACAGAAATCTTGAAATTAAAAAAACCCATCGGTAATTATTCATTTTTCTCACCTGTCTCTCTCGCCTACGCATTCTATGTTCATCAGCATTTCGAAAGCTATCTGCTCTATTTAAACTGGAGGCATACTGTAATGCAGTTTAGCGTCTTAGAAATTCGTTACGATCTTTTGAGGGGTCTTTCGCATGATTTTGATACTTTTGAAAAAAAATATATGGTACCAATGTACAGTAATTTGAAAAAGTACTCAAATTACGTCAAAAAAAATTCCAGGTCAACTTCAAACGTTTTTAAGACTTTTTCTCATTACAGGAAAGTCTGATAAAATCACGTGACGAAATTAATCCAAAAATAAAGTTTAAAATATGTCATAAATAATCCTTATTTCTTGAAAAATAAGATCACGTGACGTGTTTGAAATATTATTATGTTCAAAACTCTTAAATTAAGTGTGTATTAGTCCTCAAACTTTTCGGCGTAATTTGAGTACTATTTGGGTACTTGGCCAAAACTCATTTCTTAATTTGAAGGTCACGTGATCGTTTCGGACTTGATGTAATTGGTAAAAAATATCTTAAAAACTCTAAGAACCACTCACTTATTTCAAAATTGATTTAAGCAATTTTTAGGAAAAAAACAGTACTAATTTTCACCACCTTATTCCTTAACATACGGTCACGTGATCATTTTGGGGCTATAGTGTAATGGGAAAAAAGTCTTAGAATTTTTTTTTGATCACGATGAAAGGTTTATATTTTGTGATTTTAAAAAATTTTTGCAAAAATAAGTACTGTAATACAGTAAAATTTTCAATAAAAAACGCACAAAGTCATTTTGTTTCAAAGTTTATCGATAACTTTATAATTGATCTTGTCATTATGATTAAGCGTCGTAAAATGCGATTAAAATGTGTGCGGCAAATAGTTGGCTAAAATCGAGTCTACGAGTTAATCACAAAAATATTTGAATTTCCCACATTTTCAAATGCATTATTTAAAAATTGTTACGCGAGTTCCTGGTTGGCTAAAAAATATCACTGGTAAGTGACCGCACAAACAAGGCAAATTTTCCAGGCCTCGCTGAAATATACACACTAATTCTACGGTACTTTATTTTGAACTTTTGATCAATTTTTTTTAATCATTAGCGAGATAATTTTCTAAATTTTTACACGGAAGACTTAATTGAGTAGGTCCCTCGATGAAAAACCATAGATAATTGGCATTCAATAATCAGGCGCTGCAGCGCCTAACGGGCGGCTGGGCCATCTTTAACTGCGGTCGTACCCGAGTTAAAAATTATTCAAAGGCGTTGAGAGAACCCAAACTTGAAAAAATAAATGAAGATTTGTTTGCCTGAAAACGAAATTTAGTACATGCAATTGAAATGTTTGCGATAGCGGTATAATGAATTTATTGTTTATTTAACGTTATTCAGCGTGAGGGTTTTAACTCCCAGTATAGGAAGTAATTAACATGTATGTTCAAGTGACTCAATCCCCATAAGCGGATTTAAATTATGTTTATTCAAGTGTCAAAATTTAGACATCAGTTTTTTATGGTGAGAATAATTTAATTTATACGCGTTACGCGTATGTTAAAACTTTAGCCGTAAATGTTTGTTTGTCGTACTCTGTTAATCTCAAGTAATAAATAACCGAGAACTAAAGAATTTTAAATTAAAAATACAATTTGTAATCACTTAGTTCAAGGATTCGACAAGTTAAAAGATGATTTTGTTTGTTGTGTCATCCTAAAAATTCAAACAATTCTTAAACTTATTGATTAAATATTTTGAAAAAATTAAAATATTGTTCGTCATAGAATAAAAAAATCTGGTTCACTACTACAGTCCCTGACTCCTTAAAGCGCATTTTGAGTTTTTGAAATCTGTCTCTTTAACCCGTGTGAGCACAGAGCCTATATATAGGCTCAAGCATACTTAAAATCATCTAAAAAAGGCAAAAAAAACATTGTCTCGTCCAAATACATCATAAAGAATTTTGCGGCGATTCCAAAAAAATAGTTCATTTTTTTTTCGCAAATTTTTTTCAAATATTACGGGGGGTTGATTTTTTCAGTTTTTTTTCTAATCTTTTACCTCTAAAAAAAACAAATGCGACCTATCAAGTCAATCAAAATTTGAAAATAGCCAGTTTTTAGAAAAGTGTTTTGTGCCTGCTTGACACTTAACAAAAAAAATTAATTGGTATACAGGAACATACTATTTTTTTTTAGAAGTGAAATTTCAAAATGTTTAATTTAAGTATTCCACGAAAAAATTTTAATTATTTAAAAATTAATTTTAGAGATTAAAAATTGTCCACAGAGTTACTTGATTAGTTTATCGACCTAGAAATAATATCAGAAGTGCAATTATCTACTTTTATAGGGGAAATAACCAATTTTTATGAAATATCGTAATTTTTTCATCAAAATTTTAGACCTATTTAGAAATAACTATTGATTGATTGTATCATACCCCATTGTATATCCCTGGGTACATTGTATATCCCTTTATTGCCCTCTCCCAAAGATAAGGTCCCTCAAAAACACGGGGGTGAGAAAACAACGGAGTTTTCAAAAACGACTTAGCCGATTAGGTTTTTAGATAGCTCAAACTGTGCACAAATATCTAGTGAATAATACAAAATAAAAATTGGTCCAAATCAGACCATTGTTTCTATTTTTTTCAGACCTTTGTTTCTATTTTTTAACAAAAACTAATAATTAAACAATTTCAGTAATCTTAGAAAAAAATAAAAACATTGGTCCTATTAAAAACAATTTTTATATGAATTAGATAATTGTGCTCAGTTAGAGCTATCTAAGAACTAAATTGGATGACTCGTTTTCAAATGAGGCGTCTTTTTCTCACCCCCCGTGTTTTCGAGGGACCAAATCTTTCGGAGAGGGCAATAAAGTGATATCTTTTTCCCAACGGAACTCCATCTCAAAAACGTTTACTATCTCTATAGCGCGTGTTCGAATCCCACTAATGTTGTCTTAGTGATTGTCTTGAGTATAATCATATGCAAGGGCCTTGATAATGGGTCCGCTAAATTTTATCGGTATGTAATCACTCAAGCAATCACTAAGACAATCACTAAGACAATCACTTAGACAACATCAGTGGGATCCGAACACGCGCTATAGAGATAGTAAACTTTTTTGAGATGGAGTTCCGTTGAGAAAAGGATATAGATCAAATCGGACCAAACGATGACGTAGGCCAGATCCTTGTGCATCGATTCCGAAAGCAAAATAATTTGAACACCAACGTAGCTTCTACTCACGTGATATGCTATACCTTGCTCTTGTTCACTTAAACCACTAAATTTTCTAGACTAAAATCAAAATTCCAGAATTAAAATGTCGTATGCAATATAACCTTTCAACTTCCTTATGCAAAAAAAATTGAAACTCCAACTACCTTGGGCTTTCTGTAATCAACAGGGGTTAAGGAGTCGGAGCATTTTTTCTAGTGAAAAACGACTTTTTTATAGATTTTTTTTTCAAGTTTTGTGATCAGCCGAAAATTTTCTATTATATCCTTTTTAGTAAATTTATTTGCAGTGATTGCTTCAATGCTCAATGTTTAGTTGAAAATTTCCAAAAAAATTTTTCAGTTTGAAATATCAAGCTGAAATTTAAAACAAAATTAGTAAATTTGAGTTAAGAATGACAAAAATAGTAGACAATTTATTTTATCGAAATAAAATTCTCATTTTTGCTTGAAAAATAATGTGATAGCAGCCTGAAATTTTTGTTTTGGTGCTACAATAAGGTAGGAACCGCAAAACTTATTTTGTTAAATATTTTATAAATTATGTTAAAATTCTAGCTCGTAATAAAAATATACCTATCTAATCAAAAAAAATTTGAAAAATCCGTTTTTGAAATTGCCTATCATTTGGCTTGATATCCTAAATTTTTACGAAAACAATTTCAAGAAAAATTCCGAGTCAAATGATAGGCCATTTCAAAAGTGGATTTTTGTTTTTAAGCAATTGCTGACGATTTTAACAAAAAAAATTTGATCAGATACAGGGGGGTGCGGCGTATAGTTAGAAAGTTTGTCGCCAAAAAACCCTAACTATACGCGTAATTCTAACTATACGCGTACTTTCTAACTATACTCGTACTTTTGGGAAAATGTGCTCTGATGGGTCAATTTGGACAATATCTAGAGTTTAAAATTGCCTTTAAATATGGTCAGAGTAAGAATTTTTGGTGATTTTAAAGTTAATTTTTCGTTACAAATTTTCTAGGATGTATAAATTTAATTTTATTGAAATAAAGTTAATTTTAAATAAACATGAATTCGAAAAAGATTTATCCGAAAATCGNTTTCAAGAAAAATTCCGAGTCAAATGATAGGCCATTTCAAAAGTGGATTTTTGTTTTTAAGCAATTGCTGACGATTTTAACAAAAAAATTTGATCAGATACAGGGGGGTGCGGCGTATAGTTAGAAAGTTTGTCGCCAAAAAACCCTAACTATACGCGTAATTCTAACTATACGCGTACTTTCTAACTATACGCGTACTTTTGGGAAAATGTGCTCTGATTGGTCAATTTGGACAATATCTAGAGTTTAAAATTGCGTTAAAATATGGTCAGAGTAAGAATTTTTGGTGATTTTAAAGTTAATTTTTCGTTACAAATTTTCTAGGATGTATAAATTTAATTTTATTGAAAAAAATGAAATAAAGTTAATTTTAAATAAACATGAATTCGAAAAAGATTTATCCGAAAATCGGTAAAATGTCAAGGAAACAATGAAAATTATGAAAAAAAATGCTCACAGTAAATAACTCTCAGAAAACCAGAAAAACTAAATATTTTTATCTGAATAACTATTGGCCCATTTTCAAGCTAGCCGACATTGTCTGCGAGACTTGAAAACATGTTTTTAAACTCCTTGAAATACCGACACTTCATTGGTCAATCTGAACATGTTTTTAAAAAAGTGTATTTTTCATTGTCGCGCCTATCTTTTGTCTAGGAACGTTTGAAAAAACGCCCTATCTTTTGCCTATAACTATACGCCACACGCCAGGAACGAATAAATTTATTTTCAAATGCGTAGGTTTTTGCGGACGCTTACGTAGGTTTTTGCGGACGTTTACGTAGGTTTTTTCGTGGAATCTAACTATACGCGTATAACTATACGCCGCACCCCCCTGTAGTAATATTTTTTACGGACTATAATTTAAACAGATTTAAAAAAAATGTTGAGCAAAAAAAGTTAAGCGGTTCCTACCTTATGCTTTACTTTCAGCAATTATTTGATTTTCAATAAAATCAACTTCTGTGATAAAATTTTATTTCAGCAGGACGCGCCCTATTAAACTCGGTCTACTGTAAATTTTCTAATATTTCAAAATTTGAACTGTTAATTTGAAAAAAATGGAATAAAAATTTACATAATGCGCTTTAACTCCCTCACACCCTTTAACTATCTGAAGGCAAAAAAATTTTCGGGAGCCAAAACGGCGCAGAAATAACATCGTCACAGACCTACAATTCGAATATGTCATAGAGTTTGCAATTTTATTTCCAAAAATATTGTTGAAATTTTATACGATGAGCCGTTTCAAAGTTATTTTTTCCTACTTTTTTTTGGATTTTCGCCAAAATTTCTTAAAAAATTAATTGTGTGAAAACGATACATAATATCGAAATTCTGGGGAAACCAGTTTTTAGGAAAGTATTTTAGAATTCTTTTGATATAGGTTTATTTTTTCTGCAGTATCTATGCGAAGAATAATTTTTTCACAAGTGATTTTTATGAAACTCAAAATANTTTTCACATTTCACTGCATATATTTTGACGCGCGGCGATATGAATAATTGTTTTGTAAGCGATCGAGATATCATATTTCAAATCTAAGACTAGTTATAAATAGCTAGAGTTCCATTTGTAAATTTGTAACTTATATGTCATTGTAAAACATGTATGGTTTTTCAAGAAATACAAGGTGAGTGAACCTCTCTTTTCTCTCGCAGTTATCTAGTTCACAAACTTCGAAATTTAAAAATTTTACGTGTTATTGACTTAATTCTATCCTTAATATCAATCAGTGACAAATAAGTAAATTGATATCTTTTCCAGTTTTTCCGTGATCAGCGCTCAAAGTAGTGCCTTTAGATAGGATTTTAGGTGTGAGGCAAAGTTCTCGTTTCTGGGTGTGAGGAGGTTAACGAGACACAATTTTTCTGTCAAAATCTGTTGCTTTAAGGAGTCACAGGGGATTAAGCGCGCTTTAAGGAGACTACTTTTAAGGAGTCATGGACTGTATTATAAATTATACTGTATAATATGACTCATATCCTAAATCTGTTCAGTTTTTGAATACAAAATTACCTTTTCTCTTGTTGGCGATATCCCCTTATTGCCCTATCGTAAAGATTTGATCCCTCAAAAACACGGGGGGGGTGAGAAAACAACGCGGTTTTTAAAAACGACTTAGCCGATTAGGTTCTTAGATAGCTCAAACTGTGCACAAATATCTAGTGAATAATACAAAATAAAAATTGGTCCGAATCAGACCATTGTTTCTATTTTTTCTCAGACCTTTGTTTCTATTTTTAACAAAAACTAATAATTAAACAATTTCAGTAATCTTAGAAAAAAAATTAAAAAACATTGGTCCGATTAAAACCAATTTTTATATTAATTAGATAATTGTGCTCAGTTCGAGCTATCTAAGAACTAAATCGGATGACTTGTTTTTAATTGACGCGTCGTTTTCTCATCCCCGAATTTTTGAGGGATCAAATCTTTACGAAAGGGCAATAAGGGGATATACTACTACACCAATTCACTCCTAGAGCCAGGCATATATGCAAGTCGGCTCGTTAATCCATGAAAATACTAAACAAATTTATGATATTAGCCAATAAATACAATTTAAAATTGGTTTCCTATGAAAGTCGTTAGTTAAATAACCAACTTTTAGAAAAATTAAGCAAAATTTTGAATTTTTTGCATTGATATCTCTAATGAGGACAAATACTCTGAATCATTTCAATTTAAAATGTTACTTGACACTTGCACTAGAAAAGATTCGTTTGAATAAGAAAAAAAAATTCATAATTTTAGAAACTGAGTTTTATCACACAGTGTGATTCACATATGAAAAAACCATTTTACTTTACAAAAAAGAGTAATTAGTCATCCCTGAATAATTTTTGATATAACCAAATTTATACTATAATTTCATGGTCTTTATCGGACTTAGATTTATAAAAAATGGTGACTCTTTAAGGGTGTGGGTGTCGCTGATTTTGAGCTTCAGTTTAACTGTAGCTATTTTTGGTGCATTACATAACATGAGCATAGTGACTTATCGCCCAAAAACTTGTGGCATTCTTGAAGAACAAACCTTATCACGCTGGTGATAATGTGATTTTTTAGTACCGTAATCTAGATCATACTCGAGGATACGCCGAACGCTACCCGCTTTTTAATGAAAGCATCACTAAATCGGCGTTAATACGCATTTCTTTCGTCAATTTTCACCGTTTTTCAGTTCATTAATCGGCTCTGTTTTTTTCTAGGCTCCAAAAAGCCTGACTATAATGATGCTATTATTGCCTCAGTTTACCGGAACAATTTTTGCTTTTGGAGCAGCGGAAAAAAACTTAAAAAACAAAAGTTTAAAATTTTGAATTGGTCAGTTTGGGAGCGCTCAGGCAAAAGCTACTCTCCGTCCACCAGTTTAGAAGATTACAGTTGTTAATGTCTCATACTTGCATTCTGAAGCACAGGCCTTGATTTAGTCACAAAACATTAGAGTGTTTTTTTTTTAATTTTTGATTATTTAGCGTCTTTTGGGTCCCGGCCTATAGTCAAACTTCTCTCATTTTTAATTAACTTTGAATTGACAAAATTTAGAAACAAAAACAATAGAATTGGCAAGTGTTCATAAATATTTCTTTTTTCGTAATTTTTCCAAAACCTTTATAAGCGCTTTTGGACTTGCAAATTTTTAAACTTGCTCGCTGGTCACCTTAAAGAAAACAAATTAGCGGACTTTCAATTGCTACATCATACAATTAATCAATTAATTGTTTGTTTTTCGTGTTTTTCCGGCCCACAAAAGCATAATTCGAGTAAAGGGACGTTTCTGCATTATGTTGTTGATAGGACTTCTCTGGAGCCTGACACAAAAAATAATAAAAATAAGTGTGTGAAAATTGAAGGAGGAAATGCGTACATGAGTGTTTTTTTAGGAGGCTTTTTAAAACGTAGGTGTAGCGTAGGTGAGATTGTATCAGATTACTGTTAAATTCAAATCACTGTGAAGAGTTGTTCTTCAAGGTGCAAAAGTGTTGGGATATCAGCTCTGCTAGTTTATCCAAAATAGCTTCGTAAACTGTCAAAATCTGCGACACCCACACCCTTAAGGCTCAACGTTTTACATGACAGGAAACAGGTCATGTTGCAGCGGTGCGATACAGATCAATATATTTTCCACAGATTATGATCTATAATTCGAATTTATAAATATAAAGATTCTTAATTGGCCACAATCTAAAAAAGATAACCACCGGTCCCCTGGCTAGCTCCTTATCCAAACTTAAATCTATAAATAAATCAAGGATTACTTCAAAATTGAAGCAGATAAAACGTTGCGTATTATACGCAGCGTATACCAACTATTCTTTAGTGGAAACCCGTCTTATGGTAAAGCGCTCTTATTGAACCAAATTTTCTGTTATTAAATCATGTTTTATGAAAGTGTTTTTTTCTCTCACGGAAGATGTTTCAGTTCAAAATTTTAGAAAATTATAATTTATCATTAGTTTTTTTGACTATTTCGACTAAATGTTAAAAAATATGAGGGCAAAAATACATCAGCTAAATTGGAAATTGTACTGCAAAATGATTTTGCATACCTGGGTAGAATCTGGACCGAGCATTCTTTTTTATTTTTTTGTACAGAATTTGAAGCAAATTTGTTTGACCAACGTTTATTAAAAAATGAGAGTTTATAGGTCGCGTGTTCAATGAGTTTAGACTGAAAGAACCTCTGGTATATTAATTGTTCTCTCAGCACCTTAGTGACCTCAAACTGGAAAATTGAAAGTGATTAAACATTGAATAATTCGACGATTTATGCATCGCATAAAGCCTGAAAGATATATTTCATTGAAACAATTTGACTTTGAATCCCGTTTTTTTAGCAAAATTTACATTTTAATTCGCCGTGGCCACAATTTGGTTCTATTTCGTGACAGACGGATTTCGACTTTAGATTAATTTTATTTCAGGGAGAATGTTGTTTGAGACACAAATAAAAATTGAAAAATTTGAAATATGTCCCGATAGTGAATAAAATGTGATATGAAAAGGTATTTGATGGGTTTCGCAGATTTTACATTGCTACATTGTACTATCAAATCTCGCTCGATAAAGAAGGAAAAGACAGACTAAACATCTGGCCATATCATATTGGTCAGACATACCGTACATATTTGAATAAACATATCAAAAATTCTTCTGAGAGTAAAAGAAAAATATCTGCCTTAAAACTGTTTTAGATCCCTGTACTCAGCGGCCTTATTTTTATAAAAATTGAAACTTTCAAAAATTCATATTTAATCTTCTGTTTATCTCAGGAAGCTATTTTTAGGCTTATTAAACAGATAAAAGGCAAAATTACTACACCACATACTCAAACGTCCTGACAACAAACGTCTCAAACGTCTGACAAAATTTCATTTTGATTACATTTTACCAAAACATCCTGGACACTTTTCGATTTGCATAAAAAATATTTTTGGAAAAAAACCTGTGATTTTTATGAAGTGGTTTTATTATTGAAATCCAGGTACATATGTGTATACGAACGTTAGATAATCAATATAAAAACAATTTTATATTTTCATTGTTCAAAATATCATCTTGATCACTATCTTCTTGGAGTTGGGACAGAACTCAAACACCAGCATAAGGAGCAGTTGGATATTTGCAATTGAAACTCAGGCCTCATTATTATCAGACACTTGTGTGGTATTTTCAATCGGTAATTCTTAGAATTCGCGAGAATTATAAAGGAAGTATTACAGTTTAGGTGAGTGCATCAGGCAACACTTTTGAGTTCAAATTATGCCTAATTTTTCGCAAGAGCTCGCGTGGTTTGCTCATTGCTTCACCTACTGTATTTCAAACTATCATTTAAAATTACCATCATCTGCATTCAAATGTTTTCTGGATTGTATAGGATGCTGTGCGATCGGCAATCATTTGTGGCTCGACCCTTCTTTCAATAATTTTTGAACAGCAATTATTCTTTGTGCTACCTTCGATTTCGTCGATAGGCCAGTTTATGTTGTTCACAAAATTCTTGATACCAATTAAGTGAAAATTTCATTTTTTGAACTGCTGGAATACCACGGAACATAGGCATTTCTTGAAGTTTTTTTGCGAGTTTGTTTATTCGACTTCTAGTGAGGTTACAGCGTTCAAAAGTCGCAATAACTTCTGTGCAAAGTGCCGTTTCAAAATCGGAAACATCCTTGTTTTTCGTTTTGAAGTTCTTTTTTCTGACGAAGTTTTTTCATCCATTTTTTCATTGTTGTCCTTGTTTCTTGAATATAAATAAAAACCGATTGTCTCTAGTATGAACGATCTTCCGCAGTTGAATTGTGAAAGTGCCTTCAAACTTTTGCATAAATTATAAACTCCCAGGGATTATTTTGGATATAATTAGAGAACTGGTCGATTTTTTTGAAAATGCTGTAATATCCTTCGGACGGTACTTTTTCGGTATAATATCCGGGCCCAGGGCTGTTTGACTATTCATCGAATTCATTCATTTTATTATAATTTATAAGTTTGAGATTTATTTTGATTATATCACTTTGCTTAGAATGCGTAGCCAAATTGGAGAACCAATGGAAGAATAACATAGAAAAATCGACGTGGCTACGCATTCTAAGCAAAGTGTGATAAAGGGATATAGCCTTCGAAACGTACCTCTACACCTCCTAGAACCTAATACTTACAGTATGATACTCAGTGCTGGCCCGGCCTTCTGCTTTTAATTTACCCACGTGAAGGAAGCGGCTCACCTGCTTGCTAACCAGCTTGAAGACCATTAATTAAAAATCACAGTTATTTTTTTATATAACTTAAGTTGAATAAAAACCTAAAAAAAATTTCAAATAAAATGACCCAAAAAAGTGTAAGTGACAAACGTCCTGACGGTTTCTCAAACGTCCTGACACTCTCTCAAACGTCCTGACAAAAATTGTCAAATCATAGGTGTCAGGACGTTTGAGTATGTGGTGTACTTAATTTGATTAAGATAATTTAAAAACAAAATGATAAAGAATTGCGAAAGATTCTATCATGTAGAATTTGATTTAATTCGGGCGTGATTTTTTGAAAAGGGCTCAAAGAAATTATGTGCCAATAGGCACAGTCTGAGTCCACGGGTTAACGAAGCGTTCAACAAAACTTAAAAGAGAATTCAGAATCTGTGGACCTGAATGGACCTGAATTTCAGATATAAAAAATCCAAACGCTTGGCTGTATCGCTGCATCCGCGCGGAGATGATTTTTGTGAGCGATCTGTCATTATTTTTTGCTCTCAATCTGCTAATGTAAACTACCTACCTTTCCAACTTTTGAAAATCGGCATTTTTCTGAGAAATTATAAACCCAGATTGTGCGAACTATATCCCAGAATAAAATTCACTTCCGATCAGAAATTAAGACCTTGACTTCAACATTGTTTTTGATCGACAAAGCGGATAATTGATGATGAATAGAAGTCATGAGAAATAACAAAAAATGGCGCAAGTAACAATTTGTAACTTACAAATGAATAGAATATGAAAAACTTTTTTTATATTAAGAAAAATTAGATCCAATTATTTAATATGCCAGTAGAATTTAAATAACTGACCTTTTGTGCTTTAAAAATTTTATATTATTTTTATATTTTTTATTATGCATTAGCCTGATTCTCAGCATAAAACTTCCGACGTAAATTCTGGGAATCTGAAAGAAAATTGAAGTTCTAATATAACTGCTCTATTCTTAATTAAAATCATAAACATAAACTCACAACTTTGTAAAGGGCGGCTTCAGTGGTCCTCAATAATACGAAAGTGCGCTATGGTCTGGAACCGCAGAATCGCCAGAAAGTGCCCGGACGGAAGTCCAGAATTAACTAATATATTATCATCCAATCATAAACGTCAACTAAAATTCGGGTCAAAATAGTTCAAACGTCACGCAATTTCATATGATTATCGACAAAACAAGAAGAACTTAAATTAATGTCACAAAGGCATTGACCAGTTTTTGCTCTCTAGCAACCTTTCAGTACATTATTAGCCCCTAGTTGTTAATACGTTTATCAGAAAGTCGACCATTCCTATTCTTTTGGGGGTACTTACAAGTCTATACGATGAACTATGAAGATTGACCTTGAACTTGACGCGGTCAATTNCAAATGTTTTCTGGATTGAAGGATGCTGCGACGGCTAACATTTGTGCTCGACCTTCTTCAATAATTTGAACAGCAATTATTCTTTTGCTACCTCGATTTCGTCGATAGGCCAGTTTATGTTGTTCACAAAATTCTTGATACCAATTAAGTGAAAATTTCATTTTTTGAACTGCTGGAATACCACGGAACATAGGCATTTCTTGAAGTTTTTTTGCGAGTTTGTTTATTCGACTTCTAGTGAGGTTACAGCGTTCAAAAGTCGCAATAACTTCTGTGCAAAGTGCCGTTTCAAAATCGGAAACATCCTTGTTTTTCGTTTTGAAGTTCTTTTTTCTCAAGTTTTTCATCATTTTTTCAATTTTGTCCTTGTTCTTGGAAATATAATAAACCGATTGTCTTGTTAACGATCTTCCCAGTTGAATTGTGAAATGCTTCAAAACTTTTGCATAAATTATAAACTCCAGGATTATTTTGGATATAATTAAGAACTTCGATTTTTTGTTTTAAATCTGTATATCTTCGGACGGTACATTTTTNTTTTTCGGTATAATATCGGGCCGGCTGTTTGACTATTCATCGAATTCATTCATTTTATTATAATTTATAAGTTTGAGATTTATTTTGATTATATCACTTTGCTTAGAATGCGTAGCCAAATTGGAGAACCAATGGAAGAATAACATAGAAAAATCGACGTGGCTACGCATTCTAAGCAAAGTGTGATAAAGGGATATAGCCTTCGAAACGTACCTCTACACCTCCTAGAACCTAATACTTACAGTATGATACTCAGTGCTGGCCCGGCCTTCTGCTTTTAATTTACCCACGTGAAGGAAGCGGCTCACCTGCTTGCTAACCAGCTTGAAGACCATTAATTAAAAATCACAGTTATTTTTTTATATAACTTAAGTTGAATAAAAACCTAAAAAAAATTTCAAATAAAATGACCCAAAAAAGTGTAAGTGACAAACGTCCTGACGGTTTCTCAAACGTCCTGACACTCTCTCAAACGTCCTGACAAAAATTGTCAAATCATAGGTGTCAGGACGTTTGAGTATGTGGTGTACTTAATTTGATTAAGATAATTTAAAAACAAAATGATAAAGAATTGCGAAAGATTCTATCATGTAGAATTTGATTTAATTCGGGCGTGATTTTTTGAAAAGGGCTCAAAGAAATTATGTGCCAATAGGCACAGTCTGAGTCCACGGGTTAACGAAGCGTTCAACAAAACTTAAAAGAGAATTCAGAATCTGTGGACCTGAATGGACCTGAATTTCAGATATAAAAAATCCAAACGCTTGGCTGTATCGCTGCATCCGCGCGGAGATGATTTTTGTGAGCGATCTGTCATTATTTTTTGCTCTCAATCTGCTAATGTAAACTACCTACCTTTCCAACTTTTGAAAATCGGCATTTTTCTGAGAAATTATAAACCCAGATTGTGCGAACTATATCCCAGAATAAAATTCACTTCCGATCAGAAATTAAGACCTTGACTTCAACATTGTTTTTGATCGACAAAGCGGATAATTGATGATGAATAGAAGTCATGAGAAATAACAAAAAATGGCGCAAGTAACAATTTGTAACTTACAAATGAATAGAATATGAAAAACTTTTTTTATATTAAGAAAAATTAGATCCAATTATTTAATATGCCAGTAGAATTTAAATAACTGACCTTTTGTGCTTTAAAAATTTTATATTATTTTTATATTTTTTATTATGCATTAGCCTGATTCTCAGCATAAAACTTCCGACGTAAATTCTGGGAATCTGAAAGAAAATTGAAGTTCTAATATAACTGCTCTATTCTTAATTAAAATCATAAACATAAACTCACAACTTTGTAAAGGGCGGCTTCAGTGGTCCTCAATAATACGAAAGTGCGCTATGGTCTGGAACCGCAGAATCGCCAGAAAGTGCCCGGACGGAAGTCCAGAATTAACTAATATATTATCATCCAATCATAAACGTCAACTAAAATTCGGGTCAAAATAGTTCAAACGTCACGCAATTTCATATGATTATCGACAAAACAAGAAGAACTTAAATTAATGTCACAAAGGCATTGACCAGTTTTTGCTCTCTAGCAACCTTTCAGTACATTATTAGCCCCTAGTTGTTAATACGTTTATCAGAAAGTCGACCATTCCTATTCTTTTGGGGGTACTTACAAGT
>SCLH01000098.1:250589-261292 GCA_004367855.1 Oikopleura vanhoeffeni | reverse complement strand
TTGAAGACCTTTTTTTTTTTTTTTGCTCTTCCCCAAAAAATTTACGAAAAAGAGGTGTTTTATAGAAATTTATGAAAATATACCCTTTTGATTATTTTTCCCAAATTGTCCTTATAGAGGGACGGACCAAAATCTAAAAGCGTAGGTTTTGGCCATATTTTCCCCAAATTGTCCTTATAGAGGGTGTCCTTATAGACAGAAATCACAGTAATATATTATTTAGCCCACAGACTTAAGTTTAAACTAAAAGCGTTTATGAAAATTATTATTATTTAATGAAGATTGGACTATTGTTGAGGGTCAGGTTTGTCGGGGTTATCGCCGACGTAAAAAGGTTCCAAATACAAAAAATGACGGCACACTAATGGCCATAAAATGTGTTCTTAAACCTCATTCTTAGCATTAGCTTGAATTTTGAGTATAAATTATACAGTATACTGTCCTAATTATACAGTACAAATTATATATATAATTCATACTGTATAATTAGGATGCGCAGCGGGAAAATTTCTAACTTTTGAACGGTTGCTGTTAAAGAAAAACGAAGAAAAAAAATCTTGGGCTAAATTCAAAATGATTCTTTTTTTTAATCCGATTTTTTACCGGTTAAAATACCGGGTTTTTGTTTAAATTAAGGCTGGTGAGGTGGGGTTTGCTGGCGTTTTTTTATTTTCCTTTTTTTCCTGTTCTCCTGAAAATTTGACACAATTGGACAAAAAATTGGACCCGGGAAGAGCGGGAAAAAAAACCTTCAGGAAAAAATTAGAGTCCGACATTCCTACGAAATGACCAAAATTTTTTCAAAATGTAGCAAATTTTTATGTGACAACTGCCCTACTGCTGAAAAATTAGATAAATGGAGTTTTATATGCTTAAAATCGAAGTTAGTGCTCTGAATGAGGGTTTTAAAAACTCATTTTCTGACCACTAGATGGCCAAAAACTTATTTTTTCCGCCCGGAATCGTTTTTGTCTCGGTCAACAACCCCCGTTAGATCATTGAATTTTTATCAACTACTGTAGTTTTCTCTGTAGTTTTACCGCTGCGCACCCTATGTATAATCCACTAAATTTTCCAATTTTTATGGTAACGGCGGTAGTACCGCCGCGGTAATCACAAAAAAATTCTATATTATGGAAAAAAATGTTTTCGAAAAAGTTTGTTTAATTTTATTTTGACAACATTTTTTCACAAATATTGATTCAGAAACCATTTGAACATTTAAGAATATTGTTTTGTTAATTTCTTTAAAAATTATTTAAACGGTGCTGGAAATTAAATATACAATCATAGAGGGCCATGAGTCATATTTTCAGTAGCTTGACGATTTACTTTTAGGGAGCCGAACACTCCTCTAAATGACTTTAAGGTAGCTGTTTTTTTAAAGGACACAAAGAAATATTTTGACGAAGTCGACGCTCAGACATGGTATCATCAAACGGTTTTTTGAATCGTGTACCTGACCAAAAGTCAAACACAGAATTTTGTTTTCGTTTTTCCCAGTCAACCAGTTAACCGGTAAATGTCATTCCCAACCGGTAAAATCGGATTTCAGAGAATTTTGAAACTTCTAGAGTTTTTTCTAGATTGCTAAAAAAAAAAATGTATTCAAATGTGACCATAAAATTTCTTGGGTTCACTTTAGTCAGAATAAATATCAATATAACCAAGAATTGGCCTAGAAAGTTCCCAAAAAATAACGTTGAAAACCCCTTCAGACGATTAAGAACGACATTAACCGGTGATCCGATTGACAGGAAAAAACGAAAAAAAAAATCAATGTTTGAAATTTGGTCAGGTACACGATGCAAAAAACCGTTTGATGATACCATGTCTGAGCTTCGACTCCGTCAAAAAACAGCTACCTTAGTTTAAAACTTGACGTTCTCCCCATTTGCTATACATGTGATTTAATAATTTCAATAAATAAATCTTTCTATTACCTTCTGGGTAAATTTGTACAAGAGCATCCTCTCCCATTAATCCTGTCGATAACGTGGGCGTCGTCCCGAGAAAACCCGAATCTGTTATTTCCTCAACCGTTTCTCCGATACTTAAAACAAGCGTGGCATTTACAAATGAAACGACGATATACGAATCATGATCATTGTCAGCCGAAGTTTTGACTGTCCAAACCGCATTGGGATTTCCCGGTAATTCCGAAACGGCCATCTCGGAAACCTCAAGACCATGTCTCAAAACTCTCAGAGTCGACCGTGGTCCTCGACCGCAGGTAACATACAATTGTGGGGTGTCCTCATTGGCCAAATCGGCGACTTCGCAATTAAGAACTGGGGAAAGTGAATCTAATTTAGGGTGGGAAATGCGATTTTTGAGAAATCGGAAAATTTCCCGATGGTTTAGAAAAACAAAAATGAAACTTGCATTATCAAATTATTTGCCGTATTTTTTGGAATTTTTGAAATCAAATAAAAAGTTTAAACTCAATTTGTACCTCCTTTAGAACATTTTTTGAAATTTTTTTCATAAATATTTATCGCGATTACAATGGTAGATGGATCTAAGATGGCAATAATTTCTAAAATATGAAACATAAAAAAAATCGAAAAACTTTCCACTAATGAGCGCCCGCTTGAAAAGTCTGAACATTTTTATTATGAAATATAATCTTTTCATAAAATTAAATAAAATGACTGAAAAAAATTAAAGAATTTCAAATTAGGTCGAAAAGGCATGATTTGTTTACCTCATCAATAGGCTAGGAGATAATCGAACACGCTCATTTGTTGGTGAAATTACAACTTTCAAGAAACGTTTTATTTCACAAGAATACCTTTTTTAAGAGCCATTTCACCTCATTATGCCACCTTAAGGGGGTAACCGACGGGTTTTACTGATTTTCAAACGTTAGTCCTGAGCTAACCGCAATTCGTATTGAGTTCAAACTTCGGATTCTAGGAGATATTTGTTTGAAATTTTCAANCATTTTAAGTGTCATTTTCGACTTCCCTGATACAAATTAACATATTAGGCCAACAAAAAAATAGTCTAGCAAATGCTTCGCATTTGCTCTCTAGCGGCTTTTGTGGTCACTTTGGCACATTTTAATTGTCATTTTGGATATCCCTGATACAAATTAACCATAAATTTGGTGCAGCATATGCTTCGCATATGCTTTGAATTAGGCCTGCGTTTTGTACCCTTACCAGTCAAAGGGTGTGAGGGGGTTAACTAAAAGTACTCTTGAGATCAAAGATGGGTCAACTCTGAAGTTAATTCCATGGCTGCTCATTGACGGAGCAGCTTATTTTCTCGGATTTGGATAAGTGAGAGTATAAATCACATCTTATGAAAATCTTGATAAATTCACGTTTACCTCTAAACTAAAGCAGTTTCCAAGTCTTTTATTCAATAAAGCTGCTCCCAAAAATGAGCATGATTCAAACTGTTTTGAACACGAAACTTCACAATTTAACTCCAACCTCTCCATCAATGTACGTTTGAATATATTATTATCTATCTCTTTTGGTATCGAATTCAAAAGATTGTACACTGCGCCTTTTTCGGAGGCAGAATTCAGATATTTTGAGCGGATTGAATCGGAAATACTCAAACATGCATCCGATCGGTGGTCAAGCTGCTGTTTTGACCGTGGGTAATCGCCAGCGAGACATGCGGTCTGAAAATTATTAATGTTTTAAAACTTATCTTTAGTTGTTTTGTGTTACGTCGCCCGAAAGATTTTTGCGATGTCTTGCCGTATTTTGTGTTACATAAAATTTTGTGTCACATAAAATTTCGTGACACATAACTTTTCGTGAAGCATAAATTTTCGTGTTACATAAAACTTTTGTTTTACATCAAATATTCGTATCAAATGGAATTTTTGTGTCAAATAAATTTTCTTGTTTCATAAAATTTCGTGTTAAATTAAATTCAGCGTTTCATAAAATTATCGCTTTATTATAATTTACATGTATATTTTTAGAAAAATAAATTTGTAATTTTTTTATAAATCTTCATTGTCACCGACTGCCACCGCCTTAAAACTACTTTTAAAATTACCTTCATCATATCCCAGTACGAGTCAAAGTTAAATTTGTCTAGGTATTGATTTTTCTCGGCTTCATTAAACAGCATTAATTTTGCTGCTTGATTACAGCATCCTGGCGATTTATGGTCCTTACAGCATCTTAATAGCTCCTCAGTCCCCTTCATGTAATTTACTCTGAAATTAATCAAAAATTCGGCTCGCTTTTGACACGCTTCCTCGTCCTTTTCTCCATAACAAAAATAGGTGTACTGCTGCTCGATATTGTCCATGTACTCTTTACGGGTTTCAGCAGTGGCCGTCCAATCATAGTTTGGATCAGACATTTTTTCATCGGGTACAAAGCCGACGCCTATTTATCTGGTAAGAATTTTTTCTTATGTATTTTCAAATTAGCAGACCTCACCATAAAATAAAAATTTGGCATGTTAAAAAAGTTCCGCGAAGGCACCATGGCAGATTATCGCCTCAACTTTGAACGTTGTTTAGAGAAAGCCCAAGGCAGTTGGAATTTCAATTTATTTTGCATAAGATAGTTGAAAGTGATATTTTTGTCATTTTTAATAAATTTCCATTTTTGACTAGTTTCAGTTTTATTACCATGATCAGAATGCACAAAAATGTAGAAAACTTTTTTGTAAAAAACGGTAATAAAACCGAAACTACGTGTAGTCAAATATTGATTTTTTTCTGAATTGCTTGAGATAATTAATTATTTATCTCGAACACAACCACAATAAAACGTTATATTTTTGCATCCACATTTTTAGAATTTTTAGTTCTATAAAATTGCCTTAGTTTTACTTTTTTTTAAATAGTACTGATTTTTGCAACAGAGCTCACGATTTCGCAGTTGCTTGGAATTTGCAACCAATTATTCTGGCTATTATGATTTCTTTAGAATTAATTCAATAAAAAGATAAAATTGAGCAATTTNCGGATTCGGACCAATTTTTTAAATTCAATTATTTACCAGATAATTATGCTCTGTTTAAGCTATCTAAGAATTCAATCGGATGAGTCGTTTGCAAAAGCTGAATTAAATAAAAAAAATTTGCTAAAAACCTAGTAAAAAGGGACCAGGAGCCCCCGTAATCGATATAACGCGTTAAAGCGATAAATGTGGGGGACTGCATATTTGCCGAGCTGCGAAAAAGCCACTAGGCGGTGGTACTCCCAAATAAATGTTTCCCGAGATAAAAAAGAACATTAAATTCAACCCCATTGGCTCTACGCTCCGCACACGACCTCGCATGACGTAATTCCGTCAAGATTTTCGGCTTAGTTTTAGGAGACCGTACGTAGACGATTTGAAAGTCGAAATTGGGTACCCTCAAAGGACCATGACGTGTTTTTTCAGAGCAACCCAAAAGGAGGTAGCAATCGGCATTTTTGCTTATTACGGGTTAACCGGTCATCGGATCGGTGAGAAACAAAGTGCATTGTGGGTACCAGTGTTCTAAAACGGGATGAGTTTTCAATCCCAGTCCCGACTCATAAATTTTTTTTCAATAACAATCCCGCCCGATCCCGAGTGTTATAATTTTTTTCAATCCCGAGATCGGGATATCCCGACTCGGGATCCCGTTTTAGAACTGGTGGGTACCGACTCTTTGACTATGGGCTACAATTGGTATTTTTGAATCGTATGTACCGTTTTCGAGAACATTCGCTCCGATTGCAGGTTGCTCTGAAAAAAAAGGAATTTCAAAAGTGAAAAATGGGTATCGATGTTTTAAAGCTATCTTGTAGAGAATTTTTTTCTGGTCATTTTAAGACGCAGGATTTTTTTTATTTATGAAAAATTTCAAAAAAAAAACGATTTTTCGGTCAAATTTTCGAGATTTCACAGGGTGTCATGAAGCCAGTTCTAGCGACGCCGTATGAAGAGCTGAAGCGCTAATTTTTTGGCAAGTGAAAATTAAGCGTTTTTTAGGAAACCTTTTTTGTTTGGCTAGGGCTAGCGACCACGTGGTCGACCTCAAATGACCGGTCAAAGATCAATTTCAAGGTCATCGTATAGACTTGGACCCCCAAACGAACAGGAAGAGTCGACTTTCTGATGAACGTATTAGCAAGTATGGGTTAATTGTGTACTGATAGGGCGCTAGAGAGCAAACATTTTAAACCTCAAGGTCAATCTCAAGTTTATCGTATAGACCTATCAGTACATAATTGACCCATACGTGCTAATACGTTCATCAGAAAGTTGACCCTTCCGGTTCTTTTGGGGGTACTTCCAAGTCTATACGATGAACTTGAAATTTACCTTGAACTTTGACCGGTCATTTGAGGTTGACCACGTGGTCGCTAGCCCTAGCCAAACAAAAAGGTTCCCTAAAAAACGCTTAATTTGAATACGTAGTGTTTCGTGTCATCTCGCTACAAAATTGCTATGGAACCCTAACTCAGGACAAAATGAGCAGTGGGTGAATATGATAGGTTTTGTACAGTCCCCTTAATTGAAATCGAAAAACGGCTCAAAAATTATTAATAGAAATTGTGTGAAGAGATAATCGGCCAATGA
Source organism: Oikopleura vanhoeffeni (assembly GCA_004367855.1). Classification (NCBI taxonomy): domain Eukaryota; kingdom Metazoa; phylum Chordata; class Appendicularia; order Copelata; family Oikopleuridae; genus Oikopleura; species Oikopleura vanhoeffeni. The sequence continues at coordinate 254,753 of SCLH01000098.1, read as the reverse complement.
AAAAGTCTGATTCATAATTAGGGTATAAGTTATACGGTCCACCCAGTATTTCTACGGGTCGATTTTAATGGTGGACACGCTAGTTATACCGTGTAACAATCGAATTTTCTCTGAAGACTGAATCAAGACAATCCTATTTTAACGGCTATCTATTGTTTAAACAATTATCTTTCAAATCCGATAGATCTTTTCGAAAATATACCTTGTTAATTTTTTCCCAAATTTGTCCTGATAGTTAGGGACAATAAGTTATATAACTATTATACTCTATAGAGGTATGGAATGAAATAAAAAAGAATAGATTTTGGCTAAAGAATAGATATTCCCCCCCAAATTGTGCTTGTAGAGGGTGTCCTTATAAAGAGTGTCCTTAAAGACAGAAAATCACAGTATTTATTCATAAAATTATATAATTTATTCGAAATTCCAATAAATATCTGACACTTCCATATGAATACTAGAAGCGCCCACAATCTGATGAATTTTCTGTTCGAATAGTTCAACATAGTTTTCGTCTGCTTCAGTTATTTCAATAGGACTCTGAGCACAATGAGTTAACTGAGAATCCAAAATTTTAAGATCTTTGTTCTCAGATAATTGTTTTTTAATACTGTTCAAATCTTTTGGATTCGTTTTAATGTGAAATATATCCTCGTCTTTTTCTTCAATGTCAAGCGCATCAAGTTCAAGCCCAATTTCCATTACTTCATCATCGGTTAATTTCGATTCGACAGTTATCAAACCAACATATTCTGAAGATTCAAATGAAAATATATGTTTCAATGAAACTAAAGTAAGAAAATTTTTTCGGTGATACCCGGTTTACCAGTGATTTGCAAAAAAATCGGTTATTCCAGTAATTCTGAGCAATTTCCATGACTGATTTCCGGTCACGTGATCACCCTAGGTAGCCAAAAAAAATTTCAACACATTTTTTCTCAAGGTTTTACATGTAAAAACCGTTCGTCACTATCATGTCTAGTTCTCCCAGCCGAAATCCTAGTGGCCGAATTTAAAAAAAAATGACCTAATGTCTTTTTAGATAACGCACATCAGTGAGATAGTTCGGAACTGGTACATACTATCTTTCTGAACGTTTGGGCCATAATATAACTTTTCAAGATACGTGTCACTGCAGAGCCGTTTTTCGGGAATTTTTGATGCCTTTTTCTTATGCGTTAGTAAAAACGGAAATCGAAATAAATTTTCTCTGATAAATATTTTCGTGATAAAAACTTTTTTCAGAGCGTTTCGCATTGAGCACGATTAAATTGTAAATTGCTTTCTGCGAATTAGTTTTTTAGATTACATTAAAATTAATATTTCCGCCCTGAATAATTTGGAATTCGGCATAATATTTTATATAAACAAAAAAAGAAATGAGTTTTTTAAATTAGAAAGAAAATCAGAAAGAAATTTACGATCGAATCGTGTTCAATGCGAAAAGCTCTAAAAAAGTTACTCTTTCCGGACAGTTATTATTTTTTACATATATGAGCCATATGATATGGCCTACTATTTTATGAATGAGCTTTATCTTCCAAATTACCTAAATATTCTGATCTTGATCCAGGGGCCATTTCCCAAAGTCCTTTAAACTGCGCCTGATAATTTTTAGCAGCAATAAGCGGAGCTAATATTCCAACACATTTAGCTCTATCATACATAGTATCGCCAATTTCCAAAAGAGCAAAAATTCCATTTGGCCCGTTGACATAAATTAGATGATTTTGGCAATCTTTTCCAAACCACATTTTCAGCTTATCTTTTGGAACATCTAAAGCTTTTGCTCGGTCGGATAAACGTTTTAGTTCAGTTTTCATCAAGTTTTCGTCTCGCCCTTTTTTGGGGTAGGAAATAATATAATTTTTATTTACACCAAGAAAATATACCACGACTGTGGAGGTCTAGTACGACACTATTTAAAAAATCCGTCCCACTAGACAATTGGCGGAAAAGATTATGATGAATTATGAAGCTGTTTTTGGCTGAAATTTAAGACGCGGGAAAATTGCAATATTTTCAACGACGCCAATATTTTCAAAATAGAAATATTTTAAAGTAAGTTTTGACATCCAATTTAACTAAAATTGCGCCAAATACACTGATTTTTTCATTCCTGGACACGCTATTTATTTTTTGAGAAAAAGTCCACGAGAAATTTATTTTTGTCCGCGAGAGATTTTCTGTGTAGACGAAAGGTTATTTTAAAAATTATGAGTTATAGTTTCTCATTTTTTTCTCAAAACAGCTGTTTATTCGTCTTCTTTTTTTGAATAACATTAAAAATTCGAAGTCTTATTTGCAAAAAAATCGTGTCCACGAGAGCTTCTTAACGACAGTAGTTATTTTAGTAGGACGTGTTATTTTATTTAAAAGGTACTTATAAACAATAAATATTCATTAAACTGTATGGCATCGATCCCTACATATTATTTGAAAACAATCATGTCAGCGGGAAGTTTGTCTTGTTATGATAGTGTAAGGAGCGATTAGGTCGAGCGATTAGTCGTGCGACTTATTCGCGCCATATGGGAAATATCCGAGTCAAAATGTCGGGCAACGTAGTGTAGTTGGTTAACACGCTAGAATCATGACGTAGTTGATGATAGAGCCCCGGGTTCGAGCCCCGGCTTGTCTTTCTACCATTTTCAGGAATTATGATACCTTACAATAGTTTATTTGAAAAATAATATTTGAACTTGATAAAAAACAAATTTCATATTTTTGTATATTACGTGTACAAGAATAAGTTATTCTATAATATCCTGGTATTTTGAATTATACGAAACTTTCCCTGCCCTAACCTGAATTTACCAAAAGCCTAATTTCTTGTCTAACTTGTTGCCTCTGCTCTCCGTTTTGTCGCCCCATTTGCATATTTCGCGCGAGTAACCTTTTGACCATTCCAGCCCCAGCTCTCTGAGCCACTTTCATTTCTGACATTCGTTTGGACCCCGCTTTTTTAGCCAATGCCCGGTCTAAGCCAGCAACCTGCGATAAATTTTTGTTTGCCCGGCACATACTGGTAGTGAGGTGCCTACTCCCGAGAAAACATCGGATCATTCTGAAATTCACAATATTTAAATTTGCGAAATGGTTTTTTATCAAGGTTTCAAACAGCAGGAATGGCAAATACCCCGATAGTTTTAAGCCAACAAATTTGTAATCGTTTTAATTTGAATAAACATTTTTGGTAGATAGTTTTTTACTATAAAGGAGCGCAGGCGGAAATCAGCAGTACAAGTAAAATACCAATACCGATTGGTTTATGGAGATAAGTAATACATGTACATGTATGTATTTCCTATATTCAAATCGAACAACCAGAGTCTTATATTTCCAGCAAATTTGAAGGAGTGGGTATTTTTTGTAACTTTTCTCCCTATTTTTTGCTATGAAAAATGCGTAAGCACGAAAGGGGTACCATATTTTATTGTAAAATGTTTTTTTAAGGAACCTCAAAGGCACCAGTGTGATACTGCAGTGTGATAGTTCGAAACTGATTTATACCAAAATTTTAAATTTTTTTGCTCGATTTGTTTTTTATCGGTAATTTTTTGATAAACCGATAATTTCTGATAAATTACCAATTCCGAACTATCTGCCCGGTTTGAGGCGCTGATTTCATGTTTTTATTTGTTTTTCTATCCCATTGCATTTTTCAGTTTTCGAAGCAAATTTTTGAATTTATGGGTCGATTGACAAACATAATTGAAAAATTCTCTGTGCCATATATATCTTCAATAAAAAGCTCAAAGGTTTTTATCAATAACATACGGATCTCCACCCCGAATGCGGACGGGAGGCCCAATTGAAATGATGCTGAATTCTTAGCAATGATTGGCTGAGGATAACTCATTTTTGATTGATCATATAAGTTCCAGCCGATCAACTGACCGCATTATTTCCACAAATGTAAATCATACCTTTAATTTAATATGTCGGTTACATGGGTAAAACGCATTTTTTCGAAATAAAATTTCATATAACTTGGCGGGCACTATTTTTCACTCCAGAACCGATATATACACCACCTTCTCAAACGTCCTGAGTCAGGACTCCTGACACCTATGATTTGAAATTTTTTGTCAGGACGTTTGAAAAACTGTCAGGACGTTTGAGAAATCGTCAGGACGTTTGAGAAACTGTCAGGACGTTTGT
>SCLH01000098.1:194988-243495 GCA_004367855.1 Oikopleura vanhoeffeni | reverse complement strand
TTTCTCAGATTCAACCAATCAAAACGGCGGAAATCAAGTGTAACCAGTTTGGAAAAAAGAAGGGAAAAATCTTACACCCTGTATTTTATAAATAATAAGTCAATAAATTATCCTGCTTATTATTTTATTCCATTTGGCAGTGGGCATACAAGAAAAGTAGAAAGGCATTTACGGTATATCAATAGAAAATTGCGAACTCAGATTTCAGACAAAAAAGCTTAATATCAGTTGTATTACATTATATATTTTTACATGTGCAGCAACCCCTGCAGCAAAAACGGCTTATATCAGCAATTTGGTACCAAAGAGGTTATTAATTTATTGAATTCTATTTTTTTTAATATTCTAAGGGGATTATTTGGTTGAGGCGATAATATTTTGGGGCATGTTAGAAGCAAACATTTTTGAACCAGATTGGAAGGGTATAAAAAAAAATTTTATACAGCAAAATTCGAGCTTCTTGCTAGTACATTTAAGGGCAAAAAATTTCTTAAAAGTAATTTTTTGATTCAAACATATTTATTTGTAAAATGATACTTTTTTTGAAAATTTAAGCTCTTCAAGGTCTTAAGTTGATTGCTCAACTGAAAGTTTTAGAGTTAATTTTGGTTCGACTGGTTTGATTTTTGACCTCCAACCAGCGGAATCAAATGAACAGGTTTCTAAATTTTCAAATTCGAAATTCACAGGAAGAGCAAAACCAGATTTTTTAAGGTTTTTCATCGAAGACAGCGAAAACATAGATCGATTTTGCATCACTTTCTCCTAAAATACGATTGTTAAATAATGTTATTCTCAATTAGAAAAATATTTCACGAGAAAACTTTAGTTGTAAGGTAGTTTTTAACCTTAATTAAGTCGTTAAGGTCTTTTCACCACAGACGAACCGTATAAGATATCACAAAACGTTTTTTTTGCATTCAACTGGAAAAAGGGCACTGCTATGAGCAACCATATCCTGACCTGCGATATGTACAAGTCAGAGTTAAAAAAATTTGCGGGTGATAAGCCTACTCCAAGTCAGAGAATAAATTTCCACCTAAGCAGATTTAAAACGATCGCAACTAATTTGCCATTCTCTGATGAACATAAAAGATTCGAGGCTATCACCATCAAAATTTTCAATCTGCTTCTAAACAAACAGATTGATCGAAAAGCAGTCTCAATAATTTGACACTTTTTTATCTTTCTTTTAGTTTTACAAAATGGGCTATTTTTACCGACAAAATAAGGTCGCCCATTTTGTGTCAACAAACATGTATATTTTTAACTTTTTCTCTATAACATATTTTCCGACTACATATTTTTTTTTCTGTTTTTTAACTTATATACCGTACTGATGATGAATGAAAAATTCGAAATTAATATACGAAATGAATAACTGTCTTTCTAGTTGTAGAAGTGACAAAACTCGCAACAAGTAAATAGTGAAATTGAGTTTTGACACATCCTTATTTTTTGAAATATGGCAAAATTTTGTCAAAGTGCGAAATAATTCAAACCTGATGCTCTTTGAGATCAATTTTTCGTTTCGCTAGATGTTCCTGTCGTCTTCTATCACTTTCATATCTCGTTTGTTTTCGACCAATAGAATCGCCGTTCCTAAATTTTTAGTTTGAAATCTGGAACATTCTGGCGGTTTTGCGTTCGCCAGTGATTTTAATTATATTTTTGATAATATTTTCAATTTTCGACAGATATTATTCGAGAAAACGATTTTCAAAAACGTACAAGCTTGAGCTTGGAGACTGTTTTTGAGCGTCACGGGATGTATGATTTTCAACCAAAATTTCGATTTTTTACATCAGTTGATTGATTAGTTTTTAGGTGCCTCCTATCAAGAAAAACCCGTATCAGGTTTCATATGATAATGTTTATACTGTATGAGCTTTGGGGTAACTGTGCGAGAGGAAACTTTTGGTAGTTTTTGTTTTAACACCCGACACCATCTGGTGGAGCAGATCTCTAGCATTTTTTTCACTTCGAATATAGGCAAATTACCGGTAGAGCTCGAAAACCCAAAAAATATCAGCGATTAATATCGTCAACTATTGAATCCAATAAACCGTTTCTTTCCGTAAGATAAGTTAAGTAAACTATGATTTTTCCTGGATAGGGCAGTTTTAAATTGAATTTTGGGGCACTGCTATTTCATATCTATCGATTTGATAACTTACATGTAAACACGGTTTCCATCTTCGTCAAATGGGTTGTAGTCATCGTCTGAAGTGTGTTGATCTAATGGGTCTTTTGTCGTACTATCTGGTGAATATTTTAGATGTTCTCCGTTCAAGATTACATCCATTGTAACGTCATCAGAAGAATGTCTTGGGCTTACAGGTTTTCGGCGAAGAGTGGGCATTGGTGGTAATTCGCCACTAAAATTAAAAAATGAGATCAGGAAAAAATTATTTTTAAAAATTTTGGCCTAAAGCTTCAACATTATTGTGATTAGAAAAAGTACGAAAATGTTAGACTGGAAATTTTAGACCAACAATCAGGTGGTGGTATCTTCAGCATGCACATTTCCATTTTTTATGCGATTTTTAGATTTTCCATGCTAAAGATACCTTTACCCAATAATCATGGTTCACAAAATTTTTAAAAATAGTTCTTCTGAAAAGTATAAATTGTAAGTTTTTGCTCCAATGGAACAAATTGTAAATTTTCAATTATTTTTTGTTATGATATTTATTTAATTTTTTGTTTTATAACTAACAGAAATTAATGAAAGTTTATAAATTATAATAGCTAAAAAGGAATCTAAAAAATCTTTAGAAAATCTCAGGCTTAAAAAATTAATAATTTCAATTTTTAAGAAGAACCATTTTGAGAAATCGTGTGGACCTCGATAACTTTAGAACAGCAATGTAAAATTATCAGCCAAAAAATATATTTTCGTGTTTTGAAAATCACAACCCAATATTTTTGGTCGATATTATTATAAAATCAACTAAAGCATTTACCTGCTCTTGAAAACATCTGACAGGGCTTTAAATCTAAAGCTTGGTTTTTCTTCTGATGAGCCATTTGACAATTCTCGTTTTAACGGACAGCCAAGAAAGCGTAGGCAGTTTGTCTTGTAAGTTGTTTCAAGCGATGAAGAACGGAATTTCGTGACAATATGAGAGAAAAATTCGGGATAAATCGATATTGAATGCAAAATCTGAAAATGTAAATAATAATTATTATTCATGGTGGGATTTTTCTTTCAGGGCAATCTGGCCGAATGATCTCTGAAACAATTCATTCGATTAAAAAAAATTCCAAAGAGTTGATACCCGAATTTGACATTGTCTCTCACTGATCTAATGACGAGTTAAGGATGCACGATAATTGAGATTTCTCAGAAAACTTTTTTGATTGCCCTATTTTGTAGAGAATTTTCCACTGAGTTTTTTAAAGCCTAGGATTTTTTCTGAATTTTGATTTTTTTCAAAAAAAAAATAAGTTAACTTTGGAGATTTAACTAAAGAGATTTTTGAAAATTTTTGAGAAATTTGAAGTGAAAGGTACCAATTTCGATCTAAAATTTATTTGTCACCTTTCAAAATTGCGAATGTAGACACTTAACTCGAAATACTGCCAAAAAACGTTAAATTTCAATTTTTTTTTAATTTCAAAAAAGTTCAGAATTTCAACAAAAACTAGAAATTCACAAGTCGTTCCTGAGACTTTGGAGAGGAAAATTGAAAAAAAGGCTACNGAGAAGAGCATGTAGAGATTCTCAAAATGAACAATAGTAGGGTGGTTAGTCAATTGAAACTAAAGTAGAAAGATTTTTGCGGTGATACCCGGTTTACCAAGTGATTTGCCAAAAAAATTCGGTTATTACCCAGTAAGTTCTGAGGCAATTTCCATGACTGATTTCGCGGTCACGTGACTCACCTAGGTAGCCAACAAAAACATTTCACCACAACACCAATTTTTGTCTAAGGTTTTACATGTAAAAACCGTTCGTCATAATCATGCCTCTAGTTCTCCCAGCCGAAATCCTAGTGGCCGAATTTAAAAAAAAAATGACCTAATGTTCACTTTTAGATAACGCACATCAGTGAAGATAGTTCGGAACCTGTACACATATCTATCTTTCTGATACGTTTGGGCCTATAATATAAACTTTCAAGATACGTGTCACTGCAGAGCCGTTTTTCGGGAAATTTTGTGCCTTTTTCTTATGCGTTAGTAAAAACGGAAATCGAAATAAATTTTCTTCTGATAAATATTTCGTGATAAAAACTTTTTTCAGAAGCGTCTCCGTCATTGAGCACCGATTAAATTGTAAAATTGCTTTGCGAATTAAGTTTTTTAGATTACATTAAAATTAATATTTTCCGCCCTCGAATAATTTGGAATTCGGCATAATATTTTAAATATAACACAACAAAAAAGATATGAGTTTTTTTTAAAATTAGAAGAAAATCAGAAAGAATTTTACCGATCGAATCGTGTTCAATGCGCAAAAGCTCTAAAAAAGTTTACTCTTCCGGAGCAGTTTATTATTTTTTACATATCGTTGCTAAACGTAAATGTCAGACTCTCCAACTTTTGCTCGCCTCCACACCCATCGCTTAACTAAGGGCAAGCCATCACAGGCTTGATTCAAGAAGCGTGCTGGCGGCAAACACATTTAGGCAATCGTTATATGAAGGCCAAAGGCATGATAATGGCCTACTATTGTTATGAATGAAAGTCTTTAGTCTCGCAAATTTACCGTAAGATATTCTGATCTTGAATCCAGTGGGCATTTCCACAAAGTCCTTTAAACTGCGCCTGAATTTTTAGCAGCAATAAGCGGAGCTAAATAATTCCCACACCATTAGCCTTCTATCATACTAGTAATGCAATTTCCAAAAGAGCAAAAATTCATTTGGCCCGGTTGGACATAAATTATAGAATGAATTTTGGCAATCTTTTCCAACCAACATTTTCAGGCTTATCTTTGGAACATCTAACGCTTTTTGCTCGGTCGGATAAACGGATTTTAGTTCAGTTTTTCCTCAAGTTTTCGTCTCGCCCTTTTTTGGGGTAGGAAATAATAATAATTTTTATTTACACCAAAAGAAAATATATGCCACGATGTGGAGGTCTAGTACGACACTATTTAAAAATTACCGTTCGCACTAGACAAGTGGGCGGAAAAGATTAATGATGAATTATGAAGCTGTTTTGGGCTGAAATTTAAGACGGCGGAAAATTGCAAAATATTTGCAACGACGGCCAATATTTTCAAAATGAGAAATATTTTAAAGTAAGTTTTGAACCATCCAATTTAACTAAATGCGGCCAAATATCACTGATTTTTTCCCATTCCTGGACACGAGCTATTGTATTTTGAAGAAAAAAGTCCACGAGAAATTTATTTTTGTCGGCGAAGAAGAATTTTCTGTGTAGACGAACGGTTATTTTTAAAAATGTATGAGTTATAGTTTTTCTCATTTTTTCGTCAAACATGGCTGTTTATTCCGGTCTTCCTGTTTTTTGAAATAACATTAAAATTCGAAGAGTCTTATTTGCAAAAAAATGTGTCCACAGAGAGCTTCTTAACGACAGTAGTTTTATTTTAGTAGCGAGTGTTATTTTTATTTAAAAGGGTAACTTATAAACAATAAATATTCATTAAGACTGTATCGCATCGATCCCTACATATTATTTGACAAACAATCATGCTCAGCGGGAAGTTTGTAGTTGGTCAACGATAGTGTAGAAGAGCGATTAGGTCGAGCGATTAGTCGTGGCGACTTATTCGCGCCATAATTGGGAAAATATCGAGTCAAAAATGTCGGGCAACGTATGTAAGTTGGTTTAACGACGCTAGAATCATGAACGTAGTTGATGATAGAGCCCCCGGGTTCGAGCCCCGGCTTGTCTTTCTACCATTTTCAAGGAAATTAATGATACCGTTACAATAGTTATTTGAAAAATAATATTTGAACTTGATTAAAAAACCAATTTCCATAATTTTTGTATATTACGTGTACAAGAATAAGTTATTCTATAAATATCCTGGTCATTTTTGAATTATACGAAAACTTTCCCTGGCCCTAACCTGAATTTAACCAAAAGCTAATTCTCTTGTCTAATTGTTGGCCTCTGCTCTCCGTTTGGGGTCGCCCAATTTGCCATATTCGGTCGAGTAACCTTTTGAACCATTCCAGCCCCAGTCTCCCTGACACTTTCATTTCTGAACATTCGTTGGACCCCGCTTTTTAAGCCAATGCCGGTCTAAGCCAGCAACCTGCGAATAAATTTTTGTTTGCCCGGCAACATACTGGTAGTGAGGTGGCCTACTCCCGAGAAAAACATCGGAAGTCATTCTGAAATTCACGAATATTTAAATTTGCGAAATGGTTTTTTATCAGGTTTCAAACAGCAGTGAATGGCAAATACCCCGATAGTTTTAAGCAACAAATTTGTAATTCGTTTAACTTTTGAATAAACATTTTTTGGTAATAGTTTTTTACTATTTATAGGAGCGCAGGCCGAAAATCAGCAGTACAAAGTAAAAATACAAATGGTCACATCTTTCAATTAAATATTTTTATGTTTTGCATTGGAAACCGATTGGTTTTATGGAGATAAGGATACATGTACATGTCGTATTTCTATATTCCGAATCTGAACAACCAGAGTCTTATATTTCCAGCAAATTTGAAGGAGTGGGTATTTTCTTGTAACTTTTTCTCGCCTATTTTTTGCTATGAAAAAATGCGTAAGCAACGAAAGGGGTTAGCCATAATTTTATTGTAATGATGTTTTTTTTAAGGAAACCGGTCAAAGGCACCAGTTGTGATAGACGATACTGCAGTGGTGGATAGTTCGACCACTGATTTATACCAAAATTTTAATTTTTTTTTGCTCGATTTGTTTTTTATCGGTAATTTTTTTGATAAAACCGATAATTTCTGATAAATTACGCAATTCCGAACTATCTGCCGGTTTGAGGCGACTGATTTCATGTTTTATTTTGTTTTTTCTAATCCCAATGCATTTTTCAGTTTTCGAAGCAAATTTTTGAATTTATGGGGTCGAATTGACAAAATACTTGAAAAATTCTCTTGTGCATATATATCTTCAATAGAAAGCTCAAAAAGGTTTTTCTCAATTTAACATACGGATCTGCCACCCGAATGCGGACGGGAGGCCCAATTGAAATGATGCTGAAATTCTTAGCATGATTGGCTGAGGATAACTCATTTTTGATTGAATCATATAAGTTCCAGCCGATCAACTGACCGCATTATTCCTCCACAAATGTATCATACCTTTAAATTTTAATATGGTCGGTTACATGGGGTTAAAACCATTGTTATCGAAATAAAATTTCCATATAACTTGCGGGCACTATTTTTCACTCCAAGAACCGATATATACAACCACCTTCTCCCAACGTCCTGAAGTCAGGACTCCTGACACTATGATTTGAAATTTTTTTGTCAGGACGTTTGACCAAACTGTCAGGACGTTTGAGAAATCGTCAGGACGTTTGAGAAAAACTGTCAGGACGTTTTTCAATATACTTTTTTTGGTAATTTATCTAAAAATAACTTCATTTAGCTTTTTTATTCAAACTTTATGACCAAATGAGCAAATAAAACGGTTTTTAATTACACCACATACTCAAACGTCTGACAACAAACGTCCCTGACAGTTTCTCAAACGTCCTGACAAAAATTTCAATTTGATATAATTTTTTACCAAACGTACTGACACTTTTTCGTTTTGATAAAAAAATATTTTTGGAAAAAACTATGATTTTGATTGATTAATTTTTCATCATTTTTTTCAATTCTGTCCATGTTCTTGAAAATAAATAATGAACCGATTGTCTTGTTAAGGCCTCGGTGGCAAAATTTTAGCACATGCCGAAGAAATATTTTTTTTCCATGAGTTAAAATGAAATAAATTTAAAAACGGTCCACAGGTTGGCTAACCAAATTGGTGCAAGTTCGGTGAAATATTTTTTTTTTAAATTCCTTGACTAAGAGGTCTTAACTTTATTTCGCGCAAACCGTATTTTTATTCAAAAGTTTGATTCAGAGTATAAACAGGAGCCGAAGAAAAAAACGAAAGCAAATATTTAAAATTTAGTGAAAGTAAGCCAATTCCCAATATTTCAGCAAGATTTCCAAAAAAAATTAGTTTTGAACCAAGAAATGAGAAAAAATTTTCAAAAATATTTCTAATTATTTTTGACCAAAAATCAGCTAAACATGTCATATGGGTTTTTCAAAGAGCATATCACTAAAATTCAGACAATTTTCCGGATTCTCGGCTGAAGGACTCGTGTTTAACCCAGCGGTTAACCACATGGTTGGGTGGGAGTGGTTCTATAACTGTCAAATGGCATCGTGAAGATCAAAGATAGATCTTTTTAATGTATGTACAAAAATGTCCAGTCTGTAATTTGTCTGTTATCGTACAAAGCCTCTGAAATCCCAAAATCACTAACACCACGGTAACCTCCCTTTAAAGTTGAATAAAACCTAAAAAACTAATTTTCAAAGAAAATGAGCCAAAAAAAAATGTGTAAGTGACAAACGTCCTGACGGTTTCCCCAAACGTCCTGAACACTTTCTCAAACGTCCTGACAAAAATATGTCAAATCGTAGGTGTCAGGACGTTTGAGTATGTGGTGTAATGGCTTTCAAGATTTTAGCCAAAAATAAGAAAAAAAATTCTTGAGCAACATTAAATTTTTGACAATAAATTGATAAATTTTGGTGAGAAATTCCGGATGAAATTGTATTCTATATCCCTTGGTACTAACTTAACGTACATAATGTATAGACCAAACTAGAAAATATCTATCTTCCTTCGTAAAGGGATATCCTTAAAAATATGGAAGGTAGACAGCCTTCCGATATCTAAATACTATGAGAGAAATTTCCACTCTACGGTTTTCCATAGTTTTTTTGCACTGTATTTAAAATTTTTCCTAAAAAAACGTGAAATTTTTTATGAGTATTTCGAACTTGAAATGTTTGTCCTATATCGCCGAAGGTGCAATATCGCCCAAATCCAGACCATTGTTTCCAATTTTTTTTGACAAAAACTGATAATTAAACAATTTCAAGTAACTCAGCAAAAAAAAATGGTTCGCGAGATAACCAATTTTTTTTATTTCATTAATTCACTTTAGTATTTAATATATTTGAATCTCAAGTTTGAGGCTATCTGAGAACTCAATCGGATGAGTTCGTTTCAAAAGCCTTATTATAAAAAAATTTGTGGCTAAGTTTGTTCGTGTGGGCCCCGTAATTGATATCCTTTATCACTTTTTGGTATAGAATGCGTAGCCACCAACGTGCTAAAAATACACGTTTAAAAAGAGTTAGTGGCTACGCATTCTAACCAAAAAGTGATAAAGGGATATATCATCCGGAGATTAATCGGATTTTCGGCCAAAATTCAGCCGAAGGTCGATTGATTGAAAAGCCTATACAGGGTTGTAAGATTTTTTCCTTCTTTTTTTCGCAAACTGTTACACTTGATTTCCCCCGCCGTTTGATTGGTTGAATCTGAGAAAGACGTAGGTTTCTTCCTCAGATTCAACCCAATCAAAACGGCGGAAAATCAAGTGTAACCAGTGTTTGGAAAAAAGAAGGGAAAAATCTTACACCCTGTATTTTAATAAATAATAAGTCAATAAATTATCCTGCTTTATTATTTTTAGTTCCATTTGGCGTGGGCATACAAGCAAAAGCTAGAAAGGCATTTACGGTATATCAATAGAAAAATTGCGAACTTCAGATTTCAGACAAAAAGCTTTAATACTCAGTTGTATTACATTATATATTTTTACATGTGCAGGCAACCCCTGCAGCAAAAAACGGCTTATATCAGCAAATTTGGTACCAAAGAGGTTATGAATTTGATTGAATTTCTATTTTATTTTAATATTCTAAGGGGATTATTTGGCTTGAAGGCGATAATATTTTGGGGCATGGGTTAGAAGCAAGCATTTCTTTGACCCCAGATTGGAAGGGTAATAAAAAAAAATTTTATACAGCAAATTTCGAAGCTTCTTGCTAGTACATTTAAGGGCAAAAAATTTCTTAAAAGTAATTTTTTGATTCAAACATATTTAAGTTTTGTAAAAATGATACCTTTTTTTTGCAAATTTAAGCTCTTCAAGGTCTTAAAGTTGATTGCTCAACGAAAAGTTTTTAGAGTTTATTTTTGGTTCGAACACTGGTTTGATTTTTGACGCTTCAACCAGCCGGAATCAAAATGAACAGGTTTTAACATTTTCAAATTCGAAATTCAAGGAGAGCAAAACCAGATTTTTAAGGTTTTTTCATCGAAGACAGCGAAAACATAGATCGATTTTTGCATCACTTTCTCCTAATACGCCTTGTTAAATATGTTATTTCTCAATTAGAAATATTTCCGCGAAAAACTTTAAGTTGTAAGGTAGTTTTTAACCTTAAATTAAGTCGTTAACGCCCCCTCCCAGGCGACCCTTTGACTATCTAAAGGCAAAAAATTTTTTGGGAGCCAAAACGGCGCAGAAATAACATCCGTCACAGACCTACAATTCAAACATGTCATTAGAGTTTGCAATTTTAATTTTTCAAAAATATTGTTGAAAATTTTATAACGACTGAGCCGTTCGAAAGTTGATTTTTTCCTACTTCTTTTTAAGGGATTTTCGTCAAAATTTTGTAAAAAATTAATTGTGTGAAAACGATACATGATATGCGAAATTATGAAGGAACAAGTTTTTAGGCCCAAGTATTTAAGGATTCTTTTGATATAAGTTCATTTTATCTGGCAGTCTCTATACGGAAGAATAATTTCTTCACAAGTGATTTTTTATGAAACTCACAATAATGAAGAAAGATATTTTTTCAAAAAAATTATTTTTCGAAAGAATTGAACGCAAAATTTAACCCAAATAGAGCCGACCAAGAGAAATCAATCAAAATTAGAAACCTAAGGTGGGTACTCGATTTTGAGTTTTATAGTCTATTTAGCATAATATTTTCAAGCATTTTTACTGCAATATATTTTTCGACGCGCGGCGATAATAAAATAATTGTTTTGTAAGAGCGATCAAGAATATATATTTCAAATTTTAGACGCAGCTTTTTAATAGCTAAAGTTTCAAACTCCTCAATTTGTAACTTATATGTATTGTAAAAATGTTAATGGTTATTTTTTCAAGAAAGTACTAGGTGAGTGAACCTCTTTTTCTGCTCGCAGTTCTCTAGTATACAAACTTCCGAAAATTTAAAAATGTTAGCGTGTTGTTGCCACTTAATTTTATTCTGATCTCAAATCAGTGACTAATTAAGTAAATTGAATATCTTTTTCCCAGTTTTCCCCCGTGATGAGCGCTCAAAGTATTGCCTTTAGATAGGCTTTTGGGTGTGAGGCGAAGTTCTCGGTTTCCTGGGTGTGAGGAGGTTAAGGTCTTTTCACCACAGACGAACGTTTATAGATCACAAAAACGTTTTTTTTGCATTCAAACCCACCACAATAGGACACCAAGGGCACTGCTATGCAGGAACCAATTATCCGTGACCTGCGATATGTACAAGGTTCAAGAGTTAAAAACAATTTGCGGGTGATAAGCCTACTCCTAAGTCAAGAATACATATACTCACATACAGATTTAAAAACGATGCGCATTTTGCCATTCTCTGATGAACATAAAAAGATTTCGAGGCTATCACCTCAAAATTTTTCAAATCTGCTTCTAAACACAGATTGAAATCAAAAGCAGTCTCAATAATTTGACACTTTTTTTATCTTTCTTTTAGTTTTACAAAAATGGGCTAATTTTTACCGACAAAATAAGGTCGCCCATTTTGTGTCAACAAACATGTATATTTTATAACTTTTTCTCTATAAAAATATTTTCCGACTACATATTTTTTTTTCTAGATTATATATATATATACGGTAGTATAAGTTAGATTATTAATAATCCCATACCGTACATAAGATGATGAATAGAAAAAATTCGAAATTAATAATACGAAATGAATAGACTTCTTGTTGTGTCTAGTTGTAGACAGCTGACCAAAACCTCGCAACCCAAGTAAATAAGTGAAATTGAGTTTTGACACTCCTTCATTTTTTATGAATATGGCAAAAATTTTTGTCAAAGCTAGATGAGCACACATCTATCCCCACTGATTGCTCTTTGAGATGCAATTTTGCGTCTTTCCCTTAGAATGTTCTGTGTATTCTATCACTTTCATATCTCGTTTGGTTTTTGGACCAATCATAGCCGTTCCTAAATTATTTTTAGTTGAAATTCTGGACATTCTGGAGAGTTTTGCGTTCCGCCAGTGATTTTAATACATATTTTGATAATATTTTAATTTTCGATCGAAACGATTTTCACTCCAGAGAAAAAACGATTTCAAAAAACGTCAAGCTTGAGCTTGGAATGTTTTGAGCGTCACGGGATGTATGATTTTCACAAAATTTCGGCTTTTTTACATCAAGTTATTGATTAGTTTTTAGGTGGCCTCCTAATCAAGAAAAACCGCGTATGCAGGTTTCATATGATAATTTTTATAGCTGTATGAGAGGAAACTTTTTGGTGAGTTTTTGTTTTAAACCCACGACACATCTGGTGGAGCAGATCTCTAGCACTTTTTTTTCACACTTCGAAATATAGGCAAATTACCGGTAGAGCTCGAAACAGAAATATCCAGAGTTATATGATATTTGTATAGATATTATCGTAAGATAAGTTTAAGTAAACTATGATTTTTCCTGGATAGGGCAGTTTTAAATTCGAATTTGGGGCACTGACGTGTTTTTTTTAATAATATACATAAATTGTTGCATTGATAGCATTGAAAAACTAGACATAGGATGAAGTTGTATGATAGCTCATTCGCAAACGCATGATTTGATTCCCTAGACTTTCTCGAGTGACTGGTGCCAATACATTTTACCAGTTACCGGGATATGAGCAAGTTTACAAAGAATTATCGGTTTCTCGAACTTTAAATACATAGGAAGTTGATTTTAATTTGGAGGAGAATATAGATTATATCATTAGAGACAATATTTTCTGGGGTCAAATTTTGTAATATGAACCCCATTTGGGGTCAATACAAATGCACACCTACTATCTGCAGTACATGGTACAATTACATGAAGATATATTTCCCTAAGAATTCGAATCTGTAAAAAAAAATTTTTTTAGGCATCAGTACCAATATGACCCAAAATGATCAAGGATTATTATTGGACTATTCAAGTTTCTCTAGAACGGTAAGCGTCAAATTAGTGACTTTTGAGGTAGCCAAAAACTGTCAATTTTTTTACTGATATTTTTTGAGGGTTCACATTTTCATAATATGACCCATTTGGGGTCAAATTACAAAACGAGGGCGATAAAAGGGGAATTTGTTTAAAACATTAAATTTTTGTTGAAAATGAGCCCCAAATCGGCCCGATAAAAAGGGGATTTTTTGTTTAAAAGTTAATTTTGTGAGAAAATGAGCCCAAATCGGCCGAAGGCGATATAGGGGGATTTTATGTTTAAAATTTAATTTTGTTGGAAAATGAGCCGCCAAATCGGCCGAAGCCTGATAAAGGCGGGATTTTCATTTTTAAATTTAATTTTGTTGAAAAATGAGCCCCGAAGTCGGCCCCGAAGGCCGATAAAAGGGGGATTTTATGTTTAAAATTTTAATTTTGTTGGAAAATGAGCCCCAAATCGGCCGATAAAAAGGGGAATTTTATGTTTAAAATTTAATTTTGTATGAAAAATGAGCCCAAATCGGCGATAGGCCGATAAAAAGGGGATTTGTGTTTTAAATTTAATTGTGTTGGAAAATGAGCCCAATCGGCCGAAGGCCGATAAAAGGGGGATTTTATGTTTTAAATTTAATTTTGTTGAAAAATGAGGCCCCAAATCGGCCCGAAGGCCGAATAAAAGGGGATTTTATGTTTTAAATTTAATTTTGTTGAAAATGAGCCCAAATCGGCCGAAGGCCGATAAAGGGGGATTTTTATGTTTTAAAAAATTTAATTTTGTTGGAAAAAATGAGCCCCAAATCGCGCCGAAGGCGTTAATAGGGGATTTTATGTTTAAAATTTAATTTGTTGAAAAAATGAGCCAAATCGGCCGATAAAAGGGGATTTTAGTTTAAAAATTTAATTGTTGGTTGGAAATGAGCCCCAAATCGGCCCGATGGCCCGATAATAAGGGATCTTTATGTTAAAAATTTAATTTTGTTGGAAAATGAGCCCCAAATCGGCCGAAGGCGAATAAAGGGGGATTTTAAATTTTTAAATTTAATTTTGTTGAAAAATGAGCCCGCAAATCGGCCGATAAAAGGGGATTTTATGTTTAAATTTAAATTTTGTTGAAAATGAGCCCCAAATCGCCTTTCTTTTTTTCGATTTAAATATTTTCGCAAAAAAAATAAAATTCCCTTTATCATTTTAAAGTTTTTTTGAAGAATTTCTTTGTTTGAAATTTGACAGATTTTCTTACAAAATAGAAATTTGCACGAGGAATTGCAAAATGGCAGTTAAAATTTTCTAAGAACTTCTCGTTCAAAAATTATTTTATCTTAACTTTTTTTAGAGAAATTTCTCTCCAAAAACTCTAAAATGCCGTCGCTGATCAACAGTTTTAACCCGATCCGATAAAATCTGAGGCAACTGAGTTTTTAGGAACCAGTCCTTTTGAAACGTATCTTTCAAAAAAAAAAAATAAAAAATTCCATCAATCGGAACTCTTTTTATTTTTTCGTGAGTGATTTTTCAATTTTTGAGAAAAAAGTCGGAAAAAAAAATATGTTCGATTTTTCGAAAGGTAGGTTAAATGAAAAGCTACGGCAACACTAACTGATGCAGAAAGTTGGCTTACGTCGAGATAATATTTTTCGAAGTCTTAGCGTTAAATTATAACAACGTTGTTATTATAACTTTATTTTGCCTCATTCGCCGCTGCTAATCGTTCTATTTATGAGAAAACGAGAAAAATAGAATTGAATATCAAGAAAAAAAAATTGTGAAGCAAGGTCTTAATGAGTGCCGAATATTGAAAGAAATGTTTTGAAAATTATCCTGTTTTTCAATCAGAATAAAGCTGTTGATAACGAAGGCCACACGATTCGTACGAGGCAGCTTAGTTTCGGCGGCTTTTTAGATTAGACAAATTTTGAAAATCTAATTTGATATACGTGTAAGTTGGCTATTCCTAAAAAAATTAAGATCATTACACTGGTCTTTTTATCATAATATGTAGTTAATGCCAGAAATGAAGGCTCAACGTCGCCCACTTTAGTGGTGGCAGGAGCCTCTGCCGATAAAACAATTTGGACGCTTCCAAAGGGTTCAAAAATTTAATTATGTTAAAAATTTCGAAAAGTTTCTCAAAAACTTAACAATTTTCTTTTAAAAATTGCTAAAATTAATCTAATTCGACAATTTTAAAAAACAAAATGTCAAATTTTTTGCGAAAATTGTGGGAAATTTGAAATTAATTTTTAAATTTCTGAGAAGTTTGCCGAGTTTTCGGGATAATTGTCGATAAACTTTATTTTGTTGCAAAATCATGCAAATTCCGATGAATTTTTTGGGCTCAATTTTTCAACAAATTTTAAAAGATAAAATCTCCTTAGTCCGCCTTCGGGGGCGATTTGGGGCTCATTTTCAACAAAATTAAATTTAAAACATAAAATCCCCCTTTATCGCCCTTCGGCCGAATTTGGGGCTCATTTTTTAAAAATTAATTTAAAACATAAAATCCGCTCCTTTATCGGCCTTCGCCGATTTGGGGGGCTCATTTTCCACCAAAATTAAATTTTTAAACATAAAATTCCCCTTTATCGGCCTTCGGCCGATTTTGGGCCCTCAATTTTTCAACACAATTAAATTTGGAAACATAAAAATCCCTAGTTATTCGGCCTTCGGCCGATTTGGGGCTCATTTTCCGCAAAAATTAACTTTTAAACATAAAATCCCTTTTATCGGCGATTTGGCGGCTCAATTTTTACACAAATTAAAATTTTTAACCATCACATATTCCTTTTAATCGGCCTCGGTTTGTAATTTGAGCTGCCAAATGGGGTCATATTATGAAATTTGAAAGCTCTCAAAATAAATCATAAAATTTGACAGTTTTTGGTACAAAAGTCACTAATTGAACAGTTACCAGTTCTAGAGAAACTGTGAAAATAGCGCGAAATAAAACATTGTTTTGGATCATTTTGGGGTCATATTACATCCAAAAAATTGGTTTTTTGACAGATTCGATTCTTAGTTGAAATTACTCCATGTCAATATGTACCATGACCCTCAATGAGTCATTTTGTAATTTGACCCCAATGGGGTCCATATTATGAATTTGAACCACCCTCAAAAATAATCATTAAAAAATTTGGACAGCTTTTGGCTACCAAAAGTCATAATTTGACTTAACGCGTTCTAAGAGAAACTTTGAAATAGCCAAAAACCTTGTTTGATCAATTTTTGGGGTCATAGTTAACATTCAAATTTTTTTTTTTTACAGATCATCCGAATTCCTTAGTGAAATTATCTTCCATGTGATATGTACCATGACCTCAAATGAGGTCATTTGTAATTTGACCGCGCAATAGGGTCATATTACAAAATTTGACCCCAAGAAATATTTCGTCAAAAACGAAAATTTCAAGTCTCCTCCAATTAAAAACAACTTCCTATGTATTTTAAAGTTTTCGAGAAAACGATAATTCTTTGTTTTTAAACCCGGTTATTACGGTAACTGGTTAAAATGTATTGGCAACAAGACTCGAGAAAGTCTGAAGTTAATAACAAATCATGGGCATTTCGAATGAGCTATCA
Source organism: Oikopleura vanhoeffeni (assembly GCA_004367855.1). Taxonomy (NCBI): domain Eukaryota; kingdom Metazoa; phylum Chordata; class Appendicularia; order Copelata; family Oikopleuridae; genus Oikopleura; species Oikopleura vanhoeffeni. The sequence continues at coordinate 226,683 of SCLH01000098.1, read as the reverse complement.
TCAACTTCATACCTTATGTCTAGTTTTTCCCATGCTATTTATATGCAACATTTAAGTATACACGTAAAAAAACGAACGTCACTTGCTATTTTCATATCTCTATTACGATTTGATAACTTACTATGATAAAACACGGTTTCCATTTTTCGTCAAATGGGTTGTAGTCATCGTCTGAAGCTTGTGTTGATCTAATGGGTGCTTTGGTCGTACTATCCTGGTAATATTTTAGATGTTGCTCCGTTCAAGATTACATCATTTGAACGTCATCAGAACCATGTACTTGGCTTCCAGGTTTTCGGCGAAGAAGTGGCGCATTGGTGGTAATTCCGCCACTAAAATTAAACAAATGAGATTTCAGGAAAAAATTATTTTTTTAAATTAAATGGCCTAAAGCTTCAACATTTAATTGTGATAGAAAAAAAGTAGAAAAATGTTTAGAGCTGGAAATTTTTAGACAACAATCAGGTGGTGGTATCTTTCAGGCATGCAACATTCCATTTTTTATGGCGATTTTTAGATTTTCTCATGCTAAAGATAACCTTTACCTCAATAATCATGGTACAAAAATTTTTAAAAAATAGTTCTTCTGAAAAGTATAAATTGTAAGTTTTTGCTCCATTGGAACAAATGTAAATTTTCAATTATTTTTTTTGTTATGATATTTATTTAATTTTTTTTGTTTTATAACTAACGAAATTAAATGAAAAGTAGTTATAAATTTATAATAGCTAAAGAAAGGAATCTTTAAAAATCTTAGAAAATCTCAGGCCTTAAAAAATTTAATAATTTCAATTTTTAAGAAAGAACCATTTTGAGAAATCGTGTGGACCTTCGATAACTTTAGAACAGCAATGTAAATATTTATCAGCCAAAAAAAATATATTTTTCGGTGTTTTGGAAAAAATCAAACAACCCAATATTTTTGGTCCGATATTAGTTATAAAATCACTAATAGCATTTACTGCTCTTGAACCATCTGACAGGGGCTTTAAATCTAAGCTTGGTTTTTCTTCTGAATGAGCCATGTTGACAATTCTCCGTTTTAACGGACAGCCAAGAAAGCGTAGGCAAGTTTGTCTTGTAAGTTGGTTTCAAGCGATGAAAGAACGGAATTTCGTGACAATATGAGAGAAAAATTCGGGATAAATCGATAATTGAATGCAAAAATCTGAAAAAGTGTAAATAATAATTATTAATTCATTCGGTGGGATTTTTCTTTTCAGGGCAATCTGTGCCGAATGAGTCTCTGAAACAATTCGATTCGATTAAAAACAAAATTCCAGAAGAGTTCGATACCCGAATTTGACATTGTCTCTCACTGATCTAATGAACGAGTTAAGGATTGCACGATAATTGAGATTTCTCAGAAAACTTTTTTGATTTGCCACTATTTTGTAGAGAATTTTCCACTGAGTTTTTTAAAGCCTAGGATTTTTTTCTGAAATTTTGATTTTTCAAAAAAAAAAATGAAGTTAACTTTGGGAGATTTAACTAAGAGATTTTTTGAAAAAATTTTTGAGACATTTGAAGTGAAAGGTACCAATTTCGATCTAAAATTTATTTGTCACCTTTCAAAATTGTCGAATGTAGTGACACTTAACTCGAAATACTGTTCTTGTCCAAAAAAGCGTTAAACTTTCAATTTTTTTTTTAATTTCAAAAAAAAGTTCAGAATTTTCAACAAAAAACTAAGAAATTCACGAAGTCGTTCTGAAAGACTTTTGGCAGAGGAAAATTGATAAAAAAGGCTACGTTTAGACCTTAATTCGCTTTGCGGTGAATTTGAAGCACAAATTAAAAAAAATCTACACATAATGTAATCTTTCAAGGAGGAGGTAGGCTTTTGGTGCGTGAGGCTCCCAAATACGACTGTTTTGACCGACAGAGGCAACATTTGAAAAAAGGCACCGTTTGGTGAGTATATTTAAATCTACATTACTAAATTGCAAATATCAATAAAAAGTGATGAGAGATGAATGGGGAGTAGGCTTTTTAGTGCTTTTAGGGACGCAATACAAAAAAAAACCGATTTTCTGAGGTAGGGTTTTAAGGTAATCAGAATGCTCTGAAAGTACTGGCAAACCTTCCTTAAGAGTTTTGTCTACGTATTTGGAAAAAAAATTAATTCCCTTTCTGAAGCCAGGTTTACTCAGGTAGTTTTTTTTTTAGACGCGACAGATTTTGACTTTTCACTCACAGACGAACCGTATTGAGCTATCACAAAAACGGTTTTTGTTTGCATTAAACTGGAAACGTGAAAGAAAAGGCTTCAGGGCCAAAATTTTTGTTTTTTTAATTTTTCGAAAATTTTTTGTTCAAAAATTTTGAAAATTCGAGATTTTTGCAAATTTTTCAAATGAACCGGAAAGGACCCAACTGTGGGGTATAATACGAAACTAGAAGATAATTCCTCAGACTAATAGGCTGAAAATAAAATTCCAAAAAATTAAGGTTTTCTTACGAATTTTTTCCATAATGGACAAAATGGTAAAAACCATCAAAATCTGTCGCGTCTAAAAAAAAACTAACCTCAGAAACTTCACTTGAAAATGTGTAAAAAAGAGGCCCATATGCGTGCCCTACAGCATTTCCTTAAACTGGCGGAAATCAGAAATATCAAAAAATATCGATTGGCAAACGCACTTTGTGGGGTTGCTCAGAAAAAACCCTTATTTAAAAATATGCAATGGTAAAAAATTTCTTATAAATAAATTGATTGTAAACATAAAAATATTTATTTAAAAAATTAGAAAATATACAACAATGTAATTTACATGTTGTATATTACATTGTAAAACATTAAAAATAAATAAAGTAATTAGCGACCGCTTTCGGTTATTCATCTTTCATGTAAGAATAACAAGTTAAAAAAAAAAACATTTGAACTTCGGAAGTCTAGAGTAATCGAAAAAAAGTGGAAACAAAATTGTTTTAAAAACATTATTTCATTAATAGAATTTCAAGTCGAACCAATTGATACGAATTAAAATAAAAGTCAGAAATAGTAAGGATATTACCTTTCCGACCAAAGTCGTAAGCCCGTTTGCCAGGGAGTCCAAACTGATCTTCTTTGTTTTGTTTCTTCCAGAATTTCTGGTAGATAACTTTCTACATAATCAAAGAAATACAAAAAATATTTTCATATAATCCAGTAACATTTCGTTTTTTTCGCATCAATTTACTCAAACTATCAATATGAAATCCGTGTGCTCCAACTTTGACCCTAAAAAAAAGTTTAAAATTTGAAACAAAGTTTTTTTGGGGGTGTTCTCTGACTTATAGACTGATAGGTAATGAGTAGTATTTTTAATATTGTTTCTATCTGAGATAGTTTTTTTTATTTGACGTTTCGGCTAACACAGCCAATTTTCAGTTTGACAAATTATAATAATTTTATGTCTCAAAACCACTGAAATATAGTAGTATTATGTTGATTAAATTTGAAAAAAATTGCAAGAAACTCAAATAACGTCAATAAAGAGTTTTTTGAAGGGAACAAAAGTTCAAATCTAAGTAAAATGGGCGGCAATTTTTTAGCAGGGAAATTAGAAAAAAAACCTTAAGGTAACTTTTTAAAATAGAACGCAGCCCTCCAAAGGGTTTCTCGCATCCGAAAGTAAAAGAACAATTTTAATCATACAATTTTTGTCTTCAATTTCTGACCATTGGGCCGGTTAACCGATAATCAGTGAAAAATCGGTAATTACCCATTATAAAGTAAAAAAGTGCTTTTTAACTCGCAGATGATCTGGGTGTCTCACAAAAAATATTTCTAAAAGTTTTCTCTTGCAGTTACCAAGAATGCTGGAGGGGTGGTTCCAATTAAAAAAATCTACCTGTAAAATATTAAAAAAAATATTTCTGTTAATTTACAAATTTAATATTCCTGTTTTTTATGCAAAAGATACCTCACCTAAAAATTGCGTCAACGGATTATTGTTAATAAGCTAGCAAACATTACCTTTCTTCTACCATTTTAGTAGACTCAGCAACCGGCAGGGGAAGTAAGTGCAACTACTCAGGCGGTAAAAAGTTCCGGTCACTTGATGATTTCAACGAATTAAATTTATATTGATCCATCTGGAATAATATTCCATCGCGTCATCATCACCAACACACCTAAATTATCAATTAATTACATTGTCGAAAGATTTTGAACACATCGATAACGACCCGGCTCTTAACAAAAAAATTTTGGCATCCACGGGTGACATGTCAGGCCATCCTAGGTAATCAGAGAATATTTGCCTTAGATTATTTGCTGAATTGTTTTCTTAATGCCGTTGTTAATGAAGCGTTCCGATTTCTCGGAGTGAGACGAGCAGCTACGTGATTATTGCCCGAAATGAAGAATATTCTCTGAGAAAAAAGGGTCCGTTTTGTGCACCCGGGCATCGTTATGATTGATTGACCTTACAAAAATTCTCCATATTCTTTCTTTTTAATCAAACTTTGGGAACTTTTTCACCGAAAAAATCTGTTTTTTAAACAGTTGAAATTGTTTTTTTAAATACGAGGTACGCATAATAATTATTTTTTTGTGGGTGTTCTAGACTTGTTAATACTTTTTTATTTAAATTTAAAAATCGAATTTTGGCATGTTTCCGCCTTTTGCATTTTCTGAGTGGAGCAGTGCTCACTGAGCACAAATCGAATTTTTTTAAACAGAATTATTTTTGTGTATCGAAAATAAAATGCCATAATCACTAGGGTCCACTGACGATAAGTTATCGGGTCTTAGTTTGGCTAAATTAATTACTTAAGGTCGTTTTCTTAGCTAGGTCAATTTGTGATTTCGACTGGGAGAACTAGACAAGATAGCGACAAATGGTTTTTGCATTCCTGGTGAATCACGTGCCCGGATAATGAAGTCATCGAAATTTGCTCTAAAATTATCGAAAAAAAGTTTTTTTTTGGGCGAATTCCGCGAAAAAGAAAAATTTTCACACCAAGTTTCAAATTCGCTTAAGGATGTCAGATCAAAAAAACGTTTGTCGCTAGTCCTAGTCTGGTTCTCTCAGAACATGGGATACCCCTAAAGGGGGGGGAGGTCGACCAGAAAGACAGTACTACGCGTACAGAGAGCCTTCGGTACCCTGACTACCGGCGAAAGGCAGTACCTACCATGAACCTACAGGTGTGTTGCTATTCCGTACAAAGTGCATTTTGCAAAGTACTCGCCTTTCGTAGTTGACTACGCGAAAGGCAGTAAAACACCTGCCTATCGGTATAACACACATACCGAACGCAGTAAAATTCACACCTTCAACTCTCTGAAACATTTTGCAAATTTTCTTTTTTGTCAAGAATGCTATCTCCTTCCCTGTAGTTTTTAGAGAACAACAATGATTCATCCGATTTTAATTCAACCGCTACATAAACGGAGCAAAGACCCCCAAGATTGAGGTGTGAACAAATTCTTTATTGATTTGCAAGAACTCATCAAAAACCAGTAACTTTGACCGCACTGATTGACCACTTAGAAGCCAAAAACTCACAGTTTTTTGATTGATATCTGAAGCCAAACAAATAAATGTTGTTCAAAAACTCAACTTGGGGGTCTGCCTAAAAGACAACTACTGATAACGATTAATTTAAAAAATGAATTCATTGTTTAAACTCTGAATGAAAACTCAGGGAGGAGATAACATTTTGAAAAAAATAATTCCGTCACTTTTGTAAGCACGTGACTTCTGAACTGGCGAGGCCATGCTCCGTTAATGTCTGGATGTTGTTTTAGGCATGCAAGATTCTGTTGTTTAAATATATACAAAGAGAGGTAAAAGTTGGGTCCAACAATATTGTACTTGTCGACAATTGCTATCGAAAAATCCTTAAAAGCGACGAGCAACCACCCTTAAGGGGTATTCCGTAACGCTGTAAGGGGCGTTTTCAAATGTATTTTACACAGTTAAACGGCTTGAAGCTAATACTTCTTAGTTACCCAAGGCTGAAATGATCGGAACCATTAACTGGGCTGCAAATTTGCAATGCTTGGAAGAAGTTTACCAAATCTCATTTACCAGTAAGAGCCAGATTTAAAACACGCGGTAGATTTTGCGCATCTTCAAGAAAGATTCATGCGCATATTCACATAAAGACACTACCAGAAACTTGAAAATTCCTTGGAGGTATGAAAAATTGCAAAATTAATGCTATTTCTTAAGAGCGGGAAGTTCGAAAAAAATTTCAGAACTCTCGAAATTTTCGAAAAACTGGTATTTTTAGGCAAGTGTCGCAGTAAAGATTCACTCCCTGAGTTTCAAATACAATATTTCTATTTAACAATTAAATTGCTACTAGCCAGCCCAGGTTACATTATAAACTAAACTATTCTTACGGAGCGGATTAGAACTTAAGGACTCGTCGATACCTTATCTAGAGGCTGTTGAAAAGTCTAAAGATCGCGAAAAAAAATTCAAATTCCAATTTTTTCATGTTTTAATCGTATTAACGTTTTCTCGTAAAGCATGCTATTATTTAGATATTTTACAACCTACTTTTAGAGAGTTATATATGTAGATATAATGACATCGAATTCTTGAAATTTAAATACGGTTTAGGTTATAGTCATTGGATAGGTGACATTTATTTGATAAAGAATTCAGAGAAAAATGCATCAAATAATACTGTTGATTTAGGTCAGTGCTTTTTTTATCCGCCGGACAAGATGCTATCAAGCTTTGTTTGACGAAATGATCTGATTACTTCACCATCAAACTTGAATCAACACAAAATATGTTTTTCGGCACAGAATTTTTTGATTCTCAGAGTGAAGCACCTTGCAGCACTGGGGAGATTTTTGATATTATTAACAGATACATCGTTATCTATAACAGCGATCTTTTGCCACTCGGTGTGTAAACCTGAGAGACAAATAACGAACCGGAGCAATTGTCAGTTTCATGAAAGTAAGTGGAGCGCACAAGAATTTAGTATTGTCAAGAGAGAAAAAAATGGCTTGCTGAAAGCTAGAGGAATAATTTCTAATCATATGGATAGGGGCAAATGGACAGTTTTCAATAATTTTCTTGGATATTTTTAAGATTAATAACGTTAATTAGTGTAGCATGAGGATATTGAGTCCTAACTGTTTTTTCTTCAAAGTTGCTCGAAAATAAAAACAGTTTTACTCGCGATTTAAATTATTTTTTTTTTCATGTCGCTCCGAAATCTTTGAGCGCTCAGAAAAAGAGCGCCGATCAGATAGAGTCCTTGGACGAAATATAATTTTTGAACTCGCATTTAATCTAATTACTATAGAGCCAATATTTTCGATTTTGAACGTAATCTAAATTTGACATAAATCGGAGTCAAAACCTCCGTTGGGAACCCTTTTTAACACGGGTTAAACAAAAGTCCTCAGCTTTTTTCAAAAGAAAAATGTTACGTGTTATCAGTTAATTCTAATCTTGATCTCAATCAGTGAGAAATAAGTAAACTTGATATCTCTTCCAGTTTTCCGTGATAAGCGCTAAAAGAACTGCCTTTAGATAGGTCTTTTGGGGTGTGAGGCGAAGTTCGTTCTGGTGGTGAGAGTTAGGGGGAATGCGACTCCTGATTTGACATTTTGTCGGTGACAATATACTGAAAACTAAGAGCTCATGAGAAAAACCGAAAATGCTATTTGTAGATCTATCTTAATCTTGCGAAAAAAGTGAATCACAAATTATTTTGATCATTACAACCAATAGGTACAGTACGTAACAAGGTGACCTTTTCCAAACTGCAAAATCTATCTCCTCCCAGACGGTAATATCAATTTTCATAGATCACGTAACGGTAGTAATGTCAATCTTTAAGGCGAGCTTTTATTGATCCGGCGACTGAACAATCTAGAACGCGCCAAATAACCGACGATTTTCAACAATTCCAGACTTCAAAATCTACAGGGTGTAGATTTTACCCTTCTTTTTTCCAAACCTGATTACACTTGTTCCGCCGTTTTGATTGGTTGAAATCTGAAAAGACGTAGGTTTTATCTAGATTCAAACCAATCAACGGCGGAAATCAGTGTATCAGTTGGAAAAAAAGAAGGGTAAAATCTTACACCCTGTATCTCTCCGAAATTTTTGCAAAATGGCTCAAATTTTATCAAAGTATTCTCAGAATATTTGTAAGAGATTAAGGCGAGCTTTTTGCAATTTCGAGCTAAAACTCGAAATATGATTTTCTTTTGGTCTCGAAAAAATCTTCGAAAAAAAAGTGCTTCGATTTTTTCAGAAAGTAAGGCTCAAAAGAAAGCCAGTAAAACCACTGACGAGAAAGTTGGCTTACGTCAAGACGATATTCTGAAGTTTGAGTGGCGTCAAATTTAACCAAACGATTTTTAACTTCATTTTTTAAAAAATACTTAGAAACATGCGAAAATTTTTGATGATTGGGTTGTAGTACACTTAATTATACACCTGTAGTCAATTTTAAGCATGTTAACTGCCTCTAAGGTCTTTATTTAATCAGAGTCGCATACCTCTAAGGGGTGGTCCAGGCAATACATATTTTTGAACGCACGTGACTGCCCCTGACAAACTGTGAGAAGAGAGGTTCATTTTGCGATTGTTTCGAGAGAAAAGAGTTCAGTGGGTCATCTCAAAACACAAAAAAAATTTCGAATCGAAAAGTATGTTTGGTTAAAAGTAAAGTTAAAGGTTATTGAAAAAAAAATCATGAGAATCAGGTTATAGAACCAAAGACCAAATAACTTTTAAAGAATTGAATTTGGCACTTTTCTAGTGCCCAGTAGAGTCGTTTGTGCGGTTGATTTTTTTTGTTTCTCAAAAGTGACCCATTGAACTCTTTTCTCGCATTTATTGTAAAATGAACATTTTCGCTTCTAGTTTGTTCAGGAAGCCGATTCAAAAAATATCTAATTTGCATTCAACCACCCCCTTAATTTAGACACCCTTCGATAGCAAACGCGCGTTTTCGAGTATTTTTCAAAAGACGATTTAATAAAGTAAAAATAAATCGATTTGAAAAAATCTGATTATACGAAGTAGCTCAAAAGTGGCAACTTTCGTTCGAAAAAGTTTTTTCCAAATTGAAGTGGCAAAAAGTTTACCATCAAGCAGAAAAAAAAGTGCAAATCTGTCAAATTAAGCACCTAGGCCCCTTAAAGTGGCCTACCTAAAAAAAACAAGGTCCGATTAGTTATATTATTTTTCGATGCAAAAATGTTTTCTGTCGATAAAATTCGATTTGTTCTCACCCTGAAAGACGCAAAAAAGCTAAACATGTAAAAGAAAATGCAATTTATAAATTGAAATAAAAAAAAATGATAATTAAATATGAAAAAGGAAATGTCTTGATTAACCCCCACCTGCACGAGCGTGTTTTAGACACCGAGACCAAAAATATATTGGAAGTGTCATCTTGGCCGCGGAATATCGGAACAGACCCCCGATAGTTCCCCTATTTTTAATTTCAAGAATTTTGGTGAGTTTTAGAAATTTCTCCATCAGACCGGAAATGCATTATTGGATGCAATTTTTGTTTAATGCAGTTAAAACAGTACTGGAACAAAATAAAACTGTTGATAAACATTTGATTTGCTATCAGGGGGGGGTATATCGCCACGGAAAAAACGATTCCGAGCAACAAAAAATTTTGGGCCATCTAGTGGTCAGAAAGGTGGAGTTTCAAAACCCTCATTTCAGCGCTAATTTCGTTTTTGAGCATAACTCAGCTCATTTTTTAGTTTTCTTGTGGAAGGATCGTACTCAATAAAAATTTGCTATTTCTGAAAAAAAAATTTTGAAAAATAAAATGTCGAAAATTTTGACCAAAAAAATGCGCTAGGGAACACTTTGTAAGAATGATATTTTAATTTTAAGGGGGTTGAGCTGCGTGTTAGAATGTTGGATAATTGCTGGGGATAAAAATAGCGCCTCTCCTCCAGCTGACTGGAAGGGTCGATAACGGGGCACTAAGAATAAAATGAGAAAAAAAATACTGGGACCTCAAACTTCTCTATTCAGCTGCAAGTAAATTTTTTTGATTCGGTGGAAGGGTGCTCACCAGTGCCAGTATGAAAACACCGTTAAATCATGTGTCTCAATTCCAAAATTGTTAATTTTCGGTCATTTTGCTTTTCAATAGATTCAAACAAAAATGTTTCGGTGAAAAGTACGACGTCTTCAAAATGATGGACCAGGCAGGTCGGTTTAAAAAAATCTCGCTTCGATTTTTAAACGGTAAAAATTCAAATTCAAGAAATTCTCTTTTAAAATCTGATTAATCTCGGTCAATTTTGTTTCAAGAAATTGAATAAAACAGAATATTAAGAATCGTAATGAAATGTTGCCATAACATTCCACAACCAGATAGTTGAAAACAAATATTCTCTGTGGTTTTAATGCGTGAACAAATGGATTTATTGTTTATAAATTTCCCAGGCAAAGGGTAACCTCTGTTGTTATCTTATCGTCCGCGCCCTACGCAGGACAAATCAAAATACCATTTTAATTTGGTTTAAAATATTGTTTTTCCTGAATTCTGTTCTTGTCAGTTCAATTCAAGAAATATATCAATCAATTTTTTTTCAAACGCTTGTTTCATTTAACACCCCACAACCCTTAAAACAACCTTAGAATTTTTGACCGCTGCGACGCACCCCGTATACTATGTGTGTGTTCTCGAGACAACTCGTCGTGCAGGTGGGCGGGTAAGTGATATCTCCGTGCAAGGTGGGGGTTAAAAGATAAGAGATTCATCTCTAATTAATATAATCAAATATATGTTAATTTCAAATTTTGGTAGATTGAGTGTACGAAAACCTGCGCATTTGTATTTATGTTAGATGCTGTATTTTCCAAAAATTGCAATTTTCAGAAATTTTTAAACTTACTTGTTCGGATAATCAAGACGAGATTGAATGAAGGGTCATAATTTGGATTACAGTGATGTTTGAATTCCGACTTTTTAAACTCATTTGGGTCAATCGCGATCGCTAACTGCTTCATATGACGACGTTTTGATACAAGCATCGTTAATCGCAAACATTTCAAAAATGTGATATCATCACGAGGGTACGGACTACCTTGAGACTAAAATAATTGATTGAAAATAATGAATTCATATGTTTTCATGCTATTCATGTGGGTTTACAGTTTCCCAGTACAGTAGTCTCTTATGTAAAACCCCAGAGAACTTTCGCAGAAAAATTTCGAGTCTCCTCCAACTAAAATAAACTTCTTATCTACTATAGTTCTCCGGTTACCGACAATTCTTTGTTAAAACCGGTAACCGGTTAAGTGTACTGGTATAGACCTAAGATTCCAAAGAAATAGAACTTATTAGCTTTCGAATGAGCTATCATACAACTTCTTCCTATGTCTAGTTTTTCAATCTATTCAATGCACCAATTTATACATAACTAAAAAAAAACGACGTCAGTGAAATTCATTTTGAAAAATTTCTCATGAAAAGTGACAGGACGTAAAACTATATTATATCAGGACCTAACCGGTATTACATTCTGGAGCCTTTATGACATTGAACTTACCATTAACTCGTGGAGAAATAGTTCCGATTCTGACAATTGCTGATCTTTTAACCCGTTGATAAAACTTGTCAAAATATGGGATTGAACTTTTGACTTGATTTTTCCATCTGGATACACTTTAGTGTCATTGAACAGTCGCAAAGAGATTTCAACTAAAAACATTTTTAATTATTCTAAAATCTTTTAAAAATTACAAAATAATACATGCTAGACAGATATAAGTTTAGCGAAGTGGACAAGTTATTGGCAGTTGTATAGCTCGCTGTGATTGGCTCACGCCAAAATGATATGCGCTTGTCATTGGACAGAAAAATTAATTTCCACAAAACGAAAACTATTTACCTTATTACTGGTAAACTAGAAAGTGGATTGCAAGACCAAAAAAAAATTGCGATGTATCAACTCATTGACCGTGGGAAACATTTGAATTTTTTTTAAATCGGTTGCTCCATTCTCGAAAACATACAAAAGCCTTTGATTATTACTTTTGCACTTCGCTAAACTTAAATATCGTCACAATAAACTTTAACATATTTGAAATCGGCTGATTCCTTTTAAGGGGGTGCCATAAAGTCCTGCGATTGGTACATTTTTTCAGAGGCGAATATATGAAAGAAAAAAAATGTGAAAATTTATTTTTTCTTCCAATTAAAGTGTTCATATCTTGCGAACGTTTATATTTTTTAACATAACTAATTATCTGGGAAAATATAAAAAACACTTTTGACTGTACATCCATTTCCAACTAAACCCGACTACAGAATTTATTTCGAAGACGATATTAATAAACTTCAGACATTTCGGGTGTTATGCGCTAAAAAGTCTTGTTTTAATTCTGCACATTAAAAAATTTCTTCGATATCAAAGTTGTTTTTCCATGAAAAATGGTCAAAATGCCAAAAAGTAGAGAAAACAATTTTTTTGAGATAAAATTGACCTTCAATTGCGTTTTGATATTGAAAAATGTTCTGACTATCAAAAAAATGACGCCTATAACCCGCAATTTATTGGAATATTTCACCACCATAAAAATTTAGTGTGCCGTATGGCACTTATCGAGGTGTACAGCCGAGTGTTAAAATTTTCATCCATAGTTTAGAAAATGATAATCGCGGGACAACTCATTAGTTGACATACGAGATTTAATAGATACAAAAAAATTAAATAAATGATTCCACCTCATTTTTTATAAGGATTTCGAAAAACCACAAATTAAAAGTTTTGGACATGATTTGCGAAAAATTTCATAATATTCTCCAAAAAATTCGACAAAAGCTGAAAAATAAAGATTTTATGATTTTCAAACGGCTGTCAGAAAATATGTAGGCGTTTTTTGAAAAAGTTAAAGTGGCTATTTTTTCGGTTTATACCACAGATTAAAAATAAACAAAACAAAAAAAATTTTGGACAAAAAATGCGGAAAATTTCATAATAGTTTGAAATTTTTACGATTTCAAAAATGAAAACTCGAACTCAAATCTTTCCTAAATGAATAAAAATAATTTTATCAAGCTGAAACATATTTATATCGTTTCAGCTAACTATAATAAGCATAAAAAATATACTGACTTATTATTTTCGTAAGTTATAACGACTCCAGTCCGCTGGCACCCCTTAACGCATCCAACTGGTCGGAACACCGTTACGATATTTTTAAATTTTGAAGCCATAATATTCTATTTCAAGCTACGTGCTACTGTATAGACGTTTTTACCTGTAATTTATGATGTTTATTCAAGAAACTTAAATTTTCGGAAATCGAAAAAGACGGCTCTGCAGTGGCATGTACCTTGAAAAGTTATGGTATGGCCAAAAAAATATCGTACAATAGTGATCATAGGTTCGTTGCTTTGCGTTGGTTAGCCTTCACATGGCGCTATTATGATTAATGCTTTTAGATGCTCAAACCTACGCAAGAATATATGAGCGCTGGGCGACGGTTCCATGATCCGTATTATATACAACATTTCTTGAATATTCACCTGGTTTATTAGCAGCATAAATTCGTTCGATGGATGTCTTTTTAAACAAACTGAACAAATGCAAAATATCCAATTTACTCCTCTGACTCTCACAAGCTCCATAAGTCAACGCGTTAAAAAAATCAATTTTAACGAACCATTCTGGAACTTGGCTCAAGATCGTCGCGCCTGATTTTTCAGTTTTTAGAGCGCCTTCAGACTTGAGTCCTTCTTTAATTCTATCAGTCAAAATACAGCCGATTTCAATGTATTTATCATAGTATTTTTTCTTCGAATCATGGTTCAACTTCCCAGCCAAAAGATAGTCAGAAATCGTTCCAAAAAGCGAATCAAACATTTTTAGCCCAAAACTCAACGTGGCCTTTTTGCACAAAACTTTGACTACTTCTATATTCAAATACTGAGAAACTGTATTAAATCGAACAGCGTCATCGGTGTTTGATAAGAATTTTAGGTACCATTCCAAAAGGGCGTACTTTTTCAATTCGATCATTCTATTCGCTACGGGTTGTTGGTTACATAACGCGAATAATGCGAAATTCCAGATGTTAGAAGTTGGTAGAGAAGCTCCTCTGGCTAAAATAGGGCTAGAAAACCGCATTTTGAAAGCTCAGATTGAAGAAGGAATTTGGTAGTTTTAGAACGGCGACGTATCTTTTGCATCAATATTTATTTTTAAAGATCGCTATGATAAACAAACGCTATTTTCAATTTTAAAATAAAATTCTTTCGATAGTACCAAAAAGTTAATAAATACCCACATTTTTTTATAACCAGAGTTCTATCGGATAAATTTGATTTCAAAAAAATAAAATTTACATTTTTGCCATATCGACGAATGTTCGACCTAGCATATCGATCATGATGCCCGAGTAACTTAAATCTCTTATTCCCTATTCTTGTAAGGCAAATGAGAGATTTAAGTTACTCGGGCATCATGATGGATATATCACGGACCCTCATGGTCTATATTGACTAAATTTATTCCTGTTTTGCACACGCATCTCTTATTCTCATGACCCCCTGGTTGATATTTGCTATTTTTCTTAGTCTGGAACACTTTTGGTCCATATAAACTAGATGTACTAACTTTTTTAAGTTTTTGCTAGCACTGATAGCCTACCTATCATTTATGCAAAACTAAAACGTCAATCTAGTAAATATAGACCAGGAACCAGAGACTAAAAAATTGCAAATATCAACCAAAGGTCCAAAAACGATTTCCTTCATGCGAACAAGAAATGTGTGGGTAAAACAGAAAAAAATAAGTAAATAAAGACCAAGAAGAGCCGTCATACATATATGAACTAGATGCTCACTCTTTGGGTTGGCTCTCCTTTTACATAGCCTATGTAACATAGGTCTATTAAACCAGCTAGATTAGTCAATATTATAATAAAGTGATTTTTCATATTGAGCGATTTTTAGAAAAAACGGTTTTCTATCCCTAGGCTAAGACGTCAGAGTATTTTGTACGTGGATGTGCCAATAAATTGATAATCTCATCCGGGTGATTTGGCTCCCATTTGACCACATGTTTTGCAAGTAAAAATGCAATACAGAATACGCGGGTTGTCCCGTTGCCTACTCGTTCTCGCATTCGAGCGTGACGCATTATCGACTCAAAAGTGAGAGTGTGCGTTTTTTCAGGTTCAAGCTCGCGATTGATTTCTTTGGTTTGGTTGTAATATGTCAACATATCGCGTAGGTTGTTTCCATCCTTAACAAATTATTTACATTTTCGACAAAAATTATATTTTGGTCGCAAAAGGATCTTGGTTGATATGTTGATTTTGGAGCAAATATTTAAAAAAAAAACGATTTTGGATGTTAAAGTTTATAAAAAATGTTCGGCATAGCTTCAGAAAAGTATCCGGCCAAAAGTACCACAAATTATTTATTTTTGTGAAATGCATAAAAACCCGCCTCTAAAAATTCACAAATTTTACAGTAGAGTGCGATTAGTAAGACGCGTCCTTTTAATATAAAAGTACTGTAGCGCGAAAAGTACTTCACTATATCATGAAAATATACCTTTGTTACATACGTTTCGTAATATGGCTTATTTGTATGGTAAAGTTAAGTACTATACGGAGGACAGTACTTTCTATGTGGAAAGCACGCGTCCTAATAAACGCACTCTACTATAATTTAACATATAGTTTATAAGTTATTTTTGTCTAAATGATAGATCGAAAAACGTAATTCAAACAAGCCTCCAGAATGCAAAAAAAATTACTATTAAATATTTTTTAAATCAAAATTTTATATAAACCATTGACAGTTGTGTTTAGATGTGCAAATTACTCTATGCATCCAAGAGTTAGGGTGCGTTATAAAAATGCTCAAAAATCATTTATGGGGGTTTTGGGTGTAAATTGCAAGCGATTTAACATTGTGATCATTTGTAGTTATTGACAATAGTGTGCGTATTGCTGAGGTTCTGCGTAAAAATGAAAAATCGGACTAAATAGATGTGTATAGGCATTCGCTTCGAAAAATATAATATAAGCTAATGCTTATACAATTCGTTACTATCTCATGGCCGGATCAATAACGAAATAAAGTGCTCGCATGTTACGCCTAAAACCCCCCATAAGCTTCAATTTTATAACAATTTACTCCAAAATAGCGGTATTTACCTGATGATTCCAGAGTGGGCAGAAAATTTTGAGTGCAAAAACTAAGACGTCCACGTTGCCGTAAATTTCTGGATTATTGTTTGACTTGATGAGGCCTATCAAAACGATAAAAACTGCTCTCATTAATTCATCATTCTTCTTAAACTGCGCGTTTGAGCCCACTAGTGGCCATTCGGGAGGAGCATTAAAAGAACGAGTTATAACAACTTTCTTTATTGTGGGCACATCTGAAGAAAAATAGTTGAAGATAAAGTCGAAATAGTACAGTAATTAATGTTTAAAATAAATAAATTTATTTGGAGCTTTTGGCTTTTCGCCTTCTTCAACTAGAAAATAGTATACTACTGTATATACAGTTAACAGTAAAAATATTTAAAATTGTAACTTACCATGAATACAAGTTTTGGTACCCAACAAATTATTTTTTAGAACTAAATTTACCAAATAGGGAAAAATAAGGCTCGAAAAAACGGTTATCATTTATGTTTGACTTGTTAATAAAGTTCCGGTTCACCGTTTTTTAAGCCTTATTTTTAGAAAATTTTAGTTCAAGAACTTGTATTCATAGCAAATTTCAATTTTAAATATTTTACATTTAATTGTATACTATTTTCTAGCTGAAGAAGTCGAAATGTGGAAGACTCCAAATAAAAACATAAATAATAAAATTTATTTATTTTAAATATGGAAGTCGCAAACAATATCAGTAATTTATTTATTATTTTTTGATTTTAGAACATCCCTAAAAGGGCTACCCTACGCAACAAATCGCAGTAATTACCTTGTATGACAATACAAAGAATTCGCGCTAAATCGTCTCCAGAGATCAAAACGGGCACATTTCCATGAACAAGGCCATTTCGAATTTTGTGCATGTTCCATAGTTCTTTCAGCGTGTCGATCGGACTAGTATGGGCAAGGCAAACCAGATAAGTCACCTTAATTTGAAACATTATTTTTTAATTCAATAGTTTATTATTACTTTTAATTGTAACATTCTGATTTTTTAGACGCTGGAAAAAGTGTATCTTACATTTTTTCGGTATATCAATTACGAGGCCCTCTGGGGATTTTTGCCATTATGATGTTATAAAAAGACCGGGATGGCTAATAATCTCCAGGAGGATCCCTAATAGATATATCTTTTAAATACATACACTTCAAGACATGAAAATTTAGTGATATCCCTAATAGGGATTCCCTATAGCCTAAAAAACCCTTTTTTAACCGTACAGTAACTGTACTACAGTTGTTTGAATATATTTGCAAAATTGATTGATCATTTCTATGGAAACCTGATAAATATCCGAATTTCGTTATATTATCTAAAAATAATTTTGTTATAAACCAAAAATAGCGGTTATAAATTACATTTTTACAACCGACGTGTTTAAATTTTCACGTTTTAGAGTGTATCTTTTTATGCCGGAAATTTTTTTGAATTTGGGGTTTTATTACAAAGAATCTTATATATTTAAGATAACATTCAAAACAGTTCAATGTGCTTTGAAGTTATATTTCAAAATATTTCGAGGTCATATTTAGATTATCTACTAACAATTGTATCCTTTCGGTGAAATTTCAAATTTCGACTTCGATAACTTTGCACAATGGGTTTGATCTCTTTAATTGTTGAATTAAACTGTCCTCTCTTGATGCTTTCTTCGCATTTTTTAATAAGGGCATCTTCTTGTTCGGGGGTTAATAGGGTGACACTTTGAGTTGTTATCGTCTGAAGTCCTGTGGTGGAGGGTTACAAAAAATATTTAAAATTTGTAAGGGTCAAGAATCACTTTTAACAATGTTCGAAAAGTAAAGTTGAGAAGAAAAACAAATTTTAAAATTCGAATTATTTTAATATATTGAAAAATAAAAAAAATATACATATATAACGTGAAAATACATTATTACAATAATTTCATTCATTTACAAAATATAACCCCTTTACATACTGTATGTAACATACATAGGTGGTTTGTATGCTTCAGTTGTATTAAACAAATAAGTGAATTCGGGGCTTATTTTGAAAAATAAGTGTATCATGCATAGGCAGCAGGAACCCTACAGACGGGTTGGCAGTAAAAGGCCAAAATTGTAGAAGGCCAAAAAATCGGAAATTCCAATTTTTTGAAAATAAAGAAGAAGTTTGTAATGGTAAAATGCAGATATTCGTGTTCGCAATCAAATTTTGCGTTTCTTACAATATTTTTTCAAATGAAAAAACGGAGTTCAGAAAAAGTAAGTTCGAAACTGGCCTTTTTTCAAGAAAAATTAACGGTTTGTAGATTTTCTCGACAAATTTTCATCAAAAAAAATTGTCAAATTTACTTTTTCGTTCTAAATTTTGCTGAAATTTACATCAATATCATATTTTTCAGAAAAAAATATTTTACTGCGAGAAAAATATCGATTTTTTGGCCTTCTACTGCCAACCCCTACAGACTAAACTAAAACGACTGATAAAATTTTCTTTGCGATCGGGGGGTTATCTTCACCGAAAAATACGATTCCGAGCAAAAAAATTTTTTTTGGCCATCTATAGATGTTATATTTCTTCAATTTATTATATTGACAAAGTTGGTAACCCTCCTTTTGGTGTTGTGACCATGGTGGCGGCTGTCCCATATTGAATCTGGGATGTACCTGTCCCGGGTGTCCCATTGGTGGGGGCCCGCGTTGTTGGTTGAACGTGTGCCACTGCCACTGTTGTTCGCCAAGGTGACCCTGATGAGATCCCGCCTGGAACTAACCGTTCAAAATCGTAGCTCAAATCATTATTTTTAATTTTTCGGGTTATTTGATATTAAGTTTTTTTCGCAATATTGGAGATTAATTTTTACTTATTTTTCAAGATAATTCTCAATTTTTTGCCGATAGCTGATTGGTTGAAAATTTAAGTTGCTCATAAGTCACTTTACACACCGGAAATGAAACCGCAGGGTGAAATTAGACAAGATAACATACTTTTCAAAATGGCAGTTTAGTCGTAAATGACGAAAATTGTCATTTTGTAACAAAATCGAAGTTTTAATATACCAAATTGGAACAAATTATAAAATTAACAAGTTATCCCTGTGATTTTCAATAGTGAGATAATATTTATATATAACTTATATTCCACGCAAAAATTTCGAACGGTGCCTGTTGCGGATTGTGTTGACCCTGCGGCTGAAGATGGGGGTGTTGAAACTGCTGGTGAAATTGATCGGACCTCCCGGGCGCCAGTCCCCTGGGGGGTCCTCCGTTGAAAGGGATCCGGATGACGGATGGGGACTCCCGGTGGCCGACCTTGACCGTTCACGATCAAGGGCTGGATGATTCGTTGACCTTGTTGAATAATCATTTGATTTTGACCTGGGCGCTGCATCATTTGCGGATTCATCCCACGAATTTGCATGCCTGAAATATTTAAAAATCAGTATTGAAGGTCAATAGATTGTTGATATATTTTCGAACGTCATTTTTCAAATTTAAAGGTCAATTTTTATTGATTTTGAATGAAATTTGCTTCAGAAAATAATTCCAAAGGTCATTTTTCGAATTTCAAGGTAAACTAAAACAAAAAAGTTAGTAGCCTCTTATTTTTAAATCAGTTTGTAGGTCATCTAATTAAAAAAAATAATGCATTGTTTTAGAAAATAATTTCGAAGCTCAAATTATCTTTAAAAAATAAAATGCCAATTTTATTTCTAAGAAAACTGAAGGAAAAAAATTAGTTGGTATTTTAAGCCAAAAATTTTTCTTTAAAATGCTACTTTAAAAAGTACATTTAAAAAAATTGCGTTTTAAGGGGGTGGGCGTCGTAATTTTTTGAGCCCTTTATAAGAATTAATTTATGATACATTAATATCGGTTATGACTAAAGTTGACCCAAGGAATCTCATGTTGGCAATTATTTTTTTCAAAAACAATCTAGAATTTTCAAAATTCGAATATTTTTTAGCTTTAACCCGCATAAAACCGGTATTCTCCCATGATATGAAGATTTTTTTTTGTAAATATGACCGCCTAAAACGATGCATGACATTAAAATTATCGGAAATGTCTTAATTCGAATTCTAGAATTTCAATTATTTTTAAGCAAAAATGTTAAACCTAAATGATCGAATTTGACGCTGATTGTTCAAAATTTCGATTAGCCGTAAGCCAATTTTTTGATCAGTGAACTCTCAGCTTCATTTGGTGGTACTTTTGTTCAAATCGAGACCTTGTTTCTCAAACATTTCATTTCCGGTTTACTCCAAGTCAATTTTCTAGAATGAAAATAAAAAAATTCAGCCTCATCAAATTGACGGCATTATATTAATCTACATAAGTCGAAAAAACGACTTTATTCTAAACGTTCGTCTAAAAAAATAGAATTTGAATCGAAAAATCGGCGTTCAAGGTGAAACTCTAGGATAAAAAAGGTCAAAATTTGAAAAATTCCTTCTCATCACATTTTTTGTCTCATTTATCCGCTACTTTGTGTAAATTTTGAGACGCTTTGTATGTAGGGTCTAAAAAGAAAGATAGATTTTAAAACTGTTTAGTGTTCTAAGAATCGACTCCCACCTGGTGGTGTGATGTAACAATGTTAAGTTTGAGATCATGGAATCGTTAGGCGAGGCTCGACTATAAACGAGTATCCTCAGATTTCTCACAACTGCCCTAGAGTTATTATGAAGGCGGGAGTTGAAAGGTACAAGATTACGACGCCCACCCCCTTAAGGGAGGGGTTGTCGCAGATTTTGACCTTTTAAGAAGCTATTTTTGGATAAACTAACAGAGCTGATATCCCAAAACTTTTGCATCTTGAAGAAACCACTTCCCGGTGATTTGTAATTTAACAGTAATCTGATACAATCCGCCTACGCTTTTAAAAAAGCGCCTCCTAAAAAATCACTCAAGAATAAATTTTCTCCTTCAATTTTCACAATTTTCATTATTTTTTTGTGTAAAGGCCCAAAGAAGCCTCACCATAATGGCATTATTGTCCTTTACTCGGATTTTGCTTTTGCGGCCAAAAAAACGAAAACAAAAAATTATTGATTATTTATGATTTTAAAACTTGAAAGTGCGCTAATTTATTTGGAATGGGGGGTGCTTTTAAAAAGCGTAGGTGGATGTATCAGATTACTGTTAAATTCAAAATTACCGCGAAGGTATTGGTTCTGTTAGTTACAAATGTTTTGGAATATCACCTTTAATAGTTTGGCGGGAAATGGCCCTCGGAGAGGCTCAATTTGCGACCCCACTCCTTTAAGGGGTAACCGACGGAAAATTTTCAGATAATTATAAAAAAGTCGTGGCGACGTATCGTTTGTCTCTCAGCGCGCCCTAAAAAACACCTTTTATTGGTCGGTACCCCCTTAAGCAACTTTGATTAAAAAAAGGGTAGGTGATACCGCAGCCAAATGAAGCGCCAATTTTATTTTTAAAACCAAAAATGAAGGTCAAAACCAAAGGAAATTTGGAAAGTCGGTTGCATATTCAAAAATGATGGTCAATTGATATTATTTATTTCGTTTAAAAATAAGGCAAACCTTGTTGATGTGGATGCATTTTTTGATTATGTTGATTAGTTTGTTTGGTAATCTTTCCCTAGTAATAGCTGATTGTGATGCTTCAAAATACTGTGTTGATAAAGTGAATCTGGGAACGCTTGCGCTCTAATATAGCTTCGAATAGCTTTCGTTTAAATCTTCCATAGCTGATTATTGCGGCGAGACATTGGGCAGTGGCAAACGATTAAGTATTCGGCTTTTAATAGATCAATGATGTACACTTGAGCTCTTTGTCAGGATTTCCAGAAACCTTAATTTTTATTTGAAGGGTCACATTTAATAAGGTCGTTTTTTTTTAGGTGGGGCCACTAATGATTCGACTGGGAGAACTACGACAAGATTAGCGACAAATGGTTTTTCTGCATGTGAAACCGTTGGAAAAAAATATGCTGTAGAAAATTTTTTTTGGCTCCAATGTGCTCACGTGACCCATAAATCAGTCATCGAAATTGCTTCAAAATGACCGAAAAAAACGAATTTTTTGCGACATTACCGGTCAACCGGTATCACTGGAAAAAAAAGAAAATTTCTACCACTACACACATATCGGTTTAAGATTCAGAGCAAAACCGTTTGTTCGCTATCTAGTCTGGTTCTCCTCAGAAAGATACCCTTAGCGTGGCCCACCTAAAAAAAAAAAACGACCTCAAATTGGTTTTTTTTCATAAATAACGGGGATCCTTATTTTGGAAGGTGAATTTTTCACTATCCCGTTCTTTGAAAAGGGTAATTTGACCTGTAACCTGATAAGCTGTAATTTTGCGTTTCCAATCCAACTTTAAAATTGGTTAACCTAAAGGTAGTTTTTTTTAAGGCGGACAGGATTTGAATTTTCTAAACCATTTTGTCATTATGAAAAATCGTAAGAAAACTTAATTCTTGGACTTTTATTTTCAGCCTTAGTCTTAGAATTTCTTTCTAGTTTCGTATGATACCCACAATTGGGTCATTTGAAAATCTCGAATTTTTGAAAAAAAAATTTCAAAAATTAAAAAAAAAAATTGGCCTAAGCTTTTTTTAAGTTTCCAGTTGAAAAAAACTTTTTAGTTGAAGCAACATTTACCTGTTCATTTGATTGAAATCAGCCCCCTTGTGCGAAAAGCTCTGAGCAGCATAACTTCGTAAGGAAAATTTGTTCTACTCCGATTGTGTCCACTGCTGTGCATTCGCTTGACCATTATTCTTCTAACATTAGCACGAACAGGGGCGATAGTCGAATTTTTTCTTCAAGTCATGCACAGACCGACATTTAACCACACCAAGGTTGCTAAAAATAATTTTAAATCATATTTTAGAAAAATACTTTCAAAATTCTTCAAATAGTGAGGTCAAAGTTGTAAAACAATTAAAGAAAGGTCATATTTAAAAATATTAAAATGTGAGTAGGCATTTTTGATAATGTCGAAGAAAATTTTTTTTGTTTTCTTAATTGAAGGGGATTGTGGGTGCACGTAGTTATTTTCAACCACGGTCTCAAATTCGGTATTGTTTTTTTCTTGGTATCCGACATCACAGCACATGAGAAATTGATTGCAAGGCAAAAAAAAGTTTTTTTTCCCTATCGAATAACTAAGTTCTAGAACATGGTTTGCTTGCGAAAATAATTATTTATTTAACAATTCACCTGGACATTGGTATAGTCTCAAAATTTACAAAAAAACATAATAATCACGAGTGCAAAAAAGTACACTAAATGAAAGTATTTCAATATTATAATTGTTACCAAATTTTTGTACCCTTTTTCAATATTTCAATTTTTAGCCTAATCATGTATTATTTACTGCGCGAAATCTGCATAAAATAGTGATTTGCGAGAAATAAGAAAAAAATTATTAAAATTTTTTTAATTAAAATTTTACTAAGATCATCGAGATGATTACTGTAATGAAAAAGAGAAAAGAAATCGCATGTACCGTTCGTGGCGAGGGTATATTTTTTTGTAAAATAATCTTCATTTTGCCTATATTTAACTATAGAAAGGAATTTTCAAAAATAATTTTCGCGCGAATTACGATGAATTTATAAAATACTGGCTTGGTTTAAATTTGTAAGAGAATTTTTTTTTCTGATCAATAATATCGGCATTATGTGATTTTTTGGATACGTGGATATTGACGGTAATACTTCAATGAAAAAGAAAATACCAGTCAATTAGGCTTTTATGCATTTCAAGGTTGATGTAATAAATATTTTTAGAAAATGAATGCAAATTTTTTGAACTTCTAGGTTACGGAACACAATATAAATTGAAATAAACGTTCACTCAATTTCTCACAAACGATATTTGAGTTTAACAAACGCCTTATTTTTCCCCAGCACATTACTGAAGCACCCACAATCCCCTTAAGAGAATAAAACGCTTTTTTTACCAAACCCCNAAATGCCAATTTTATTTCTAAGAAAACTGAAGGAAAAAAATTAGTTGGTATTTTAAGCCAAAAATTTTTCTTTAAAATGCTACTTTAAAAAGTACATTTAAAAAAATTGCGTTTTAAGGGGGTGGGCGTCGTAATTTTTTGAGCCCTTTATAGAATTAATTTATGATACATTAATATCGGTTATGACTAAAGTTGACCCAAGGAATCTCATGGTGGCAATTATTTTTTTCAAAACAATCTAGAATTTTCAAAATTCGAATATTTTTTAGCTTTAACCCGCATAAAACCGGTATTCTACCATGATATGAAGATTTTTTATTTGTAAATATGACCCGCCTAAAACGATGCATGACATTAAAATTATCGGAAATGTCTTAATCGAATTCTAGAAATTTCAATTATTTTTAAGCAAAAATGTTAAACCTAATGATCGAATTTGACGCTGATTGGTTCAAAATTTCGATTAGCCGTAAGCCAATTTTTTGATCAGTGAACTCTCAGCTTCAATTTGGTGGTACTTTTGTTCAAATCGAAGGACCTTGTTTCTCAAACATTTCATTTCCGGTTTACTCCAAGTCAATTTTCTAGAATGAAAATAAAAAATTCAGCCTCATCAAATTGACGGCATTATATTTATCTACATAAGTCGAAAAAACGACTTTATTCTAAACGTTCGTCTAAAAGAAGATAGAATTTGAAATCGAAAAACCGGCGTTCAAGTGAAACTCTAGGATAAAAAAGGTCAAAATTTGAAAAATTCCTTCTCATCACATTTTTGTTCTCATTTATCCGCTACTTTGTGTAAAATTTTGAGACGCTTGTGTATGTAGGGTCTAAAAAGAAGATAGAATTTGTAAACTGTTTAGTGTTCTAAGAATCGACTCCCACCTGGTGGTGGTGATGTAACAATGTTAAGTTTAGATCATGGAACGTTAGGCCCGAGGCTCGGACTAATCAACGAGTATGCCTCCAGATTTCTCACAACTGCCCTAGAATTATTATGAAGGCGGGATTGAAAGGTACAAGACTTACAACGCCCACCCCCTTAAGGGAGTGGGTTGTCGCAGATTTTGACCTTTTAAGAAGCTATTTTTGGAATAAACTAACAGAGCTGATATCCCAAAAACTTTTGCATCTTGAAGAACACACTTCCACGGTGATTTGAATTTAACAGTAATCTGATACAATCCGCCTACGCTTTTAAAAAAGCCTCCTAAAAAATCACGTGCAGAATAAAATTTTCTCCTTCAATTTTCAACCATTTTCATTATTTTTTTGTGTAAGGCCCAAAGAAGCTCACCCAATAATGCATTATGTCCTTACTCGAATTTTGCTTTTGCGGCCAAAAAACGAAAACAAAAAATTATTGATTATTTATGATTTTAAAACTTGAAGTGCGCTAATTTATTTGCGATTGGGGTCTTTTAAAAAGCGTAGGTGGGATGTATCAGATTACTGATTAAAATTCAAAATTACCGCGAAGGTTTGGTTCTGTTAGTTACAAATGTTTTTGGAATATCACCCTTAATAGTTTGGCGGGAAATGGCCTCGGAGAGGCTCAATTTGCGACACCCACTCCCTTAAGGGGTAACCGACGGAAAATTTTCAGATAATTATAAAAAAGTCGTGGCGACGTATCGTGTTGTCTCTCAAGCGCGCCCTAGAAAACACCTTTTATTGCGTCGGGTACCCCCTTAAGCAACTTTGAATTAAAAAAAGGGTAGGTGACTACCGCCAGCCAAATTGAACGCCAATTTTATTTTTAAAACAAAAATGAAGGTCAAAAAAAGGAAATTTGGAAAGTCGGTGCAATATTCAAAATGATGGTCAATGATATTATTTATTTCGTTTAAAAATAAGGCAAAACCTTGTTGATGTGGATGGCATTTTTTGATTATGTTGATTAGTTCTGTTTGTAATCTTTCCGCTAGTAATAGCTGATTGTATGCTTCAAATACTGTGTTGATAAAGTGAATCTGGGAACGCTTGCGCATCTAATATAGCTTTCGATAGCTTCGTTTAAAATCTTCCATAGCTGATTATCTGGCGGCGAAGACATTGGGACAGTGGCAACGATTAAGTATTCGGCTTTTTAATAGATCAATGATTGGTACATTGAGCTTCTTTGGTCAGGATTTCCCGAAACCTTAAATTTTTATTTGAGGGTCACATTTCATAAGGTCGTTTTTTTTTAGGTGGGCCACTAATGATTTCGACTGGGAGAAATAGACAAGATTAGCGCAAATGCGTTTTCTGCATGTGAAACCGTTGGAAAAAAATATGCTGTAGAAAATTTTTTTTGGCTCCAATGTGCTCACGTGACCATAAATCAGTCATCGAATTGCTTCAAAATGACCGAAAAAAACGATTTTTTTGGCGACATTACCGGTAACCGGTATCACTGGAAAAAAAGAAAACATTTCTACACTACACATTCGATTAATGATTCAGAGCAAAAACCGTTTGTTCCGCTATCTAGTCTGGTTCTCCTCAGAAAGATACCCTTAGCGTGGCCCACCTAAAAAAAAAAAACGACCCCCAAATTGGTTTTTTTCATAAATAACGGGGTCCTTATTTGGAAGGTGAATTTTTCATTCCCGTTCTTTGAAAAGGGTAATTTGACCTGTAACCTGATAAGCTGTAATTTTGCGTTTCCAATCCAACTTTAAATTGGTTTAACCTAAAGGTAGTTTTTTTTAAGGCGGACAGATTTGAATTTTCTAAACCATTTTGTCATTATGAAAAATCGTAAGAAAACTTAATTCTTGGACTTTTATTTTCAGCCTTAGTCTTAGAATTTCTTTCTAGTTTCGTATGATACCCACAATTGGGTCATTTGAAAATCTCGAATTTTTGAAAAAAAAATTTCAAAAATTAAAAAAAAAAATTGGCCTAAGCTTTTTTTAAGTTTCCAGTTGAAAAAAACTTTTTAGTTGAAGCAACATTTACCTGTTCATTTGATTGAAATCAGCCCCCTTGTGCGAAAAGCTCTGAGCAGCATAACTTCGTAAGGAAAATTTGTTCTACTCCGATTGTGTCCACTGCTGTGCATTCGCTTGACCATTATTCTTCTAACATTAGCACGAACAGGGGCGATAGTCGAATTTTTTCTTCAAGTCATGCACAGACCGACATTTAACCACACCAAGGTTGCTAAAAATAATTTTAAATCATATTTTAGAAAAATACTTTCAAAATTCTTCAAATAGTGAGGTCAAAGTTGTAAAACAATTAAAGAAAGGTCATATTTAAAAATATTAAAATGTGAGTAGGCATTTTTGATAATGTCGAAGAAAATTTTTTTTGTTTTCTTAATTGAAGGGGATTGTGGGTGCACGTAGTTATTTTCAACCACGGTCTCAAATTCGGTATTGTTTTTTTCTTGGTATCCGACATCACAGCACATGAGAAATTGATTGCAAGGCAAAAAAAAGTTTTTTTTCCCTATCGAATAACTAAGTTCTAGAACATGGTTTGCTTGCGAAAATAATTATTTATTTAACAATTCACCTGGACATTGGTATAGTCTCAAAATTTACAAAAAAACATAATAATCACGAGTGCAAAAAAGTACACTAAATGAAAGTATTTCAATATTATAATTGTTACCAAATTTTTGTACCCTTTTTCAATATTTCAATTTTTAGCCTAATCATGTATTATTTACTGCGCGAAATCTGCATAAAATAGTGATTTGCGAGAAATAAGAAAAAAATTATTAAAATTTTTTTAATTAAAATTTTACTAAGATCATCGAGATGATTACTGTAATGAAAAAGAGAAAAGAAATCGCATGTACCGTTCGTGGCGAGGGTATATTTTTTTGTAAAATAATCTTCATTTTGCCTATATTTAACTATAGAAAGGAATTTTCAAAAATAATTTTCGCGCGAATTACGATGAATTTATAAAATACTGGCTTGGTTTAAATTTGTAAGAG
Source organism: Oikopleura vanhoeffeni (assembly GCA_004367855.1). Classification (NCBI taxonomy): domain Eukaryota; kingdom Metazoa; phylum Chordata; class Appendicularia; order Copelata; family Oikopleuridae; genus Oikopleura; species Oikopleura vanhoeffeni. The sequence continues at coordinate 198,692 of SCLH01000098.1, read as the reverse complement.
AATTTTTTTTTCTGATCAATAATATCGGCATTATGTGATTTTTTGGATACGTGGATATTGACGGTAATACTTCAATGAAAAAGAAAATACCAGTCAATTAGGCTTTTATGCATTTCAAGGTTGATGTAATAAATATTTTTAGAAAATGAATGCAAATTTTTTGAACTTCTAGGTTACGGAACACAATATAAATTGAAATAAACGTTCACTCAATTTCTCACAAACGATATTTGAGTTTAACAAACGCCTTATTTTTCCCCAGCACATTACTGAAGCACCCACAATCCCCTTAAGAGAATAAAACGCTTTTTNGACTCACCACCTGGTGGTGTGATGTAACAATGTTAAGTTTGAGATATGGAATCGTTAGGCGAAGGCTAGACCTATAAACGAGTATCCTCAGATTTCTCACAACTGCCCTAGAATTATTATGAGGCGGGATTGAAAGGTACCAGATTACGACGCCCACCCCCTTAAGGGAGTGGGTGTCGCAGATTTTGACCTTTTAAGAAGCTATTTTTGGATAAACTAACAGAGCTGATATCCCAAAAACTTTTGCATCTTGAAGAACAACCCTTCACGGTGATTTGTAATTTAACAGTAATCTGATACAATCCCGCCTACGCTTTTAAAAAGCCTCCTAAAAAATCACTCAGAATAAATTTTCTCCTTCAATTTTCACCATTTTTCATTATTTTTTTGTGTAAGGCTCCAAAGAAGCTCACAATAATGGCATTATTGTCCTTACTCGGAATTTTGCTTTTGCGGCCAAAAAACGTAAAACAAAAAATTATTGATTATTTATGATTTTAAAATTGAAGTGCGCTAATTTATTTGCGAGGGGGGTGCTTTTAAAAAGCGTAGGTGGGATTGTAATCAGATTACTGATTAAAATTCAAAATTACCGCGAAGGTATTGGTTCTGTTAGTTACAAATGTTTGGAATATCACCTTTAATAGTTTGGCGGGAAATGGCCTCGGAGAGGCTCAAATTTGCGACACCCCACTCCCTTTAAGGGGTAACCGACGGAAAATTTTCAGATAATTATAAAAAAGTCCGTGCGACGTATCGGTTTGTCTCTCAGGCGCCCTAGAAAACACCTTTTATTGCGTCGGGTACCCCCTTAAGCAACTTTGAAATAAAAAAAATGGTAGGTGATACCGCCGCCAAATTGAACGCCAATTTTATTTTTAAACAAAAATGAAGGTCAAAAAAAGGAAATTTGGAAGTCGGTTCATATTCAAAAATGATGGTCAATTGATATTAATTTATTTCGTTACAAATAAGCAAACCTTGTTGATGTGGATGCATTTTTTGATTATGTTGATTAGTTCTTGTTTGTGATCTTTCCCTAGTAATAGCTGATTGTAATGCTTCAAAATACTGTTTGATAAAGTGATCTGGGAACGCTTGCGCTCTAAATATAGCTCGAATAGCTTCGTTAAAATCTTTCCATAGCTGATTATTGGCGGCGAGACATTGGGCAGTGGCAACGATTAAGTATTCGGCTTTTAATAGATCATGATTGTTACATTGAGCTTCTTTGTCAGGATTTCCAGAAACCTTAAATTTTTATTTGAGGGTCACATTTCAATAAGGTCGTTTTTTTTTAGGTNTACCATTTTGTCATTATGAAAAATCGTAAGAAAACTTAATTTTTGGAATTTTATTTTTCAGCCATTAGTCTTAGAATTTCTTCTAGTTTCGTATGATACCCACATTGGGTCATTTGAAAATCTCGAATTTTTGAAAAAAAATTTCAAAAATTAAAAAAAAAATTGGCCTAAGCTTTTTTAGTTTCCAGTTGAAAAAAACTATTTTAGTTGAACAACATTTACCTGTGTCATTTGATTGATATCAGCCCCCTTGTGAAGACAAAGCTCTGAGCAGATAACTTCGTAAAGGAAAATTTGTTCTACTCCCGATTGTGTCCACTGCTGTATTCGCTTGATTAATTCTCTAACCTTAGCACGAACAGGGCGATAGTCGAATTTTTTCTTCAAGTCATGCACAGACCGACATTTACCACACCAGTTGCTAAAATAATTTTTAAATCATATTTTAGAAAAATACTTTCAAAATTCTTCATAGTGAGGTCAAGTTGTAAAACATTTAAAAAGGATCATATTTAAAAATATTAAAATGTGAGTAGCATTTTTGATAATTCGAAGAAAATTTTTTTTGTTTTCTTAATTGAGGGGATTGTGGGTGCAGTAGTTATTTTCAACCACGGTCTCAAATTCGGTATTGTTTTTCTNTCCGACCATCCAGCACATGAGAAATTGATTGCAAGCAAAAAAAAGTTTTTTCCTATCGAATAACTAGTTCTAGAACATCGGATTTGCTTGCGAAAATAATTTATTTATTTACAATTCCACACATTGGATAGTCTCAAATTACAAAAAATAATAATCACAGCAAAAAAATACACTAAATGAAAGTATTTCAATATTATAATTGTTACAATTTTTGACCCTTTTTCAATATTTCAATTTTAGCCTAATCAATGTAATTATTTACTGCGCGAAATCTGCATAAAATAGTGATTGCGAGAAATAAGAAAAAAATTATTAAAATTTTTTTAATTAAAATTTTACTAAGATAATCGAGAATGATTTACTGTATGAAAAAGAGAAAAGAAATCGCATGTACCGTTCGTGAGGTATATTTTTTTTGTAAAATAATCTTCATTTTGCCTATATTTAACTATAGCAAGGAATTTTCAAAAATAATTTTCGGCGAATTAAGATGAATTTATAAAATATGCTTGGTTTAAATTGTAGAGAATTTTTTTCTGATCAATAATATCGGCATTATGTGATTTTTGGATACGTGGATATGACGGTATACTTCAATGAAAAGAAATACCAGCAATTAGGTTTTATGCATTTAAAGGTTGATGTGATAATATTTTCTAGAAATGAATCAATTTTTGACTTCTCAAGGTTACGGACTACAATATACAATTGGAAAAATAAACGTTCACTCAATTCTCACAAAAGATATTTGAGTTTTAAAAACGCCTTATTTTTCCCCAGCACATTACTGGAAGCACCCACAATCCCCTTAAGAGAATAAAACGCTTTTTTTACCAAACCCCCATAATAATGCATGGCTAAATTTTTAACAAAAATGTCTCTCTTTTTTTTGTTGAGAGATTTGCTTCAAAACATAAAATGCGTCATAAGAATGCTTGTTAAATTATGAAAAATCAAAAATGTCTCTCTAGTGCTCGAACATATAATAATTTGATCATAGTTTGTAATACCATTTCCAGAATAAATATACTTAGAATTTCTTTGGGGCTATTTATAACTTGACACGATGACCTTGAGCTCAAATCGTGATCCTTTATTTAAGGGGGTATGCGACTCTGATTAAATAAAGGCCTTAGGGGCATTAAACATGCTTGAAATTGATACGGGGTGATAATTAAGTGTACTAAGAACCCAATCATCAAAAATTTTTTTCGAAATTTTCGCATTTTTTCTTAAGTATTTTTGAAAAGATGAAGTCAAAAAATAACGTTTGCTCAAATTTGACCACTAACACTTCAAAATATCGACTTGACGTAAGCCAACTTTCTCATCAGTGTTTCACTGGCTTTCTTTTTGAGCCTACTTTCGAAAAATGACCAAAAAAATAATATTTCGAGTTCTAGCTCGAAATTGCAAAAAAGCGCTCGATCAACTCTTCAAAATTTT
>SCLH01000098.1:166490-194504 GCA_004367855.1 Oikopleura vanhoeffeni | reverse complement strand
GACGGTAGAACATTTCTCATCAATACACATGAAAGATCTATCCTTGATCTCGCGATTCCATCAGACAGTTCAGTACCACTCTCACCAACCATCTGGTTAACCGCGGTTAAACACGAGTCCCTCAGCTTTTTTCAAAGGAACAAGGATCCTAGAGATTATATCGGAAAGTTTTGAGATTCGGTGAGAATCCGGAAAATTGTCTGAATTTTAGTGAATGGGAGCTATTTTTTCCGATTTTTGCCTCGGGGGTCAGCAATCTGGTTGAATATGCCGAAAAATGGTGTTTTTCGACGTTTTGATACAAGGTTTTTTTGTGGAAATGCCAAAAACGTCATTTTCGGAATATAACAAGCCCAAGGGTTGATGAACATCGAATAGGAAGTACTTTTTTGAATTTCGACCTGATTGGCTGTAAATCGACAAAAAAGTGCGCGAAATCGAAAATTTTGAACATAAAAGTGAAAATTAGAAAATCTAAATGCCACTAAAAGATTCCTTGTATCGTGACCTAAACGTAAATGTCAAGACTCTCCACTTTTGCGCGCCTCCACACCCATCACTTAAGTAAGGCAAGCCAATCACAGGCGTGGATTCAAAAGCGTGCTGCGGCAAACACATTTAGGCATCGTTATACGATTTGCTGGAAACGATATTAGCAACTATGGTCTCATTTTCAACACAGCAGATTCTAGAAAAAAAATAGGGTTTTTCTATAAATATTTCGTTTTGCTCGCTAGCACTGTTTGTGTTGAAAATGAGACATAGGTTGCTAATATGCGTTTCCAGAAAATCGTAATACAAAGGAATGCTTTTGGGGCATTTAAATTTATCTAATTTTCACTTTTATGTTCAAAATTTTCCCGATTTCGCGGCACTTTTTTGCTCGATTTACAGCCAATCAGGCCGAAATTCAAAAAAAAGTACTTCCTATTGCGATCGTTCAGTAACTCTTGGGATTGTTATAATTCCGAAAATGACGTTTCTGGCAGAACTTTCCCAACAGAAAAAAGCCTTTGTACCAAACGTCGAAAAAACACCATTCCTTCGCATATTCCCCAGATTGCTACCCTTAAAGGGCAAAATCGAAAAAATAATCTCCTATTCACTAAAATTCAGACAATTTCCGATTCTCACCAAATCTCAAAACTTTTCCGATATAGCTCTAGGATCCTTGTTTCTTTGAAAAAGCTGAGGGATCGTGTTTAACGGCGGGTTAACATCAGTCGGATTGGTGGGAGGGTACGAAAACTGTCTGGTGGAATCGCGAGATCAAGGATGATATTTATATGTATTGATAGAAATGTTCTCGTCATCAGTTTAGCCGTACCAAGCCTCCAAAATCTCAGAAATCACCCACACCACCCCCTTAAGACATAAAATAATCAGAAAATTCCAGTTTTTTCTAAATTGTCTCGAAAAAGTTAAGTTCATCTGAAAATGTAAATACTATGAAAAAAAAAACTTTAATGGCCAAAATGGCAAATGACGGCACTTTTCGTTATTTTTAAAGCACTTAGGTTAAAAATAAAAAATAAACGAAATACCAGTTTTTTATTGTTTATGACCTCGAATTACTTGCTCAATTTACCAGTTGGTTGAACATGCCATGAACAAAATTAGATACAAAATTGCTTCTAGAGATAACAAACTACCACTGAAATTTATATAAGATTTTTATGTAGGAACAAAAGTTATGAGCCCTTTAAAAACCCTTTCCAGCGTATAGAACCCCCTTAATAATTACCTTGGTGTTTTGCTTCTGTGGCAGATACAAATACATGGTACTAATTTTGCGTCACATTTTGCACCCATTCTGTAGGTCTGATAGGCTTCCCTCATTTCTACACATATAATTATAGATTCCGCCCTTATTGCCGGTTGTCTTTGTTGAGTGACATGCTTCGATAAGCATCGATTAATAAACGTAAATTTCACTTGGATATGAACCATACGCCGAGCTTTCCAACATGCAGACTTCGAATTTGCGTTACAATGTGGTTCCCTGAAAATATATTTGTGTTTCTAATTTAAGGGGGTCGGTGCATTTTCACAGGTACGGATATGGGCCATATCATATGGGCTCTTAATGAAAAACTTTTTACTGGGTTTATATATTCTTCTCCATTAAAGTAATGTTTCATAATCCAGGCAACTTTTGTAACTACAGAATTTTCGAATTATTGCTTTTTTTAGAAATTTTGAGTTCGAATTAAACTTTTCAAATCGACAATTATGAGAAATTTGTTGAAAAAAGTTCCGAACTATAATAAATGTCTTTTTTTTGCATTATTTGTTTTAAATAACGAAAAACACTTCTTCAAAATGGCCACTTTAACTTTTCGCGTTGGTGACCACATATTTTTATATGCTATTTGAAAATCATAATGACATTTTTTTTGGGGATTTTTGGTCGAAACATTTGGAAATATTTTAGAAAATTTTCCTCATTTCTTGTTCATCTTATTTTTCTTAAATCACGGCTAAAAATATTGCGATGCCACCTTTTATTTTTTTCCAATATTCCCTCGGTTTGTTTCTTCGCTCTTGTCATACTCTATCATAATTTTTGCAACGAAACTACGGTTTGGGAGAAATCGGTTGAAGCCAAATTCTTAAGCCGTCTCGACCAACGAATTCAATTTATTTCATTCATCTCATGAAAAAAAATATTTCTTAAAATGTGCCAAAATTTCGTTTTTTTGGGAATTTAAAATTTTCGATGTTGACGTAGAAATAGTATAAAACCATAAAAAATAAATTTAATTCGGTGGTCAGGACCGGTTTCTTATTAATAAAAATTGTTTTACTCAATTTTGACACCTTCAACCGAAATCTCCTGCTTTCAAGTGTGTTTTTAAAAGGCGATTTATAAANAAAATTATAGATCTGTAAAAAATCAGATTATACGAAGTAAGCTCAAAGGTGGCACCTTACATTTTAAAAACATTTGATTTGTAAATTCTGAAGTGGCAAAAAGTTTACCATCATGAGAAAAAAAATTGAAAAAGTGAAAATCTGTCAAACGCACCGACCCCCTTAAGAATATATGCTTCGATTATATGATATAATTTATATCTCAAAAAATGAACTTTGGGGTTAGAAATGAAACATTTGATTTTGGGGTCATATTTTCGAAAACTAATCGATTTTTGGGGTTATATAATACAGTAGAATGACTCTAATAGGACAGGTAGAAACCGTAACACTGTCCTATTAACAACTTTTGGCAAAATAAAAACATCTTATTATCCTTTCAAATCATGAAAATTTTACAAAAATGACTTAAAATCACTTTTTAGCAAAACGGCATTCTTCCCGAGATTTTTTGTCATAATTGACCGTTATTTTTTTTATATATAAATGCATTTTTGAGTTGGTTGACTGTCCTTATGGGTTTTCCTATTAAAGTTTTTCTACTAACTTATATTTCAAAAAAATATTTTATCATGGGGTTATAAATATAGCAAAAATTTGATTATTTGAGGTTATATAAGTTATATCATATAACTTATATCGATAGTTATCTGGAAATTTTTTTTGGAATATTGCCGTTTTTTCGCGCCTGCTCAATTGTACAATGTAAGTTATATTTTTAAAAATTCTATTGAGGATTTTCAAAATTTTATAATTGAGCAGGCAAAAAAAATTCTGCAATAATCCATTATTTTTCCAGATAACTATGGATTACTTTGAAAAATTCAAAACCAATAGTTAGTTTAGTTTAAACTGTCACAGCAGATGGTTTTATAATTTAGGTTATATCAGTAGTTTTTATAGCGATTAAATTTACCTTGGCGTGCCCCAATTAGCACATTCCGACGCCTTTTTATCACAAACGTAGCAAAAGCACTTTTCACAATGCTTTTCATTAGTCAAATAAGGTCCAATTTTGACATTTTCTGTAATCTGATATATTTCGAGCGGACAGTCGGCCCGACAATGGGGTAAAATGTCCGCTTTGTTGACAGAAACGACGATACAATCTTCGTCGTCTGGGATTGAAATAGCCTCCGAATCGTCCGTTTTCGGTTTTTTAGCTTTTTGTTCAGCTTCAGGTTTTTTGTCTTCGGCAGGTCGTTTTTGTGCGACTTAGGTTTGGATTATTAATTGCAAAAAATTTTTGCCAGCATAACGTTTAGTTTATGCTGTGTACAAGTAGAAAAATAAGCTTTTTGCGTTTTCTTGCCGTATTTCGCAAGACAGAGTAAAAATTAAAAAAAAAGGTTATTGGTTTAATTTTTGTGGGGGTGTGAATTGTTAGGTAAGAATGAAATGTTCGTTTGTTACGCTAAAAACCCTTTTCTACCGTACACAGTTAAGAAGAATCAAAGGAATATCACACGAAAAATTCAATTTCGTATGTTCTTAACGCAACGTTTCTGTATTAAACTTATAATTTATAGAAGAAAATACATGAGTGCATGAAGTAAATTTTTTCTTCTTTTGACAAACTTTCTTCAGAAAATGAAATACGTCATAATTTAAGGAAGGCACGGCAAAATAAAAATTTTTTTTTAAAACAGCCTGCAACCCTGTCAAATTTCACAAACCGTTTTTGAAATTGCCTATCTTTTGGCTTGGAATGTTCGAAATAAATTCAGAAATTAGTTTCAAGCCAAATGATAGGCATTTTTTCTGGGTCAATTCCAGCACAGAAACTAAAAGTGATAAAGAAAACCGGAGCTGGTCGATTTTTGCCGTGCCTACCTTATCACAATTACCTTGACAGTTTAAGTCACAACCCACACACCACTCATGTGTGGGTTAAACTTTTCATGTTTATTGCTGAGATAAATATGTCATGATTCAGTTTCTGAAGCGAGTCTCCCAAATGAAGAAACAAAGTTACTTTATGCTTGCAGGTATTATTTTCGATATGGTTGAAAATTTACCTTTAGTAATCCGGCCTTGATCTGATCCTGAAACAGTTGGGTCCTGCACTTGTTGGTCCTTCTTGGGTTGGGCACTCGTCGTGTCCTTGTTTAACTCTGCTCGTGCTACTTCAACCACGACATTACGAAGCATTTCAGATTGCTTATAAATATATTGATTATAAAATTCATAAAAAAAATTAAATTGAAAAGGTTTTTTGTAGCGTCTTGCCGTATTTCGGAACAAGAATGAAGTACATTTTCAAATAGGACCTCAGGGATGAAGAGTATGTAAGAAGGTGTCAAATTTCAAGATATGGCCATAAATTATGACTCATAATTGATAAATAAAGTCTGAGTTTTATTTTTGCGCGGTTTTATAATCCGGTCGGCTAGAAAGTGACAGTAATTAACAGGCCGGGATCAGACTCATCGTCGGCCAAATTAGGCCACTCATTTCTTCACAATTTTTTCTCTTTTTACAAAAGTATTAAAATTTTTTAAATTATTTATTTTATTATCTCGACTCTAGAAAAAATATAGTGATAAAAAACAAAGTTTTCCTATTTCAATAAAGGGAAACAATTGCCAAAAAAAAAATTTCATTGAAGGGTGGTGGGCCCCTTTTAAGGGGTGGTCAACGCAAATCAGGCCAAAAATTCGAAATGACTTATTTTTTTATGGAACTTCATAAATGAATCCTGATCAATTTGAAATCGATGGTGTATTTTCAGAGTCCTAACTGCTCTAGAAAGTACTTTTTGACAAATTCTGAAGTCATATTTTTATTTTTTCGACTGATTTTGAATTTCGACATTCGATTTTTAGCGCCCAGAAATAATCTGAAAAACAAATTTAACAATTTTCGTCCCTATTGTTTTTAGTCAGCGTCTGCTTATCACTTTCAGACAAAGCATGAAAATTTATCTCGTAAAATGACGAGGAGTAGGGATTTGAAATCAAGCAAATTTAAGGCTTAAAAAATCGTTTTTCGCAAATTACAAGCCCGATAAATACAAATACTGAAATTTTCGTCCATACTTTTTTGACCCAACTTATGTTATACATTTTTAGAAATGAATAAAGTTGATAGCTCAAAAACTCAGGGAGGAGTAGGGTGATTTGAAGACGACTAAATTTCGAGCGTCGTTTCACGAAAATAAATTTCATTTATCGACAGGTTTTCGTTGAATTTAATCTTTGCTGGTAAATTCAGGCAATTATTTTTTTTATTTTGCTGGTTATCTTCATTATAATAGTCCCTTTTTTGCTAATTTTGCGTTGACCACTCCCTTAATTGAATTTAAAAACGGGTCGAATTTCTAACATATAAAATGCCCTAAAAGTTTTTTATAGTTTTTCGAGCTATAGATCAAATCGAGGGCATTGTATATTGACCGCAATAAGAATTGTTTTTGGAACTGATAATTACCTTTGCTGTAAGTGGTTTTTCTTTCCGGTATAGGGACCGGTATTTTTCACGAACTATTCGCTGTGTGAGACTCGAAAGCGGCATTGTTTTGAGAAGGGATCGAACGAATTCTTCCATTTGCTCTTTTTCGCCATCCTCGAGCTTGTCATTGACTCCATTTGCATTTTCGGTCGCCATCCCGGCACCATACACAAATCTAGAAAATAAAAATAATAAATTAATCGGGACTTTGAATGATACAGGATTGGAAATAACTATACATTGGTCGTTAAAATATCCATCATATTACCATATTAATCAAAGATCAATGAGCAAAATTATGATTTTTTTAACGCGGGATTTAGCACTTTCAAAAAATGTTTTGCTTATTTCTGATTGGTTTTAAATTTTTTAATAATCCACATTAAAAATGTCATGATTTTGCTTATTGGCCCGTGATTCATATGATTATCATGAATTCTGAGGGTCAGTGTCACTCAGTCTAACGATCTGATAACCGCGGCTAAACACGAGCTCTGGGTTTTATAGAGATATACAAGGATTATCTAGCTTATTTGGAATAAGTCGACAGGATGTCAATTTTTCTTACTGGTGTAACAAGAAATCGCGCGCTGATTGGGCAAGAATTATCAAACACGGTATTCATCTAATCAGCGCGAGCGATTTCTGGTGACACCAGAAAAAACGTGACATCCTGTTATTATGCAAAAAGTAAAAACAAGTCAGGTGTTTTGCGCCCCAATGCGCATGACTCTTACGCTGTAAATAAGACTCAAAATTTCTGCATGAACTAGCTATAAAAATATTACGCAAGACGTGTTTTTTAAATTCAAATAAGAATATAATTGGTCAGACCAAACTCGCATGACGCGATGTGTTTTATGATTTTATAGATCGGGCACTGTACATCAATAATTGTATATTTTTTATTATTAATTTCAGTATAAAAGTGGTTGCATAAAATCCCAGCATTGCAATTGGCCCTCGAGGTCAAAGAAGAATATTTGATAATCACAAACTTTAACGATACCATAAGGAACATCGTCGAGCGAAAAATCCTATAAAATATTACTCAAGTTTCAGTGCAGTTAGTCTTAGTTTCAATGTCGATCGAAAAACGACGTGTTCACAGTGTGAGCTTCACACTGTAAACTTCACAGCTTTCATGTCCAATTTAAACGTGCTTTGAACCAACACTGTAAATAGAAAGTTTCCAAAGTCACTTGGTGTTGAAAAACTGCTAGTTAGCTGATATTTTCTACAGATTTAAGCAAAATTGATGCATTTCTGGTAAATTTTGAAAGGTCGCTCTTTATCGCCACCAGGTGCATAGCTTTTTTTGATAAAAATTTAACAATTAAAGTTTGATTTCAAAACCTTCGATTTTTCTAGAATATCAATTTGTACAAAATATCTCTCCACATGTTAGTTTTCATACTATACAAGGACACGTGCCCTACTATTTGCTAGAACTTACCTCAATCGAGCTCAAAAGTGTTTCCCGAACTGGGTCCTATACCGCGCGCTTTAATTTTATCTCAATTTTCACCAGAAAATTTCTCTCCCAAAAAGATCTTATTGTGTAAATTCTCGTTTTATGTATATTTTATCTCAACCGCTAGATGGTGCACTCTTTACAATAACGTTACTTAATTGGCCAATCGATTGCGTAGGTGCTAGGTCATATTACAAAAAATCAAATCAAAATTGTACTATACCCGCCGCCCACGCGTTTTTTTTTAATTTCTAGAACTTACCTTATTCGCGCCTAAAGTTTGGGGTCCTTATCCTACGCGTCTTGTTAGCCTCGGCTCCCGCGGGAAAATTTTCTCTCGAAAAAAAAATTGTTTTAACAGGTCTCGTGGTCAATGCGCCAGGAAAAAGCTTATTTCATGTTCGGCGCTAGTTGGCGCACTTTTTATTATTTCGCGCCTTGATTGGCCAATCGAGTGCGTGGGCGGTGGCGTGGGCTTGTGAAAAGTGATGCGGCGGAGGCGCCCGAGCCAATCACAGATTAGCCGCCGCTTGGAGTGATCGTCGCACCGGCAAAGTGAGGGGCGGGGGAATTACCCATTTGACAATACCCGCCCACGCTAAAAGTGATCTGGTCTAGTACATTAGCTACTAGACCGCTGCCTAAATCAACAAAATTTTGACAAAATTGACCAGTACGCCACTTTACCGGTAGAAAATACCGCTGGGGGAAATTACATTAACTCGCACGGTCCCTTTTGGTTGATTAGCTCATCGATATTCCAAATAATAATCCGCTGGAGGCATTGGTTCACTTCAATAGACGCCCAAAAAATCGAGTTGTTGCTGAGCACACGGGTTAAAAATCAATATGTTAACATGCGCTAGAATGCGCCAACATTTTTGATAAGAATTATGTTAAAAATTATTTGAAATCCCATGTTTTAAGTACATGTATAAATACCCCCGAGGGTAAATAACTTACATTTTTGATTCACATACAAACTGACACATTTGTTAGGCCAGTAGTTAAAGTGCTATCTGACGTTGTCGCGGCTCGCTAGCTCAAACTGACAATTGACCAATAGGAATTCAGCATTTTGATTTTTAGAAACATACCACACACAAATAAAAAAATGATTCATAAAACAAAGTAAAATCGTCACTAAATAGCGCCAAGAATGACGGTTAGATTTTGAATTTTGTAATAATATAGGAAATTTGATCAGATTTAACACCTAGATGTTAAATATAGATTTAATTAGATCGATCGATTTCGATGCTAATTTGAATATTTTTTGATGTGATATAATTTATATCATATAAATATGTCTGTTGTATATGTGAAGCAACACAATTCAAATTTCGCCAATTTTGCACTTTTTGGTTTCAATAACAAATTTAACCCGTGGCTGATTTGGGGGTAAATGCCACTTGTCATCATGGGGCCATGATCGTTTACGTTTGATGACCACAAAAGGTTACCCGATAATAGGTCTATAAGAAGAATTCGACTGGATCCATAAGGTCGATCTTTTTCAAGGAAATACATATGTTTATTTTAATTTTGTGACAGTAAAATCAGCGTCAAATTTTGACATGAAAAAAAAATCGTGATTGAAATTTCACCTCAAATATCTTGGCCCTTTTAAAGAAATAGATTAAAAATTTAATGTTTGTCAAAATAAAATGAACATTTAAAAAAAAATAGATTTTTCGAAAAATAAAACCGACCAAGATTTTTGAGTAGATTTTAATCACGAAATAACTCGGCCTTACTTTTTAATCTCAAAATATTGACCCAAGTTGTTAATAAATTATTAAAAAGCATATTTATCTAACGTTTCGATTTATTATCACTATCAAAGATGTAAGCCTTTTCAACAGATTTCAAGGTCAACACGTTTTAAAGCACGATTTTTTTTTTTAATTTTGTAAAAATTTTCAAAAGTTGCGAAAAAAATATTTTAAGAAATCGGATTTTTTATGCATAAATTGTCAATAAAAGATGATAAAATAAAATTATTTATTTGATTAATATCAGTACTAAAGATGTACCCATGTTTAGGGTTAAAACAAGAGAGATCAAATTGTATAGACCCCTTTTTTAAGGCTTTACAGTTATCGAGATTCATGTCATGAATACTTCTGAACTAGTACGGTAACCTTCCTTGCAGGCGTGTTACCAAGTTAACTCGCGAGCGACATAACAACGATTTAATGTCCTAAGGGGTAAGTTAATTTTAATAATGATAGATGAATTAATAAGGGGGACTAAACGGATTTTATGATTTTAACACGGTGCTGAAAATTATTCAAAAAAAACAATCAGGGATCTGAAAATAAAGGTTTATAAAATGTAGATATTTTGTAGAAACACTCAAAAAAGGTACAGTAGTTCGATACCGAAGGTGTTTAAATTGTCGTTAAATGTTTTATTATTTATCATTATTAAGTTTTGGCGCAAGTTTGATGCAACCACCGAATTTAATTCGGAAGAAAAAATGGTGGTCTGGGTATTCATAGAAAATAATGAATCTGGATAAACAGCATGGCACATTTTTGCTCCCATCAATGTGTCATGCTGTATTTATATTCAAACGATTGACTAGATGACTGTCGACGCATTTTTTTTTAATATTTTGACCAGTGGCAATGCTGAGCTCGATTTGAAAAAATTACGAAATTTTAATTTTGCCTCGATTTTTTTGAAATAATTTCTGAATTCTCCGTCGTCATTTTAGTCATAAACACCATACAACTTTGTATTTTTGTATATTGTTCACTAAAATCACGTTTTTTGATTTGAAATTACCTAGAAAATTTTCGAAATTTTTTTTGGAAATTTTTCTAGATGATAAATGACTTTGGTGAACTAAGTAAAAATTGATAATGCTGTTATTTGGTACAGATCAAAAGATAAGGACGATTTGAAATAAGGAATTTCAAAAATAAAAAATAAAAAATCGGTTTTAATGTTGTTCAGCTTCTTGTAGGATTTTTTTTGGTCTTTTAAGACCTGGGATTTTTTTTTATTGAAATTTTTCGAAAAAAATTGATTTTTTAGTGGTAACCGGCTCCTGATTTTCTGCAGTTAGGGGGTGGTCGAGGCGACTTTTTTAAGGTTTTCCCATCGTATAAATTTGAATAATAAATTTTGAGTAAGTCGCACAACGAGAAAATTGATGGCCTTACACCAAATTTCTATCTGGCTCCTAGAATTTTTTCATTGATTTTAATTTTGATATTTATCTGTCTCCAATTCAATCACGGGGAAAATATTTTTTTCTTGGTTAAAAACTATCGTACAAGATGTATAAAATAAAGTTTCTATTCTGAGTAAAAAATTTGAATTTTTTGAATACAAAATTTTTTGGATTTGAGAATTTTTAAAACTTGATATATTGATATAATGAACCTTCTCATTGAGACTATGAGGCAAAAGCATATTTGCTCACTTCTGAGCATACTATAGTAGCCATGACGATGCATGGGCAACCTGTAGCGTAACAATTGTCTAATCCTTTATGGACTGTTAAGCTTCAAACTTATGAAGTTCGTTCTTTTACATTCGGAAACATGGGCGTCGAATATCGTTGGGAATAAATAATTTTTTGGTAAGCAAGCCATTGACATGCCAATTCTTTTTATTTCCATGAGGCGGGTTGTACTATGTTCGTTTTCGCAAAAGGTTTAGGTCGTCATAGTACTTTTCTTTGTTACGGTTTGCATTTTTTTCATCGACCGCGATTTTATTAATTTGAGTATCTGTTTTTTCTTCTACACGGCATTCGTGTTTGATTTTTGAATTTTTGAATATTTGATGTTTATATAAAATGTTTTGGAGAGCGTATCCTGTGATGGAAAAAAAATCTACATATGGTTTCTCCACTTTATTTATCTTATTGCAACTTTTTGTTATAATTCGCCGGGCCCTACTACTTAAAACACCTAACGTTTCCTATCGGGCCTGGGTTAATTAACAAGTGTGAATAGGGGATATTACGGCTGTTGACATGATCAAAGTACTTGTTGTGAAAATCACAATTAAAATATCATCTAAACCGGAAACCTTTTGGTGTCACCAAAAGTTCAACTTGTTATATTTACTATATATACTTCCTTATTTACACTTACTAATTTTGAAGCATTGTGACGTGTCAAGACAATATGTTTGTTTTGGTTGTTAGCTTTTATAGAGTGACAGATTATCTTTTATTTGCAGAAAATATCAATGTAAAAGAAGTGATATTATAAAAAAATTCAAGTGACCATCGATTATTTTTAGTGTTTTATATCGTCGAAAATTTTGATGTTTTGAAATCGAGTTCTAAAATTTTCAAATGCAAAATTTTCAAATTTAACCAATTTTCAACATTTGACAAAAATTTTTTTATCATTCTATTTAGCGCAAAAGGTACCGTGCGCAAATCTAGAATTATGGATGGTACTATTCTTTTGTAATAATTGGATAGAGTCGAGGCAGTAGAACGCAAAAAAGATTGCGCCCTTTCCGGATGACTTTGTAGGCAACTAAGTGCGAGATCTAAATTCGGGGGGCCGAGGCGTCCGGATTTTCTACTCGCTTTCTAGTCTGGCCAAAATGCTCGAACTAAATGCACCACAATGATGTCTGTAGAAAATTTAATTACAAAAAATGTATCATTTTTGCGATTTAGCGCCACTAGGAAAAAATCTAATTCCGGGCCGAGCGTCGATTTCCGACTACATAAAATGGTCATTAGTCGTGAAATCGTCAAATTGGGTCATGGTACGAGGCCTGTCAAAAATTTTTTTTAATATTATTTTGGCCTTTTCTGCAGTTGGGTTTTCCGACATGGAAATATTTTTTTTCTAAAATTTCTTTTCAAAACTGTCTTTGCTAATATAATGTCTCTACGTTGAGTTTTTCCGGTTTTTCTTGAGGCGGAGTTTTATAAAGGTCCAGATTTGCTCGTGACCACCCCCTTAATATGTCATGAAAATGCACCCAAATCAATTGTTTTATCGTTTTTGACGCATAAAATAACCCAAATGAACACAAAAAAATTTTCGAAAATTTTGCGTTTTGGTCGATTTTTTCTAAATTTTTTCTCAAATTTTGTTCAAAACATATGTTTTGTGTCAATTTGACCACTAAAACTTCAAAAATATCGGTTGACGTAAGCCAACTTTCTCTTCAGTGTTTCCCAGCTTTCTTTTGAGCCTAACTTTCGAAAAAATCGAGCACATGTTTTTTCGGAAATTTTTCCACGTGTACCTGAAAATCATATTTTGAGTTTGGGGTCGTAATTGAAAAAAAAAGCTCCCTCAGAGTTTCTAATTTGTTTCGAGCTACCGTTTGCAAAAAATTTGAGTGAATTTTGAATAAATTAACCTAGGAGATGATTTTCTCTGCGATGAACATAGTCCAAAAACGGTGGTTTATCCTATTTCTGACAAAAATATAGCATCTTTTCGACAAAGCTGCCTCTCAAGTTTAAGATCTATTAATCAGGTTATTAAATTAAGTTTATTTAAATAAACCGAGGAGATGAGATTTTCCGTTTTGGCTTAGGTTCACTGTTTTGCTTAATGTGCCTGAGAGTGTTATGCAAGAAAAAAGTTTTGAAACAACAGTTTTAGCAAGATTGAGGCTAGTTTACAATGTCGCTAATCTGAATAAATCTGAAGCCGTGTTTGGCTATATAATTTTATGCAGATTAGTCAACATTAGGGACGGTGATACCTCTTACACCACCTGCACGACGGTGTCCCAACCCCCCCTCACCTGCCAAACAGAGTGTTTCGCAGAACACAGATAGACTCTGTTCAGATTTTGACTAAATCATTACCCTACCGCAAAAAGCATTTTTAGATTTTGAACTAATATTTATTGTTTCTAATTGCAAGATTTTAGTTTTTTCAATGAAAATTAATTACGTAGAGTGTTGTGAGACTATTTTCCACTACAGGTGGTGCAGTGTTTAAAAATAAATAATGCAAAAAATTTTTGCTGGAAAATCCCTATAAGTATGTTACATTCATATTTGGTCCAGTCAAGAGATAGACGAAATAGCTCTTTTCACTACAAGGTGGCGCCTAGTGTCAAATAAATAATGTCAAAATTTTCTCTCCAAAGTTACGCTATAGCGCGCTAATAAGTATATTTGTAGATCATTATCTGTTTCTTACTGTTTTAACTCTCGTAGTGTCTTGCGCCATCCGTTGGCATGGCCTTAATCGCAATTTAGGACCTTAATTCATGTATAAATGAAAATTTAGAAGTGATCGATCGACTATTTGAATAATTGACGTTTGTTGCGTTTTTTTCGAAAATGTTTACTGTATTACAGTACTATTTTTTTGCAAAAAAAAATTAAATCATCAAAAAAGCCTTTAAGCGGGGACCAAAAAAAAATTCTAAGAATTTTTTCCATTCTACACATAGCCCCAAAGTGATCAGTGACGTATATTCAAGGAATAGGTTGGCATAGTTACTGTTTTTTTTCAAAATTACTTAATCAATTTTTGAAAGAAGTGAAGTGGTTCTGTAGATAGTTTTAAGACTTTTTCTCAATTACACCAAAGACCAAAAACTATCACGTACCTTCAAATTAGGAAATAAGGTTTTGATTCAAGTAACAAATAGTGATCAAATTACGCCGGAAATGTTTTGGGCCATAAAACACTAATTCAAGGTTTTTTACCATAAAAAATATTTCAAAAAAGTCACGTGATCTTATTTTTCGAGAAATAGAGATTAATTTATGAACATATTTCCAAACCTTATTTTTGAATTATTTCGTCACGTGATTTTATTCGGACTTTGGTGTAATGAAGAAAATGTCTTAAACCGTTTGAAGTTGACCTGGAATTTTTTGACGTAATTTAAGTACTTTTTCAATCACTGTAATATGCCTTTCTTCAAAATTACTCAATCACGTGGAAGACCCCTTAAAAGAATCGTCACGAATTTCTAGAACTTTTATTTGCATTTTAAATTGGCTCCGGCTTAAATAGAGCATTTCTCAGCAGTCCAAACTTCCGGAAACTGATTACTAATAATGCGTAGGCAAAGAAAGAAGGAGATTGATAAATTATTTCCATGCTCGAGATAATCATAGTTTTAAAGAATATTATTTACATGCGAATGGTGATGAAACCTATCCATTTTTTTTGCAGATGCATATACCAAATCGGTGGCGGTTTTAATATTTGAAATATGAAAATGTCAATTAACCTAAATCGTGTTATTTTTATGCACTTGTTTCTGAGAATCTGGCAAAAATGAGAGAGTTTTTTAATTTCTTATTCACATTTGATAACTTTTTATAAAGTTTTTTTTGACAAATTGTTTTTATAGAGACTGTAAGAGAATTCTTTGAATAATATGATTATCATTGAAAATATATGTTAATATGAAATGTTCGGTTATAATGCTCATTCAAGCGCTGCGCCACGGATGTCGCAAAGACACTACGGGTCCAGAGATTGTCGGCGCACTAGCGGAGTTAGGCTAAAAATTGAAATATTGAAAAGGAAGCAAAATCTTAACAATTATAATATTGAATACTTTCATTTAGTGTAACTTTTTCCGTTTGATTATTATTCTTCGTAATTTGAGACTATCCTATGTCTAGAATTGAAATAAATAATTATTTTTGCAAGCAAAATCGATATTCTAGATTAGTTATTCGATAATAAACTTTTTTTTGCTTGCAATCAATTTTTTTATGTGTCGGATGGTGGATACAAGAAAAATAATACCGAATTTGAGACGCGTGGTCAAAAAATAACATGCACCACAATTCCCTTAAGGGGGTTTCTAAGTAGGCCATGACTTTTTGAATTGCTTATTTCTCTCGGGCAATAGAATAGGTGAAGTAAATGTAAATTCTGATAAGTTAGTTCGTTAATCTCTGGAAGTTAGTTTTGAATACTGTTTTTAAGTAAGCAATTTGAACCAACCGGTAAGATGGGTAACAGGAAGCAAAAAATTCTTTGAAAGTGTATTTTTTTTTTCTGGTCCTAAATTAGGAATTATTTTTCAAATTTGACATTAATCTGCGGAATTCAAGCGGAAAAATGTTGTTTCTTTTTTTTATTTTCTATGAAAGGTATCAAAACTGGCGAAAAAGGACTGTTTTTTGCTATTTTGGCCAACGGAAGTTTAGTATTTTTCTTTTCATTGCTACATGGCAAACGATTTTCCGTTCACTCTTAGTTTTCGTAATAATTGTTCACCAAACTGTTGTTGCTGATTTAACATTTCATTTTTTTACTCCCGGGAGTCACGATATTGAAATTTCATTTTGTGCATCCTTCGTCCAATTCAGTTTTTTTTTAAGACACAACGATTTCGTTTGTTGAATGTTTTGGAACGGTATTTACTATGAACAAATATTCAAAACGTTCGAGCGCTAAGAGAGAAATATTTTTTATTTTCGACATCAGAAAAAATTTCAAATATTTTTTTCGAAATTTTGCGGTATTTTTGGGTTTTATGTGGTTTATTTTTAGGACCTCTATTCTTTTTTTAGTTTTCAAAGTACGACTTGCCCTATAGAACTTATATACTCAATAAGGCTTGTTTCAAATTTGTTATGCAAAAATTCGAATGTATTTTTTTATTTTATTTTTTTATATAGTTAAACAATCTACGCGTGGAGATCATAAATTCTGAAATCAGTCAAAATAATTTTCCGAGTACAAAAATATAGCTGCCTATAGACCCTTAAGGAGGGAGTGATGATATCTAAAGGATAAAAAAAGATTTCATATTCACTTATTTCGTAAGAAATTTTCTTAGCGGGTTTTTGTACTCATAAGATTTTTGACATTTCAAGATTTTTCAAGAAGATTTTAATTAAGGGTATCCGGTCCCTAATTTGACATATTCTCGATGAAATATCAACCAAAAAGGGCTTCAAGAATATTATTCAGATTAGCCACTTTGTAGAACTAGCCTTAACTTGCGAAAAAAAATATGCCAAACATTTTTTTGTATGACCACACTCCTTCACACATAAGCGACACAAGAGCCACCTAAGCCAAAACGAAAAATTATCTGCTCCCAGGTTTTATTTTGAAATAACTCAAATTTTAAATAAGCTGTATAATTAGTATGCAAAATTCGTGGAGCGCTTTTGTCGATAAGTGCTGTGTTTGTTCTTGAATATGTAAAAAACGGTTCAAAATACCGGTTTTTGGACTTTTTTCATCCGGAAAATCTATCTCCTCCTAGGTTAAATTTCAAAAATTTACTTCAAATTTTTGCAAAAGCTAGCTCTAAACAAACAAAAGCTTCGTAGGAGCGTTTTTGTTAAATTTTGACCCCAAAGAAAAAATATGAATTTATCAAGGTCACGTGAAAAATTTTCGAAAAAAAATGTGCTTCAATTTTTTCGAAAGTGGGCTCAAAAGAAAGCCAACAAACACTGAAGAGAAAGTTGGCTTACGTCCAAAATTTTGAAGTTTTAGTGGTCAAATTGAAACAAACGTTATTTTTCAACTTAATTTGAAAAAAAAACTCAGAAAAACTCAAAAAATTTCAATTTTTTTTGTTTCTTATTTTGATTGTTTTGTGCTTTTTAAAAACATTAACGATTGATTTTGGTGCATTTTATGACCATAATTAAATGCAGAAAACTGTAGGAACCGGGATACCCTTAAAGGCACCAATTTCGATCTTAATTTTTTTAACGTAATAATTATTGTTAATAAACACATTCTAACTCAAAATACAGCGATGACTGTATTGCACAAAAGGTTTTTAATTCAATTTGCAATTTTTTTTCTAAAAAAATATTTTCAAAAATTTTCAAATAATGAAAATTCACAAGTATTTTTTAGAGACTCCAACAAAATCTTCAATAAATGGCTCGTACAGCTCTTAAACTAGACTGTGGAACTCATTTTAACCAAAATCAAAATTAGGGACATAAATTCCGACAAAACGGCTCGTGCAGATTTCCGTATTATTATATAAAGCCCGAATGCCAAGTTACAGACTAACTGATGTGAAATGAAGAGGAGTAGGCTCTTAAGCGTTTTTTGGGAGGCCTACTAAATATCATCTTCTGAGCGTAGGTTTAATTATCTGATATCTGAGTGGTACTGCCAAAATCCTGGAGAGTTGTTCAAATATATTTACAATAGTTGGAATAGTTTCTATTACTATGTTTCTCGGAACTGCCACTTTGAAACTTCAAAAAAAAAAATATCGACGACCCCAATTATCGACGTCTACACCAAAAGTTTGCATATTTGACAGATTTGCACTTTTTCATTTTTTTTTCTCTTGATAGTAACTTTTGGCCACTTCAAAATTTTCGGATAACAACTTTTAAAAAAACAAAAATTGCCACTTTTGAGCTTACTCCCGTTTCATCTGATTTTTCCCAGATCGATTATTTTTACTTATTATTTTAATAAATTTTTTTGAAAAAACACTAAAAAACGCGCGTTTGTACCGCGGTTACCGGTGTCTAAATTAGGTAAAATTTATTTTCTATTTTTTATTAATTAGAACCGTAAAAAAACGGTCTCGACACCGTTTAAAATTAATTGTTTTTATACGATTCTGCATCAAAATCGAAAATTTTGAAAAAAGACGAAAAAGGAAATTTTAGCACATCGAAAAAAATATTTTTTTTCATGAGTTGAATGAAATAAATTTCAAACGGTGGTCGAGTCGGCTTACCAATTTGGCAAGTTTAGGTGAAATATTTTTTTAAATTCTGGATTAAAAAGGGCTTCGATGGATTTCTCCCAAACCGTAGTTTCGTTGCAAAAATTATACTTTCAGAGTATAAACAGAGCGAAAAAACAAAACGAGGACATATTTGAAATAAAATAAAAGGTGCTTCCTTTATATTTTTAGCCGGTGATTCCAGAATAATAAGTTTGAAATTTTACGCAGAAATGAGGAAAATTTTCAAAATATTTCCAAATACTTTTGACAAAAATCACAAACCATGTCATATGATTTTTCAAAGAGCATGTAAAAAAATATGTGGTCACCTACGCGAAAAGTTTAAAGTGGCACATTTTTGAGAGTGTTTTCGTTGATTTGAAACAAATAATGAAAAATGTTGAAACAAAAAATAAGGTATTTTTTAATAAAAATTAGTCTTTTCTGTGCCCACACAAATTTCGTGATCTCTAGATTTCATCTGTGAAGTCTTGAATTAATTTTCAGTCATCTTCTGCAAAACCTGTAAAGATGCTACGCGATCGCTGTTTAATAGAATATATTTTTACTGGCCACCTCCGATCAACCAAGAGATACTGCCACCTCGAAATAAACGACATGTCCCGTTCCTCTCGCCTTCACAGAAAGCAAAAACACCTGGAGTTCACTTTGGCTTTGACAGAAAAGATTTAACACCATTGCTTTTGGCAAGGTCAGCTAACAAAACAGTAAAAATCAATAAAATGCGGTCCAACTGAAGTACGTAAAGTTTGAAGCCAGACGACTATCCGATGCTATAAATATAAAATAAAGAAAAATTGATAAAACTAGAAAATTAATTTGAATCCAGTAAAAACTTACTTTTTAGATATTCTAAATAGACGCCACTACATTTCTCTTTTTTACTCAAAATTCAAAAAATCTATTTAATAAACGCTGCCCCATAACTCTTATCGCAAAAGAGAATCTCAAGCTTTTCAAGTAACATAATCTAACCCTTAAATTTTAACGAAGCAAAAAATATATCAACCAACTGAAGTAGAAATCCCCCTGAGTTTTTATCATTATTAAAATTGGGTAACCCATTTGCACTTGGCGGTTCTCAGTGCGTAATGATTTAACAGTAACCTGTATCTTGATTAAACGAATGTTTAAGAATTTAGGATTGCCGCACGAATTCAAATGTGGAAGAACTAGAATAGAACATATACGTTCATATATATGCGCTTTGCGGTAAAGATGTTCAAAATGTTACAGTACTAAGGGACGAGAGAACGGCTATAATGTTCTTAAATTCAAAAACGATAACCCTTCGAAAGCCTTTTGTTAGGGGTAGAATAAACAAACCGATTTTATTTATCCCCGAAAAAAGTGAATAACCACCAAAATTAGCTCAAATTATTCGAAAATCCTAAAAATTTCAAAAAAGTAGAAAATTCAATTTACAAGATCAACTCAAAAATTATACGGGAATGTTATTTAATTCTTTAGAGCCTGCTTGGGTCAAACAAATAAATATTTGGTTCAGACCGTAAATTCAATTTCCTAGACCTATAGGGCTAGTCAAAATGTCACAAAGACAATCACCTCTTAGCCTTCGACTGGTTACAGTAGCATTCGGCCGGCTCAGCCATATATAATCAGATTATAATCAGTCCCCGTCCTCAGAAATGTACTTATTTGGTCGACAGCGCCAAAAATCCTTCAAAAACGAGTTTGGTTGAAAAAGAGAATTTCGACTCCAAATTTAACATGAGGTTGTATGTTTTGAATATCAAGGCAGAATGTACCCAAGTTATTTAACATCACGCGGACTTGGGTTAGTTATATTTTAATCGAAAGTATTTCGAAATTCCAAACTATATTTTACTCCGAAAAGGACTCCAAGGGTTTATTAGTTACCGATTCCCAACTCCGAGCTGAATTTACGAAGCTATTTTTACTTGCTGTCCTTAAAGACTTTAATTTTTCAACAATCCCAAGTAGGAACTGTTTAAAACAGCTGAAAGGTCTCCAATGGGAAGCTCACTAGCGCCGTTTGATTTCGAATTATTCATCGGTTGTTCTCTTGAGTCTGTCTATGTATTAATAACAAATGAAATTGGCTCAGTAATAAAGTTGGACAACGCTATGCAGACGATTGCGTTGCTATTATCAAAAAGGGGCATGTAACCGTGTTTTAACCGCACTTACTCGTGGACCAAGATATAAATTTACTTGCGGTAAAAATGGTTGAAAAATAAATTTACTTATTTATCAACCAAATTTTTATTGAAAACAGCTAATTGAGTTAAAACTTATTGCAAGGCTTTTAAATACGGTTATGAGCAACTATCAGCAATCTGTTATGTCTAATGGTACTTTGTGTAATAACATTAACTACAATGCGTTAAACATTCTGAAAAGCACATAAATTGACCAAAAAGTTTTTGATTTTTTAATGCGAACCAGAAACTATAAAAAAGTCTGAGGATCTTTTTCACCTTATGTGTAAGTTACCTACCATCAAGTTGAAATTTTATGTAAGGGAACCGTCCAAACCGCAATGAAAACATTTTTAACGCCAATTTCATGTGCGGTTTCTCTTTTCAAGAGTATAAAAATAGGCTCCCCTTTACATAAAAGAATAGTAAACCTTGTAATCCTAAGTTTAGAATCCTGCAACCGTCATTTTATCATTCAAATGCACGTGGTAATAAATCCATAACGTCGGGCGACAAACGAGTTGCTTCGAATTCGTGCGAAGAACACCGTACTTATCGCGGTTGCTAAAAAACTTACTATCACATGCACCGGTGCCCAAGTTTTACGTTTAAAAAGTTACTGGGAATATGAAAAAATCCACAATCCACCGAGTCTGGGCTCAAATTTTTAAAACTAAAGTGGCGTTGACCAATTTTTTATGGACCATTTAAAATACTGCAAAAAAACTTAAGTCTTACAAATCTTTGTGCAGCCGAATCGTACTTTATCGGATAATCGACCTTTTTTGAAATGATCAGAAAGGATCATAATGAGTTATGCACTATTATTAAAAGTGGGCCAAAAAATTAGTCTTTTCTGTGCCCACACAAATTTCGTGATCTCTAGATTTCAAATCTGTGAAGTCTTGAAACTTATTTTAGTTATTTCGAAAAAAACCTGAAAGATGCTAAACGCGAACGTAGTTTATAAAAATATAAATATTTTTTTATAATGTTTCGGAACTTTTTTAAAATTTCTCATATTTGTTGAATTCGAAAAAGTTTTAATTCGAACTCTATATTTTCTTAAAAAGCAAATAATATCGAAAAACTGTATGTTGCGAGGAATATTTAAATCCAGTTAAAAGTTTTTTGATCAAGAGCCCAATTCCTTTCTGTCAAATAGCAGCGCACCCCTTAACCCGTGTGAGCAACAGCCCTTTATAAAGTGTTTGCATATTTAAAATCATCTAAAATATGAAAAAAAAACACCGTAGAATTGTCTCCTTTGAAAACATGTAAAAGAATTTTGCCAAGGATGTCAAAAAAATGACTTATTTTTTTTTTGGAAATTTTGTTCAATTTTACGGAGGGTTGATTTTTTGAGATTTTTTTCCAATCCTTCACCTCTAAAAAATTAAATGCGACCTATTGCGTCAATTGAAATTTGAAAATAGCCAGTTTTTAGGAATGTGTCTTGTCCATGGTGACACTCAAAACAAAGATTATTGGTATACAGGAACAGATATTTTTTTCAAAGAAGTGATATTTTCAAAATTTTCGATTTTAAGTATTTCACGAAAAATATTTGATTATTTAAAAAATTAATTCGAGCAATTAAATATTGTCCACAGAGTCACTGATTAGTATATCGACCAGAAATAATATCAAAGTGTACTAATCTGCTTTATAGGGGAAATAACATTTTTTGAAAAATTGTGATTTTTCATCAAAATTTTAAACCTATTTAGAAATAATTTTTGAATTGATTATATAATAAATCAAATCAGAAAAAACGATGACATAGGTCAGATCCTGTACATCGATTCCAATACCAAAATAATTTGGTGACACCACTGTGAGCTTGTATCACGTGATATGCTGTACCTTGCTGACTACAGTAAATTTTCTAAACTAAAAATCAAAATTCTAGAATATCCAAATGTTCGATGCAAAAATATATCGTTTGAACTTCCTTATGCAAAAAAAATTGAAACTCTAAACTACCTTGGGCTTTCTGTAATACGCGCTTGAAAGAGCTTTATAAAGGCTCGGTGCCTTGGCGAAACTTTGTTTTCTGTGGTCACACGGGTTAGAGGTTCTGGGTGCTAACACAGCAATTGCTGGGGAGTTTTTGACGACTTTTTGAAGCCTGATACATTTTGTTTGGAATGTTGAAAGTAAAAATAAAAGAAAAATATTGTTCCGTGAACACTGGTGATGATTTTGAAATATGTCAATTTATATTAAAATCGTAATAAGCTCGCTAAAAAAATTTACGAGAAACGCTTTTTCTCAAGCCTTTATTTGTCTCCAGCAGGATATTTGTCGCGGAGTTTATTTCCAAGTTGATTCAAACTGCAAAATTAATCAGAAACATCGTTGAACACAACGTTCGATTTTTAGAACAGATTACGTTTGGGTTATTCGTATAATGAAAAACGTGACTTTCGTAAAATGGATATTTCTGTTTTTATATATTTAGATTCTTTTTTTGTTAAAACAAAAAATATTAAGCACAAAAATTACATAAAACGTTTGATCTTTATTTTTATCATTTTGAGGAAATCTCTCTTAATCATACTCAAGTGCGCACCGCTATAAACATAGAGCAGCATGTCAATATCAAACAAACAATCAAGGCCTGATTTCAGTTAGTATTAGTGTTAAACTTTTTGAAACATACTTCCTAGCTCAGTTTTTGATGCAGAATTCAATTTCGCTATCAAAAATACATTTTTGTCCATATTTATGTGATATGTATTTTTCGTTAAAACTCTGAAAAAAGGTTCAAAGTCGAATTCAAAAATTTTCTTCGCCGAAATTGATTTCTCAAGACCGATTGACCCAGGAATTGTATTTTATTCACTTAATTTATTAAACAAAAGAAAAATAATTTTTGCATGCAATCCAGCACCCAGAACCCTCTTATGGGGGTTCTGCATGTCAATTTGCATGCACAAATAAAGTTTCTTTTTTTTTGATAAATTTTAATAAAAATATCATGTATGGGTAAATCGGTCTGACAAATCTATTATGACTTATAAAAATCTTTATTCCGACGTTAAAGTCTATTTTTGAGTTTCATCCAAAATCCGCGTATTAAAGAATTATTAATAAAAATATCATAAAAATGACAAAAATGAATTTCTGTGAAAAACTGATATGAAAAAGTATATTTAAAAGTGTGCATCCCCCTATTGAAGTAAATCGGCGTTTTATTATTGTTATGTAATTAACACGCTACTTTTCATAATATACAGGGGCGCAAGTATCTGTGATAAAAAGAAATGAACACAATTGACACAAATTCCATACCAAAAGATTGTGAGCATTTTATTGCTTAATAGTTTTCGCTTTAATAAAAATTATTTTTCATAATATATAAGAGAGATTTGCAATGTTAACGAAATTCAGTTTTTTCATTTTTACGAATCACCTGAACGTAAACTCATTATATCTTGCCCAACATTGGTCGCCCTGTTAGTGTTTCCGTGTTATTTTGAAAGTTTCAACTTATTTTGTATATTACCTGCTGGAGTTTTTAGCTGCTGGGAAAAAATTGTGAATTTTTAAACTCGTTTTCGTAATACGCTTTACTAATTTGAAAAAACATTTTGGATTTATAAAATATGAAAGTGTTTACAGATGTTAAAAAGTGGTTAAATACCCAGCAATTTACATTCAGAACCCCTTTAACGCTCTTCAAACTAGGATTGTTCGTATTATGGTATTATACCAGTTAAATTCGAGGTAAGCAAAAATCTTCAAATTTTTAATTCTAAATTGTTTATTAACAATAAATGGTCGTGCTTAACTCCATTTACCTGGCTATCCAAAACAACCCCGACTTAAATGTATGTGTCAATTGACACACTTGTTTAAAAAATCACATTTTAATCTTTTGTGCAGCATAGGATGCTTATTATATTATTTTTTCAGTTCACACCACTGTGTATAAGCAAAAAGCTCGAGCAATAAACTCTAGAAAAATGTTTCCTATCTGATACATTTTGAAGGTCTACCTCGATATCCATCTCTAGCTAAGAGATAAATGGATTGTCATTCGATACATCTGGTGTCAATAAAGTCGCCATGAATTTCATCGACGACTTCAGTTGATTTTTTGAAAGTAACACAGAATTATTTTCTTCATAATGGCTTGATCATCCTTCAATAGCTCGTATCATAAAAGGTTTGAGGCTGCTGAAAACGAGTATCTANTTTTCGAAAAAAAATGTGCTTCAATTTTTTCGAAAGTGGGCTCAAAAGAAAGCCAACAAAACACTGAAGAGAAAGTTGGCTTACGTTCAAAATTTTGAAGTTTTAGTGGTCAAATTGAAACAAACGTTATTTTTCAACTTAATTTTGAAAAAAAAACTCAGAAAAACTCAAAAATTTCAATTTTTTTTGTTCTTATTTTGATTGTTTTGTGCTTTTAAAAACATTAACGATTGATTTGGTGCATTTTTATGACATAATAAATGCAGAAAATGTAGGAACCGGGATACCCTTAAAGGCACCAATTTCGATCTTAATTTTTTTTAACGTATAATTATTGTTAATAAACACATTTAACTATAAATACAGCGATGACTGTATTGCACAAAAAGGTTTTAATTCAATTTGCAATTTTTTTTCTAAAAAAATATTTTCAAAAATTTTCAAAATAATGAAAATTCACAAGTATTTTTAGAGACTCCAACAAAATCTTCAATAAATGGCTCGTACAGCTCTTAAACTAGACTGTGGAACTCATTTTAACCAGAAATCAAAAATTAGGGACATAAATTCGACAAAACGGCTCGTGCAGATTTCCGTATTATTATATAAAGCCCGAATGCCAAGTTACAGACTAAACTGATGTGAAATGAATGAGGAGTAGGCTCTTTAGCGTTTTTTGGGAGGCCTACTAAATATCATCTTCTGAGCGTAGGTTTAATTATCTGATGATCTGAGTGGTACTGCCAAAATCCTGGAGAGTTGTTCCAAATATTTACAAAATAGTTGGATAAGTTTCTATTACTATGTTTCTCGGAAACTGCACTTGAAAACTTCAAAAAAAAAACATATCGACGACCCCAATTATCGACGTCTACACCCTTAAAAGGGTTGGTGCAATTTGACAGATTTGCACTTTTTCATTTTTTTTCTCTTGATAGTAAACTTTTGGCCACTTCAAAATTTTCGGATAACAACTTTTAAAAACAAAAATTACCACTTTTGAGCTTACTCCGTTTCATCTGATTTTTCCCAGATCGATTATTTTTACTTAATTATTTTAATAAATATTTTTTTGAAAAAACACTAAAAAAACGCGCGTTTGTACCGCGGTATACCGGTGTCTAAATTAAGGTAAAATTTATTTCTATTTTTTATTAATTAGAAACCGTAAAAAACGGTCTCGACCACCGTTTAAAATTAATTTGTTTTTATACGATTTCTACATCAAAATCGAAAATTTTAAATTTTGAAAAAAGACGAAAAAAAAAAGAATTTTAGCACATCGAAAAAAATATTTTTTTTCATGAGTTGAATGAAATAAATTTCAAACGGTGGTCGAGTCGGCTTACCAATTTGGCAAGTTTCGGTGAAATATTTTTTTTAAATTCTGGATTAAAAAGGGCTTCGATGGATTTCTCCCAAACCGTAGTTTCGTTGCAAAAATTATACTTCAGAGTATAAACAAGAGCGAAAAAACAAAACGAGGACATATTTGAATAAAATAAAAGGTGGCATTCTTTATATTTTTAGCCGGTGATTCCAGAATAATAAGTTTGAAAATTTTCTACCAAGAAATGAGGAAAATTTTCAAAATATTTCCAAATACTTTTGACCAAAAATCACAAAACCATGTCCCATATTGATTTTTCAAAGAGCATTAAAAGAATATGTGGTCACCTACGCGAAAAAGTTAAAGTGGCATTTTGAAGAGTGTTTTTCGTTGATTTGAAACAAATAATAGAAAAAAATGTTGAACAAAAAATAAGGTATTTTTTATAAAAAATTAGTCTTTTCTGTGCCCACACAAATTTCGTGATCTCTAGATTTCAAATCTGTGAAGTCTTGAAACTTATTTTAGTTATTTTCTGAAAAAAACCTGAAAGATGCTAACGCGAACGTAGTTTTAATAAAAATATAATCATTTTTTTATAAGTTGGCCACTTCTCGTCAACCAAATTCATAATTTTGTTGAGACTCGAAATAACGACAATGTCCGTCTCTCGCCTTCGACCGAAAGCAACCACCTGGAGTTCACTTTGGCTTGTGAACAGAAAAAGATTAACACCTGCTTTTTGCAAGGTCAGCTACAAAACAGCTAAAATCATAAAATCGGTCAAAGCATGAAAGTAGCGTAAGTTTGAAGCCAGACGACTATCCGATGCTATAAAATAAAATAAAGAAAAATTGATAAAACTAGAAAATTAATTTGAATCCAGTAAAAACTTACTTTTTAGATATTCTAATAGCCCACTACATTTCTCTTTTTTACTCAAAAATATCAAAAAATCTATTTATAAACCTGCCCATAACTCTTATCGCAAAAGAGATCTCAAGCTTTTTAAGTTAACAAATAATTCTAACCCTAAATTTAACGAAGCAAAAATTATCAACCCAACTGAAGTAGAAATCCCCCCTGAAGTTTTATCATTATTAAAATTGGGTAACCAATTTGCACTTGGCGGTTCTAGTCGTAATGATAACAGTAACCTGTATCTTGAATTAAACGAAATGTTTAAGAAATTTAGGATTGCCGCACGAAAATCAAATGTGGAAGAACTAGACATAGAACATATACGTTCATATATATCGCTTTGCGGTAAAGATGTTTCAAAATGTTACACTAAGGACGAGAGAACGGCTAAATTTCTTAAATTCAAAAACGATAACCCTTCGAAGCTTTTGTTAGGGGTAGATAAAACAAACGATTTTATTATCCCCGAAAAAAGTGAATACCACACAAAATTAGCTCAATTATTCGAAAATCCTAAAAAATTTCAAAAAGTAGAAAATTTCAATTTACAAGATCAACTCAAAAATTATAGGGAAATGTTATTTAATTCTTTAGAGCACTGCTTGGGTCAAACAAATAAATATTTGGTTCAGCCGGTAAATTCAATTTCTAGCCTATACGGGCTAGTCAAATGTCACAAAGACAATCAGCCTCTTAGGCCCATTTCGACTGGTTACAGTAGCATTACGGCCGGCTCAGCCATATATATCAAAGATATAATCAGTCCCCTCCTCAAGAAATGTACTTATTTGGTCGACAGCCAAAAATCCTTCAAAAAACGAGTTATGGTTGAAAAAGAGAAATTCGACCAAAATTTACATGAGGTTGTATGTTTTGATATCAAGCAGATGTACCCAAGTATTAAC
>SCLH01000098.1:151925-166469 GCA_004367855.1 Oikopleura vanhoeffeni | reverse complement strand
TTAGAAAGTTTTACAAAAAACTTTTTTGAAATTGTCCCGCCGTCGAATCATAAACACATAAAATTTTCAAAATTTATACAATTATCAAAATCACATTTTCTTATTTTAAGACCGCAGCGTGTGGGGTCAAATACAAAAAAAAAATTTCGAAATTGTTTTAAAAATTGTTTTTTTCTATTATTTTTTTAAGAATGTTAAACTGACTTCAGTTAACTCCGTAAACATATGAATCATGCCGGTATGAGTTATGGATTCGAAAGATAGTTTCGAGACGGCCTACAAGGTTGTAAGGCTACAAACTTCCTTACACTGTTTTAGAGGTAAAATTATAATTTCAATTTATAATTCTCAATTTATCTTGAATATCGCTGAACAAGTTGTCCTTGTTATGGCAGGCATCTTATGCTTCATTTTGCGGGACAACACTTTTATGTCAGAAATGAATTTTCAATTTTGTTTATTTTGAGAAACTAGCACTATAAAATGGAAATTACAGGATAAACTGGTTCCAGCATAATAAATAAGGGCGATTGAAGTCACAAGGTAAATTCTACTTAGAAGTTTTTAAAAATACCATAAATGAAAGTGCTATGTTGCAGCACCAAGTTTGGAGGTTAAATTCATAAATTAAGCAATGGGTCTTTCAGCTCGTTGAAGTAAAGAAGGCACAATCGACGATCACGAATATCGCCCAGCCCACCGTACGCTTAAATAAAAATCTGTTAAAAAAGGACCTTTAAAGGGGTAGTGTCCGAAAACATAATTGTGCCTAAATTGATATAAAACTAAATGAACCCAGAACAACATAAAATATTTTTGCGGCTCTGTGAATCACAGACTGTGATGCGTGGTTCTCCTCACTAGACAGCGCCAAAAAAGCTAACTCACACAAGTACTTTATCTCGAGGGCACCTTTTGTGAATTCAAAAACAAATGTAATTTAATTTTTTAGAAATCTGCTCGACAAGAATAGCCGCTGTAACACAGACAAGAAATTTTGCTAATGGCAACCAGAATATTTCGAAGTTTCAGTTTAATAACAAAGTACGTTTGACGTTATTTTTGAATAAATACTTTGTACAAAAATCGAAAAAACGAAAAATTGCAATATATTATATCATTTAAGGAAATTATTTTTTGAATGATTTGAATTAGTACATTTTTGACAACCCAATCAATTTGAACAGTTTTAAATTCCTATGCTCTTATAAACGCAGCAACCCTATAATAGTGCCATAATGCCCTTAAGGGGGTGGGCGTCGATAATATGACTGTTTTTTTAATTTTCAAGTGAGTTCCTGACATATCTGGCAGGAGGAATTTATTCAAAAATATTTTTAAATATGTGGTACAACTCTTAAGGATGATGCGGTACCACTCAGGGCATCGGATAATTTAACCTACGCTCATAAAACGATTTTTTAGTAAGCGTGCCAAAAAAAACACTAAAAAGCCTACCCTACTTCGTTGTATGTTTTCTCCTTCTAATAACTTGACATTTAGTCTTAACTTATAAAAACAAAACGTCTCTCCAGCCAACTTTTTGAATTTATGCCTCTAGTGGTCAAAACAGGCCAATTTGGGGGCTCACTAGAAAGCCTACTCCTCCTACATTTTTCAATAAGATTTTTTTAATTTACTGGCTTTAAAGTCATGACAAAGCATGGCTTAAATACTCTCGAGCCAAGTTTTTGAATTTTGTCCATGGGGTCTCGAACAAATGATGTGAACTTTCCGGTTTTTTCCTCAAAAATTCGGAGAATATTTTCTACAAAAATCAATCAAAAGTGAATTTCAAACATTTTTTTCGAGCAAATCTGAGAGTTTATATGTGTTCATATTTTTTTTCTGAATAACAGGCTCGAAAATTTTTGATCGAATTTGGTTCATTTAATTTCGAAACCCCCTTAAATTTCACGCTTTAAATTATGAACCTCCTAAGAAAACGATTATTTATTGTAAAAATATCAAATTAGTAAACACAATTTATATGACTCAAAAAATCTCGGTGAAAAATTCTCTACAAAATGGGTGTATCAAAAAGGGATAATACTTTGACAGCTGAAGATATCGACGCCCAACTGCTCACTTAACTCGTAGACTCCGAATTTTCGGCAGTAGTGCCATTCACCATTAAATCGCATTATTTACGGATGCTTAAACATTAAATGACAAGATCAGTTATTAGAAGTTATCGATTTTGAGACAAAATGAGTTTGGTCGTTTTTTTTTTTGGAAAATTTTTACTTATTCAGTACGATATTTTTGAAAATTTTTTAATCACAAAATGTAACTTTCTTCGTGATCGAAAAAAATTTCTAAGACATTTTTTCCATTTACATGATAGCCCGAAACTGATCAACGTGCCTGTAATATTTAAGGAATAGTGACAAAGTAGTACTTGTTTTTGTCCAAAATGCCTTAAATCAATTTTTGAAAGACGTGAAGTGGTTCTTTAAGTTTTTAAGAACTTTTTTCCTTACATCAAGTCCCAAAAGCGATCACGTGACTCTCCAAATTAGGAAATTACGGTTTTTGGTTGAAGTAAACAATTATAGTGATCAAATTAACGCCGAAATTTTTTGTGGGCCCAATTACACCCTGAGATTTAAAGGTTTTGAACTGATAATATAGTGTTTCGCAAACACGTCACGTCATTTATTATTTTTCAAGATAAGGATTTTTTATGACATATTTAACCTTATTTTGAATTATTCGGTCAACGTGATTTTATTTCGGACTTTGATGTAATGAGAAAAATGTTTAAAAAACACTTGAAGTTGACCCTGGATTTTTTTCGACGTACATTTGAGTATTTTTCATGTACGAGCAAATTATTGTATGCCTTTATTTCAAAAATCACTCAACACGTAAAGACGCTGAAAAATCGTAACAATATTAAGAGTTTGTATAGCATTACAATATGCGCCTTGTTTAAAATATGAGATCAAGAAGTCCAAACTTATAATAACATACTACAACTGAGACGCCATACGTGATCTCGCCCTCGTGTACCTTCTCTTATTTAATTTTTCAATGCAACGAAATAAGTTCCAAATAATCTTAAGGTTTTATACTAGAGATTTGTAAGAAACATCATAATTATGTTAGGCTAATAAAATCATTTGAAGTTTTTATATGAGGTATTGCAAATGATAAAATTAAGGTTTATTTGCATCTCATTAATTGCAACTTTATAGTCAGTGAGTAGTAAATTTCGCTAACTTTTTGTGTGTTTCTTTCCTTATTAATTGCATTTAAATTCGTTTAATAATTTTATTTTGTTATTTTAATTTGTATAGCAAGTTGCTGAGATATTTTTGTACTATTGAATAAACTGTATGTTGATAATGAACTTGCTTATATGGCTCGATCTATAGAATGGTCACTAGTTGCCGGAATCCGATCTTGACGGTACAGATTTCATGTTAAAGTCTACGGTAAGAGGGTCGGTGGGATTTTGACAGATACAGATCTATGGGCTCCTGATAAGGAAACCTATTTATGGGTTAGTATATAATAACTGTATATTCTCTTACATATACCATCAAGAGTGTGTATTCATAATCCAGGTAACTTTTGTACTAGCGAATTTTTGCATTATGTCTTTTTAAGCAAAATTTTAATTTCGACTAAACTGTTCAAATTCGACAAAATTATGAGAAATTTCGATAAACGTTTCGAATATTAAAATAATGCCTTTTTTTCGGTTCAAAAGCTACTTTAAACTGTCCCACTTGGGACCTCATATTTTATATGTGTTTTGAAAGATAAATACAGTATGGAATCGTTTAGTGATTTATGGTCAAATAATTAGAAATATTTGTGAATTTTTTCATTTCTTGTTTCAAAATTTTTAAACTTATTTTTTACGGATATCATTAGCTGAAAGTATGAAGAATGGCTTCTTTAAACTTAATTCAAATATGTCCTCGTTTGTTCATTCGCTCTTGTTTATACTTGGAATCATAATTTTTGTAACGCACTTACGGTTTGGCAGAATCATCGAAGCTTTCTATCTCAGATTTAAAAATATAAATTTCGCCGAGAGTTGCCAATTGGTAACCACTTCAACCATTTTTAAATTATTTCCATTTAACTCACGAAAAATAATATTTCTTTCGATGTGCTAAATTTGCGTCTTTTTCAAAAATTTTACTATAATTTAGACACCTTCGATAGCAAACGCGCGTTTTTTGGGTGTTTTTTCAAAAGACGATTAATAAAGTAAAAATAATCGATCCGAAGAAATTCAGATTATAGAAAGTAAGCTGAAAAGTGGCAACTTGTGTTCAAAAAAGTTTTTATCCGAAAATTTTAAAGTGGCAAAAAGTTTCCCATCAGGACAAAAAAAATTGAAAAAGTGCAAATCTGTCAAAATGCACCGACCCTCCCCACTTTTTCAATTTTTTTCTCTTGATGGTAAAGTTTTCGGATAAAAACTTTTTCGAACGAAAGTTGCTATCGAAGGTGTCTAAATTAAGGTAAAATTTATTTTTATTAATTAGTAACCATAAAAAACGGTCTCGACCACCGTTCAAAATTTAATTTCTTTTTATACGATTTCTACGTCAAAATCGAAAATTTAGAAAAAGACGGAAAAACGGAAATTTTAGCATATCGAAAGTAATATTTTTTTTCGTGAGTTTAACGAAATAAATTTTAAACGGTGGAATAATTTGGCAAGTTTCGGTGAAATATTTTTTTTTAATCCTGGATAGAAGAGGGCTTCGATGGATTTTTGTCAAACCGTAGTTTCGTTGCAAAAAATGATTCAGAGTATAAACAAGAGCAAAGAAACAAAACGAGGACATATTTTAATGAAATAAATGGTGGCATTCTCAATATTTTCAGCCAGTGATACCAGAAAAATTTTAAACAAGAAATGAGGAAAATTTTCAAAATATTTCCAATATTTTTGACCAAAATCACAAAATACCATGCATTGATTTTAGAAGACATATAACGTATGTGGTCACTACACGAAAGTTAAAGTGGCAATTTTGGAGAGTGTTTTCGTTGATTTGAAACAAATAATGAAAAATTTGAACAAAAAATAAGGCATTTTTTTATAATGTTCGAACTTTTTTCGAAAATTTTTCATAATTTGTAGAATCGGAAAGTTTAATTCGAACTCAAAATTTTCTAAAAAACAAGTATACATTCGAAAATTTCTGCTAGTTACAAAAGTTGCCTGGATTATGAAACATTACTTTTATGGTTTATTGAAGGGAATATATAAACCCAGAAAAGAGTTTTTCATCAAGGGCTCATATCCGTATCTGTCAAATAGCACCGACCCCCTTAGTTACCTTTGAATCCTACGGGAAACTTTTTCACTGTTGCAGATATTCTAAGGCTTTCTGGAAATTGTTTGTTTTCCCATTTTGCTATAATTGCTTGTGCTGAATCTTTGACATGTTTAACATCACAGTTTGTTTTCTTAGCATGATAACCACACTCACCTCCTAGATGATAAACTCTAGGAATTAATGGCATGTAAACCTGCCAGTTTTTGTCTTTTGAAATTTTCATTAAACTTAGAATATGGTGAATATAAAGTTATTTTTTTAATGTCAATTAAGGAGCTAGAATGGCAAAGGTAATATATCGATTACGAGGCCTCCTGGGCATTTTTGCCACTTTTTAGCCAACATTTTTATATAATTCGGCTTTTCAAAACAACTCATCCGAATCGGACCATTTTTTGAATTCTTTCTGATATTATTGCAATTGTTTTATTATCAGTTTTTGGTAAAAAAATTGGAAACAATGGTCTGATTCGGGCCATTTTTTTAATTCTTTCCTCTAAATATTTGTGCTCAGTTTGAGGCTCAAACTTTGAGCTATCTAAGAACTCAATCGAATGACTCGTTATCAAAAGCCGCATTATATAAAAATGTTGGCTTAAAAAGTGGCAAAAAATGCCCAGGAGGCCCGGTTATCGATATTTCAATTAAAACGCCTCAATATTGTTCAAAGTGAGAAACATTTTAGCTAAATATTTCTTGAATTATTTTAAAATTTTAGCCCCTGAAAATTACTTCTATTTAAAAATATTTCTGGAAAAATCTTCAGTAATTTCTTAAAAAACGGGTTTTCATTTTCAACCAATTGCTAACAATTTGTACTGAAAGTTATTTTTTTTCATTGAGAATTCAAGGAGTGTTAAGGGAGTGGGTGTCGCAAATTTGAGCCTCTTCCGAGGCCATTTCAAGCCAAACTAGCAAAGGTGATTTTCCAAAAACATTTATAACTAACAGAACCAACCTTCCCGGTAATTTTAAACTTAATAGTAATCTGATACAGTCCCACCTACGCCGACACCTACGCTTAAAAAAATCTTTAAAAAGACACGCAGTTCGTACCTACTCCTTCAATTTTCATCATTTTTTATAATTTTTTTTGTGCGAGGCTCCAAAGAAGCCTAACAAATAATGCAAAATTGCTTTTGTTTTAAGATTTTGCTTTCGGCGGACAACAACGCAAAAAACTTAAAATTAAAATTTTAAAATGATCAGTTTGGGAGGCTCAGGCAAAAGGTATCTCCTCCACCAGTTTGAGAGATATAGTTTCGACTTTTACTGCATCTGAAAGCACAGGACTTGTTTAACAATGCATTCGAGAGTTTTTTTGAAATTTTGATTCGACGTCTCTTGGGGACCATGTAAACTTTTCATTTTTAGCCAAATTATTTGAAATGGTCAGTTTGGGAGGCTCAGGCAAAAGGTATCTCCTCCGCCAGTTTATAAGATACAGTTTCGACTCATACTGCATCTGACAGCACAAGACTTGTTTGACAATGAACTAGAAAGTTTTTTTTTGAAATTTTGATTCGGCGTCTCTTGGGGGCCATGTCAAATTTTTATTTTCAGCCTTAATTTTTGACAAAATTTAGAAACAAACACTTTTAAAGATTTTTTGGTGCAATTTTTAACTCTGTAGCGTTAAAAGAAAACAAATTAACGCACTTTCAATTTAAATCATAAATAAATCAATAATTTTTGTTTTCGTTTTTTGGCCGCCGAAAGCGAAATTGAAACAAATTTGCATTATTTGTTAGGTTCTCCGGAGGCCTGACACAAAAAAATAATACAAAATGATGAAAATTGAAGGAGTAGGTACGAACTGCGTGTCTTTTTAGAAGCTTTTTAAAAGCGTAGTGTGGATTGTATCAGATTACTGTTGAGTTCAAAATTACCGTGACGGTTGGTTTTGTTAGTAACAAATGTTTTTGGAATATCACCTTCGCTAGTTTGGCGGGAAATGACCTTGGAAGAGGCTCAAATCAGCGACACCCACTCCCTTAAGGAAGGTGCAAGTACTATTCAGAGCATCTGATACCTCAACCTACGAGCTAGTCCGATTCGATCACCGATCCGATCAGCAAATTTCAAATCGGGCTCCGATCCGATCACATTTTTTTCCAGCTCGGGTCCGATCCGATCAGCAAAAATTTTTGAGGCCCGAAATTTCCGACCCGAATCGGATCATCCGATCAGTAAAATCTGCTCGGATGCCCTTCCCTGCTTTCAACTTTGTTCCGAGAGCTTCCCCTAGAAGGCGCGACTGGCGCGAGCACGAAAAAATCAGGTAAATTTTGCTTTGAAAGTATACTCGCCTCAATCGCCAATCTTGCATTTTGTCACAATACCAAATTGATCACAATATATTGGTCACAATAATATATCGAGATATGTGATCGAGGTCAAAGACGAACGCAATAATGAGAGGCAGGTGATCCCTATCTTAGATATANATATATATATCTAAAAGGGGGATCCCCACTAGAAATTTGCTAGGACTCTATTTTCGCGTTCGAACTTATTTTCAAAGCTCTCGTTGGCCAAAGATTTTCTCTCATAAACTGTTTTATCTGCTGTTTTTATTTAAAATTTAACCAAGAATATTTCGGAAGTTTTTTAGCGTTCATTTTATATAAAAATATGAGTTATCGATGATATTTTAATCACGTTAGGTTTTTTGCAATATATTCTAGTGCCATATCTAGAATTCAAAAATTAAATCATCAAAACAATTGTCAACTTATGCCTATAGTATATAGTATATTATAGTATATATCATATAAGGAATTTGGAATTTAGGAATTAGGAATATATCATATAAGGAATTAGGATAATATAAGGAATTTCCTCTTCAATATATTTCAAACGCCATAACAATTAGGAGCAATTCTTGAAACCTAATGAAAAAGTTCGTTAGAACATTTTTCTGCAATTCTGCTCTATATATATCCAAGTTCAGAAATCACCGTTTTTACTGTATCAGTTAGACACATTAACCGACCCCCAAAAAGTGTACCAGTTAGGGGTGTTCCAGTTAGGTAGCGATGACTGTAACTTATGTATCGGACATCATAGGACAATATAAAATTGTGAGCCATTTAAAAGGGGGTATACCATTTTCATCGATAATATTTTTGGTCGACTTTTCTAAAAAGTCTATCTTTAAGAAATGTGTAGGCGGAAAATTTTTATTATTTCCAATGCAAATTTTTGGAATATATTCTAAATGTTTTGAAAATTTTATTTTCGCATTGACTACAATATCCCCTTAGGAAGTAGATTGTTAAATTCTGGTTTGGTCTAGTACATTATGTACGTTAAGTAGTACCAATGTACTAGACCAAACCATAATTTAACAATCTACTTCCTAAGGGGATATAATTATGAAAGTGTTTTTCTGACAAAGTTTGATATATCTACACATCCACCTTTCAATTGTATACATTTTTATCCGTTTATAAGAGTAGTTTTAACGCCTACGCAATTTTCATAGCAAAAGATAGGGGAAAAAAAGTGGACCAAAAAATTATCGATGAAAATGGTATACCTCTTCTAAAAGTCCTTTTGACCTACTAGTATAAAACCATCCGGCAAATGTAAACTTTCCAAAAATTTTACCAAATATGCTGAAATTTGACGTTTTTGGCTATAAAATAGGAAGTTATCGCGATATTTTAGTCCGAATTTTTGACTTGTGACAGGCATCATGTCACTGTGACATTGTCACAGGCTAGTCATCTAGGCCATCAGTAGCCCATAATCGTAATTTACGATTAGAATTATTCAATTGATACATTGTAAATTAAGTTAACTAAAGCTTCCGGTTTTACTGGACGAATGACTTTACCTTTTATTGAATTTGAATACGTTTTTTGAGCCGACGAATAACTTTGAAAAAACTTTTCGATTTCTCTAAGCTTGTTCAAATCACTTTCAATTATGTGATTAAAATCAATCGCATGTCGAGGCAGCAATCCCCAGTCGACCATTTTTTAAATTGTATGTAATAGAACTATGTATAGAACTGAAATTAAGACATAAAATGAAATAATAAAACGTTTATTTCACATGAATTATGTAAATAGTTCAGTTGATAAAGCGATTTTTTTACCAAACATATTAAATTTTGTTCATACGTTAATTCAAGTTTATCTAAGTCATTTTGTTTCGGATAATATAAACATCACAAATATGTGTGACAAATAAAGTGATTCACAGAACAGAACACCACCGTATACGACAGAGTTTGTTACCAATTTACACCCAGTCAACCAGATTAAACCATCGGTTTGGCAAAAACCGAGGCAATTTGGAATTGAAAAAATGATTGTCTGTTATTTTCACTCATTTCTAAATGTCTCTTGGAAAAAAGGCACTCATGAAAATGGCACAATAAGGATTGTATATAAGGATATATTTAGAAAATCTTCATAAATTATTTATTCGCGAAAATCTATTCAGAACGGCCTCCCTAGATTAATTAATTATCTCTTCAACCATTGAAGTAACAAAACACAACATTTTCGCATAACTTTTAGAAATTTTTGTTTAACCTTTTCAAATATCAGACTAAATTAAGGGATGGTTTCAACTGAATTTAAAGAATCATGATAAACACTTTATTATCGCGTGATTGCTGAGAGAAGGCTTAAAATATGACTTAGGTTTTTGTTTACAAAAATGCATTTTTAAAGTTTTATATCAAAAGAACGGAAATTATTTATTTTAAGTAAAAGATTTTGAATATTCAGAGTATAGAAATTTATTTCGACATTCCAAAATAAATACAATCCACTCAGAGGGCACCGATTATTTTACGATTTTAACAATTCTTCATCTTTTCCTATCATTGAAGGCACAGCCAATCAGAGCCCCTCATTACTACCACGCTTTTAGCGGTGCTCTCTGATTGGGTTGTACAAGGGTCAGGGAATTTCACTAGAATATGTTTTGGTTTCAGGATATGACAGCCAAAATCACTCAATAATAAACGTATATAATACAGTATATATCTAATATTGAGTGATTTTGGCTGTCACCTCCGCAGACATAGTTACGCTCGAGTTCTTTTGTATTCGGAACAACGCTGATATTTGTATTATACGGAAAAAATTATACAGAAAGTTATATTGTTATAATACAATTGACTATTTGCTTCTATTTAATTTAAAAGCTCTGGACTGCGAAAACTTTTATTCCGATTAATTTTTGAATCACAAGATGTTTTCAAAATTTTTGTTTAATTCTCTGCTTTTGGTTCCAATAATAGCGCAGGGTGAGTTATTTACTGTAAATATAAAGATAAACTATGATGAACTATTTTCAATTATTACTATTTATCGTCAACGAAGAGAAAGATTTAGAATTTTCAAACATTTAATTTATTTTTTCGAATATTTTTGCTATGGATTTCGGTTTCTGCAAGCAAACGAGATCGACCAATAAGAAAAAGATATAACAAAACACAAGACAACTGAACGCGAGCCAATCGTCATGCGTATGATCAGGTGTTTGAATAAATAGAAATTCCTAGCAATTTTTTTTGTTAGGGCGAATCTAGAAGCTTGATGTTAATGTTTTTGGGAAGTTAATATGTCAAGTTTTTAAAATTTCAATCTTTTCTTTATTGACAATCAGTAGTAATTATTGATCATAGTAATTTTATCTTTGAAACTAGTAGTTTCAAATGGCAAGTCAATTTGAAATCAGGGCTCAGAATAATTTAAAGAAAGTTATAACTTATAATAAATTCAGAGAAATTCGCATATAGATTCAGCCTTGCTCTTTTGTATTGTTAACCTCCTCACACCCAGAAACGAGAACTTTGCCTCACATCCAAAAGCCTATCTGAAGGCACTACTTTGAGCACTTATCACGGGAAAAGTTATCAATTTACTTATTTTTCACTGATTGAGATCAAGGATAGAATTAAGTAAATAACACATATTATTTTGAAATTTCGAAGTCTGTGAACTCGATAACTGCGAGAGAATTTTTTTTTACAATGACATATAAGTTACAAATTAACAAGTGAAACTCTATCTATTTATAACTGTTCTCAGATTTAAAATATGATATCTCGATCGCTTACAAAACAATTATTCATATCGCCAGAATCAGTACCACCTTATGTTCTATATTTGATCGATTTGTCTT
Source organism: Oikopleura vanhoeffeni (assembly GCA_004367855.1). NCBI lineage: Eukaryota > Metazoa > Chordata > Appendicularia > Copelata > Oikopleuridae > Oikopleura > Oikopleura vanhoeffeni. Next base: position 155,007 of record SCLH01000098.1, on the reverse strand, counting down.
TGTTGGCTTTATTTTGGTTAAATTGCCGTTCAATTCTTTCGGAAAATATTTTTTTGTAAAATGTTTTTTTTCATTATTTTGAGTTTCATAAAAATCACTTGTGAAAAAATTATTCTTCGTATAGGGACTGCAGAAAAAATAAACTTATATCAAAAGAATTCTCAAATACTTTCTTAAAAACTGGCTTTTTCAGAATTTCTATTATAGAATATAATATTATTATGTATCGTTTTCACACAGTTAATTTTTTTAGAAATTTTGGCGAAAATCATAAATAAAAGTAGGAAGAAATATCTTTCGAACGGCTAATCGTATAAAATTTTCAACAAAATTTCTGGAAATGAAATTGCAAACTCTATGACGCATTTGAATTGTAGGTCTGTGACGATGATATTTCTGCGCCGTTTTGGCCCCCGAAAATTGTTTTGCCTTCAGATAGTCAAAGGGTGTGAGGGGGTTAAAGCGATATTTTTTTCGAAAAATTCTTTAACAATATTGAAAATATCATAAGTTTAAGATTGTCCTCCGAACGAAGAATCGCAGTCCTGTGGTACGCCATGCGAGTCAATCTGTCAAGTTAAAAATGCAGACATGTGCATGGAAGTTTGTGTTGCCGGCTGTTTTTGCCAAAAAGGTTTTATTCGACATTCCGAGACCAATGAATGTATCTCTGACATGGAATGCGAAGCACTTGGTTCAGCCGAATGTCATGTCGAACGAGCTGGAGCTATTTTGAGGTAATTTAAAACGTATTTGGATAATATTTTCACGGTAAAATAGAAAGTTTTTCTCTTACTAGAAAAGCATTTCGAGCTTTTTATATTACTTAAAAATTTAACGACGATATTGTCCTCGGTTCTTTCGGGTGCCAATTTTTTTTGATTGACATTTTGGAATTTGATAATGCATGTTTTCTAAATAAGTCCGTTGTTCAAATAAAAAGACTACTCGTAGTCTGGTAAGCAATAATTCATACAGTTAACTATCTACTACAACTCACGCCTAGGACCATCCATAAGCGAAATTTCTGAAAATGGCATGATCAGTGATCGCTATGATTTTTCATATTTTTTACCTATTAAAAATTGTTTTGTTCGATATTTCCCTTTATAGCTTGTAACAAGCTACTTGATTCAAAACTCAGGAAATAAATGAATTTTACAGAAAGAATATGTTTTTTTGGCTCGAAGAAAATTTAGGCCTAATCAGGGCTTAGATTTGGCAAATTAATGCCCGATTGGAAAAAGGACAACTTGAATTTGAAACTATCTGAATAGTAGTTAACCATTATGATCATTTTTGATGAAAATTTTATTTTTTTCATTCAAATTATGAATCAGTCTGAATTCATGGAACTGTATTTTTTATTATTTTTCAAATAATTATTCTTTAAATTAGTTTTTCATGTTTTCAAAACAGTTAACACTTTTTACAATAATTTGACTTCCGCAAAATTATCAGACATACATAAATGTAAGTAAATCGCATGGGTGATAATCATGATTGGATGAAACAAACCATTTTAGCAATAATCTATACGGGATTTTAAAGGCCCAAATTAAGTATTGACGGAGGTATGGTTGGAGTCTTTACTCCAGCTTGTGAAGAAAATGGAGATTATTCTCGAGAACAATGTCATGGATCCACTGGCTATTGCTGGTGTGCTGAAAAGGTGTACAATTGCTGGAACTGAAATTCGAGGCAAACCAGTTTGTGATCAAAAAGGTAAAATTAATTTTTATTGTTGAAGGTTGAGCGTGTTGGATTTTGGAGACCCTTCAACCTCATTAGGTAATTATCTATGTATTCTATCTCTTTATCACACTTTTGTTAATATCCCGGCACTGATTAGCAAACGTAGTGTGTTTTTAAGTAGTAGGGCCGGGATATTAACAAAAGTGTGATAAAGTCTGATAATATATGAAACATCTATGAAATCATCAAATAAAAGACCAGTTAGGTTAATAGCTTGTAGGCTACAAGTTGTAGCTATTGTTCTGTGAAATATCTGTATAGTATATACAGTATAAGTCAACGTTATGGGGGGCCAATGAATACTGGTCTACTTATATCGCGAAATATAATCGCGAAATTTGTAAATTATTTAAAATGTATCTAATTCATTTTTTCTGTAAATAAAAACACTTCTAAGATTATTTCCTGAAAATTTAACTCCAGCACTAAGAGAAGCAAAAATCGCAAAAAAAAACCTTCAACCGATCTGGTACAAAATGTCTGGAATCAAGCTTCACAGAGCTGACCAACCTTATTAATACTAAGTAATATATTTTTTTTCTATTTTTTAATACTCTGAAATTTGAAAATATTTTAATATTTGAAAATTTCAGCAAATTGCAATAAAAATTATCTTGTTTGAATGCGTTTTATTAAAAAAACTCAATCAATTAAGCAATTTTAATCATGTTCTTTTTTGTCAAAATAATATAAGTCACAATGATTATATTATCATTAAAATATATAATTGTATATTATTTAGGTTAATTTACACTGACTGTACCTTTATCTGCACGATTTTTAGTCAAGATGAAAACGCTTATAAACCTTAAAACGCCTATAAAGACATGTACCCTTATCCAAACCTTGTACACTTATCCGAACGAGCTGAAGTGTTCGGAGAAAGTTACAGTCAGTGTATAACTTTTTTAAATAACCTTTTTTTGCAAAAATCAAGCTATTTATGCATGAAATGTGCTCATTAGGAACAGCCGTGAGATATTCAACTTTTTCAGACGATGAAAAATCAGCATGTCAAAAAGTATTAGATGGTGTAGATATCATGATGGTTGGTCAGTTTGTTCCTACCTGTGATATATCTGGAGATTATTCCGCTGTTCAATGTCATGGATCTATCGGATATTGCTGGTGTGCTGAATCAGATGGTACTGAAATTTGGGGTACAAGAATAAGCATCAGAGGAGGTGAAGAACCGCCAGTTTGTAAAAGAGGTAAGTTTTCATTTATTTATTATTATTGAAGATGGTTAACTCTTGAAGGCTCCAATCTTCCCTGGTGACTCCAAAGCCGATTTGAGCGCTTATAATGCGATAACTACAAATCTGAT
>SCLH01000098.1:128082-144000 GCA_004367855.1 Oikopleura vanhoeffeni | reverse complement strand
AAACGTTCGGATTTTTAGAACAGATTACGTTTGGGTTATTCGTAATAATGAAAAAAGTGACTTTCGTAAAATGGGATATTTCTGTTTTATATTATTTAGATTCTTTTTTTGTTAAAACAAAAAATATTAAGCACAAAAAATTACATAAAACGTTTGGATTTTATTTTTATCATTTTGAGGAAATCTCTCTTAATCATACATCAAGTGCGCACCGCTATAAACATAAGAGCAGCATGTCAATATCATAACAAACAATCAAAGGCCTGATTTCAGTTAGTATTAGTGTTAAACTTTTTGAAACATACTTTCCTAGCTCAGTTTTTGATGCAGAATTCAATTTCGCTATCAAAATAACATTTTTGTCCATATTTATGTGATATGCTATTTTTCGTTAAAACTCTGAAAAAAAGGTTCAAAGTCGAATTTCAAAAATTTTCTTCGCCGAAATTGATTTCTCAAGACCGATTGACCCAGGAATTGTATTTATTCACTTAATTTATTAAACAAAGAAAAATAATTTTTGCATGCAATCCAGCACCCAGAACCCTCTTATGGGGGTTCTGCATGTCAATTTGCATGCACAAATAAAGTTTCTTTTTTTTGATAAATTTAATAAAAAATATCATGTATGGGTAAATCGGGTCTGACAAATCTATTATGACTTATAAAAAATCTTTATTCCGACGTTAAAGTCTATTTTTTGAGTTTCATCCAAAATCGCGTATTAAAGAATTATTAATAAAAATATCATAAAAATGACAAAAATGAATTCTCTGTGAAAAACTGATATGAAAAAGTATATTTAAAAGTGTGCATCCCCCTTATTGAAGGTAAATCGGCGTTTTATTATTTGTTATGTAATTAACACGCTACTTTTCATAATATAGCAGGGCGCGCAGTATCTGTGATAAAAAGAAATGAACACAAATTGACACAAATTCCATACCAAAGATTGTGAGCATTTTATTCGCTTAATAAAAATTTTTCATATATTAAGAGAGATTTTGCAATGTTAAGAAATTCAGATTTTTTCATTTTACGAATCCCTGAACGTAAACTCATATATCTTGCCCCAACATTTGGTCGCCTGTATGTGCTGTTTCGGTGTTATTTGAAAAGTTTCAACTTATGTTAATTACCTGCTGAGTTTTTAGCTTTCTGGGAAAAAATTGTGAATTTTTAAACTCGGTTTCTGTAATACGGCTTTACAATTTGAAAAACATTTGAGATTTATAAAAAATAGAAAAGTGTTAAAGATGTTTAAAAAGTGGTTACAAATACAGCATTATACATGTCAGAACCCCTTTAACGCTCTTCAACTAGGATTTGTCGTATTATGGTATTATACCAGTTAAATTCGAGGTAAAGCAAAAAATCTTCAAATTTTGAAAATTCTAAATTGTTTATATAACAATAAATGGGTCGTGCTTAACTCCATTTACCTGGCTATCCAAAACAACCCCGACTTAAATGTATGTGTCAATTGACACACTTGTTTAAAAAAATCACATTTAATCTTTTGTGCAGCATAGGAATGTCTTATTTATATTATTTTTCAGTTCACACCACTGTGTATAAGCAAAAAAGTCGAGCAATAAACTCTAGAAAAAATGTTTTCCTATCTTGATTCATTTTTGAAGGTCTTACTCGATATCCATCTCTAGCTAAGAGATAAATTGATTTGTCATTTCGATAAATCTGGTGGTCAATAAGTTCGCCATGAATTTCATCGGACACTTGCAGTTGATTTTTGAAAGTTATACACGAATTATTTTCTTCAATAATGGCTTGATCATCCATTTCATAAGCTCGTATCCAATAAAGAGTTGGGCTGCTGAAACGAGTATCTAAATTTACCTTTTGAATAGCCTTTCGGACGCGTCGTACTAAATCCGCCATAGCGGGCTTCAGAGACTGTTGGCGCGATAAGTTTCGCGTCATAATCTGATTATCCTAGCCAGTTATATAGTATATGCGCAGTTGCGTGTAGTGGTAACGCGACTCGAATCATGATTCGTCCACCTGGGTTCGATTCCTGGACTTCTCAAGCTTTTCCTATGGTTAACCCCCCAACAGGTTTTTGTCTTGAGGGTTCCCGGTTCGTACCGTAACTTTATTATATGGATCTACGCCCCGGATGCAGACTGAAACCGCGATTCAAAAGATGCTTAACTCGTAGACTCGATTTCCGGCAAGTAGTGACCATTCACCATTTAATCGCATTTTACGAGGCTTAAACATTAATGACAAGATCAGTTATAAAGTTATTGATTAACTTTAGGACAAAATGACGTTTGTGCGTTTTCTTTTGAAAATTTTTACTGTATTACAGTACTTATTTTTTGCAAAAATATTTGGAATCACCAAATAAAACCTTTGATCGTGATCAGAAAATAATTCTAAGAATTATTTCATTACACCATAGCTCAAAAATGATCACGTGACCGTATATTCAAGAAATAAGGTTGGCCAAAATTGTACTTTTTTTTTTTCAAAAATTGCTTAAAACACTTTTTGAAAAAAGTGAAGAGGTTCTTTAAAAGTTTTTAAGGGGATTGTAGGTGCAGTAGTTATTTTGGACCACGGTCGAAAATTCGGTATTTTTTCAATTGCACCTGACCATCCAGCACCTCAGGAATCGTTAGCAATTGAAAAAAACACCAAATTATTTCTGGATATTTTTTTCTAGAACATTGAAATCGCTTGCTAACTGAAATGCCCGAATAATGACAGATGATCAAAAACAAAATNATAAAATATCAAGGAAAATTCTTTATTTGGTTGTTGAGACGTAATAAATATATATTATCGATATTAACCTTAAAAATGGTATTTGTTTTGACATGTTTGCTTCAGAGTGGAAAAAATCAAAATTTATAAACAAAATATTTTTTTTGTCGAAAAATATATGACTAATCGGGACTTAGTTTGGCTATACAATGTAAGCTATAAAATCCTTACGCATAAGGGGGTGTGGGACCTGAATGACCAATATTCACGATGAATTATCTGAAAACCGAGTTTATGGGAAAACCCGAAAATTAACTTATTTGTAGATCTAATCCTCGATCCTGCGAAAAGTACATCACAAATGTTTATATGAATTAACTAAAAGTTTACGGTATCGTTACAAGGAGACGTTTTCGTAAACTTTAAAAAACTATCCCTCCGAGACGATATATCCAAATTAGCTCAAATTTTCACAGAACATCGTAACGATAGGCAGGCCCAAAATTAAAGTTCACTTTAATCCGGTTTCTGACCAACTTAAACGGCAAATAATTGACTTTTTTGGCATTCTCAACTTTTTCGGAAAGAAGCTCAAAAGGAACCCAGTTAAACACTGATCAGAAAGTTTGCTTACGTCCAATTTGATATTTTGAACTTTTAGTGGTTAAATTGTAGCAAACGTTATTTTTCTTACTTAATTTGAAAAAATACTTTAGAAAACATCGAAAAAAATTATTATGCTGTATTAGGCAGTACCTTTCTAACCATCCCCATCAATTGAAGCATTTAATGCCACTAAGGCCTAAAAAATCGAAGTCCCACACCCCCCTTAAGAACTTTAAAATCCTTACTTAAAATCGTCAAAAAGTAAAAAAGTTGATTTTACTAAAAAATTGAATTGTTATTTTGATTAAAAAGTTTCACCCTCACTAAATTAGTTATTTCTCTTTTGAGATAAATTGATAAGAAATCTTTAAACACTTGTAAATTATATCAAATAATTTTATTCATTTTGTACCGTAAATGAAATGCACGAAAGTTTACTTAATAACAATCAATATGCAAGGATTTAATCAGAACTACGACTTCCTATAGAACAGCCAGAAGATGATGAAGACAAGATATTTACAGAACCACGGTTGGAGGTAACTGTATGATTGCCTGGAATATTCAAAAAAGCAAATTGGTGCATGGGATAGGTATGAACTAGACTGTCTTTTTCAAAATTTTTAGAGACAATTTTTCGGTTTTTTCCAAAATGGTGAGATTTTCCATGTTTGATAATAGCCCGATATGATATCAAACGATTCACAAAAAATTCCAAAACAAATAGCTTGAATAATATTTTCAGAAGAAACGTATAATACACGTATGTATATAATACTTTTTCAGAGAAATGAAATGAAAAAATTACTATGCATAATACTATAATATTAATGTCCTTAACTGTTCTTAATAATTAAGCGCGAATCGGCTTGCGAATCGTCTGTTCGATAATACTTTTCTCGGTTGAAATATGCGCCATTCTTTGAAATTATGTCGAATAATTTATAACTCCTTGTATTTTCGAGGTGAATTTAATTACATTGTATATATATTAATTAATTATGGATCTCCGCCTGAATGCAAACTGGAGGCCCGATTTAATGTTTGTTTCTTTGATGAAAATGAGTCAGTCAGCTGATTGGCTGACACTTATAGACGATTTGAAATAAGGAAAATTTTAAAGTCAAAAATCGGTTTCAAATGTGTTAAGGCTATCTTGTGAGAATTTTTTTCTGGCCATTTTTTAAGACGTAGGATTTTTTTAGTTTTGAAATTAAAAAAAAAATGCTTTTAAGGTCAAATTACATGACTAACTTAGCCAGCTGGTAAAAAGTTGCGATTAGTTGCTACACGCACTTTTTCTGCAATCAGAGAAAAGGCTGTATACAATTCACGTATTTGATTAGGTCATAATGACCACCCGGTCGACCACAATGACCGTCAAGTTGAAGGTCAATCTCCAAGGTCATCGAATCCTATAAAGGACCCACCAAAAATGATCTCCGTGCCGATTTTCTAATGAACGTATAAGAACTATAGGTGAATTATTACGCTTAAACGGTGCTAGAGACAAAAAACATTTTAATATGATTTGAAGAAAGTTGAGCAATCGCTTTGAATACCACCAAAATTGCTCCGTAGTCGACGTTCTAATGACGGTATTAACAACCATGGCTAATTATGTATACTAAAATGGGTCCAGAAAGCAAAATACGATAGCATCCTTCATCATAAATTCTGTTTTTCTCTGCACCCTTCCGTAGCCTATTGCCTGGTTGTTTAACGCTTAGGATCGATCGAGCTTTTTGGTTGTCTTTTCACGCCGTTGCTTAATCTCTCAAATCATATTAAATGTTTTTGCGCTCCTGCACGAGACGTATTTACCTGTCCTAAAACGTTCATTAGAAGTCCGGCCACGGATCTTTTGGTGGTTTTTATAGATCGATGCCCTGGATGGCCCTTCATTTGACACGGTCATTGTGGTTCCGACCGGTGGTCATTATGAACCTATTAATCAATAAATACTTAATGTTAAGCCTTTCTCTTGATTGCAGAAGAAAAAGTGCGTCACTCCTAATTGCAACCTTTTTACAGCTGCTTAAGTAAGTCATGTATTTGACTTATTCTTTTTTTTTTGGCATCAACGTCAGTCAAATGACCAAAAAAATTATCTACAAGATAGCCTTAACATTGAACGATTTTTGACTTTTGAAATTCCTTATTCAAATCGTCCATATGCTAAAGCAAAAAGGTTACTCCGTAGGCTTAGAAGTTTCTGTACCCCAGACTCGATTTTCGGCAAGTAGTGACCATTCTTATAAATCGAGCCAATGATCACGGCCCTCAGAGTAAAATCCTAAAACGATTTGAATAATACAAACAACGCAGATATTAGCACCCAATCAAAAACCGTAGAAATAGGAATAGGCCGATTTCATTGGTCAGATTAAGAAAGAATCACCCATCAAATCTCAGATTCGCATTTTTCAAATAGTTATGATTTAATACTCTGAGGGCCGTTGATCCATAATAAGCAGTTTTCATTAATTAACACAACATTTTTTTATTATTTTAAAATACATTTCGCCAATTTGCTATACATTAAAATAAAAAAATTTCGATGAATAAAAGGCATTTTAATTGGGGCAAGAAAAATAAATTGGCGAAATCAACTCCAGTAACACAGACAATGGCAATAATAAATGATTTTAAACGTTTATTTTATATTTAACTAACTGCATAGTAACTTCAAATGATTCTCTATAACTCTAATTCAAAAATAAATTATATTCAATATATATTTGAAAAGTACTCAAATAACATAAAAAAACCTTGGGGATGAACTTCAAACTTTTTTAAGACTTTTTCTCATTAGACCAAGTCCCGAATAAAATCACGGGTTTAGAATAATGTCCATAAAATTGATTCTTAATTTCCTGAAACCATAACATCAACGTGACGTTTGGAAATGCCATTATGTTCAAAAATTCTTAGATTATGTGTTAAATTGTGTTTATTAGTCCTCGAAAATTTTCGGGCGTAAATTTGAGTACTATTTGTGTACTTGAACCAAATACCTATTCTTAATTTGAAGGTGACGTGATTGTTTTTTTTTGGTGTGATAAAAAAAATCTTAAGGGGATTGTGGTGCTTTGCAGCAATTTGCTGGGGAAAATATAGGCGTGAACAAGTTTTTAAAGAAAAAAACTCAAATATCTTTTGTGAGAATTGAGTGAACGTTATTAACACATTTTTTCCAATTGTATATTGGTAGTACGTATATGGCCGTGAAAACCATTGAATAAAGATTGATTCATTTTTAGAAAATATATCCACACAGCTGAGCTAAGGCCGCATTGGTCACCTTTAAATGACATAAAACCTAATTGCTTGTATTTTTTTGTTTTCCCATGGAAGTATACCGTATAGGTAATGAATAGATTATCATCTACGTAGCTCCACGTTTCCTTAAAAATCATAATTGCCGAGTTTATGATGATTGGTCGGAAAAATTCTCAATCTAGACGCGTGCGCGACCCGGACCAAAGCGAGAGCTGTCAGAACACATGCGGTTATAGATTCCATCTTAATTCGCGGTAAGACATCGAAATTATTTTTGAAAATTCCTTGCTATAAGTTAATTAGGCCAATAATGTAATTATTTTACAAAAGAGTATAACCTCACGAACGGTACATGCGATTTCTTTTTCTTTTTTCATAATCCCTTCTTCTATTATTCATACCGTATTAAACTTTTTGAACCAAGAATTTTAATGATTTTTTTTTTATATTTCTCGCAAATCACTATTCATGCTGAATTTAATGCGGCCATTATAAACATTGATTAGGATGAATATTGAAAAGGCGCAAAAAATCTGAAAACAACTATTTATATTTGAAGACTCATTTAGACCACACCTTTTTTTGCGAGTTTTTTTTGTATTCTGAATGATACCCATATCTAGAATTATTTCCGTTTTCCCAGTTTTTATGTACCGATGAATATTATTTTGTGAATATTTTCTAGAATAATTGGTCAAAGTTCGCATTTTAATTTGGTCGAATCTCTGTGAAATGTCACCTATGGGATTAGTTTGTTTTTGATTCATCTGTCAATTATTGAGGCATTTCAGTTTAGCAAGGACGATTTCATGTTCTAGAAAAAATATATCCAGAAATAATTTGGTGTTTTTCAATTGCTAAACGATCTCCTGAGGTGCTGGATGGTAGGTGATTGAAAAAAACCGGTTTGGACTTCAAGTACACAAATAGTACTCAAATTACGCCGAAAATTTTCGAGGACTAATAAACACATAATCTAAGAATTTTGAACATAATGGCATTATCCAAAAACGTCACGTGATGTTATGTTTCAGGAAATAAGAATTAATTTATGACATATTCTAAACCCGTGATTTTATTCGGACTTTGGTCTAATGAGAAAAAAGTCTTAAAAACGTTTGAAGTTCATCCCCAAGGTTTTTTTATGTTATTTGAGTACTTTTCAAAATATTATTATTGAAATATATATTATTTTTGAATAGAGTTATAGAGAATCATTTGAAGTTTACTATGCAGTAGTTTAAAATATAAATAAACGTTTAAAATCATATTATTATTGCATTTTTGTGTGTTACTGGAGTTCATTTTCGCCAATTTATTTTTTCTTGTCCCCATTAAATGCCTTTTTATTCATCGAAATTTTTTTTTTAATTGTATAGCAAATTGGCTGAATTGTATTTTAAAATAATAAAAAAACAATGTGCCTCCCTCGTGTTAATAATGAAACTTTGCTTATATGGATCAACGGCCCTCAGAGATTATAAATCCTAACTTATTTGAAAAAAATGCGAAATCTGAGCATTTGATTGGTTGATCTTTCTTAATCTGACCAATGAATCGGCCCTTTCCTATTTCTACGGATATTTGATTGGGTGCTAATATTTGCGTTTGTTGTATTATTCAATCGTTAGATTTATACTCTGAGGCCGGTTGATCCATATGGCTCGATTTTTAGATGTCCATTACTTGCCGAAAATCGGTCTGGGTACAGATTAAACTTCTAAGCCTCACGAGTAACCTTTTGCTTAGAATGCGATTTGAAATAAGGGAATTTCAAAGTCAAAAATCGGTTTCAATGTGTTAAGGCTATCTTGTAGAAATTTTTTTCTTGGCATTTTAAGACGTTAGGATTTTTTTGTTTTTGAAATTTAAAAAAAAAATGATTTTAAGGTCAAATTAATGACTAACTTTAAGCAGCTGTAAAAGTTGCAAATTAGAGGGGCTACACGCACTTTTTTTCTGCATCAGAGAAAAGGCTTATTACAATTTCATCGTATTTTGATTTAGGTCATAATGACCACCCGGTCGACCACAATGACGGTCAAAGTGAGGTCAATCTCAAGTCATCGAATTCCTTATAAAACCCACCAAAATGATCTCCGTGGCCGATTTCTAATGAACGTATAAGAACTATAGGTAATTATGTACGCTTACGGTGCTAGAGAGCAAAACATTTTAATATGATTTGAGAGAATGAGCAATCGCTTTGAAAATACAACCAAAAGATTGCTCGTAGTCGACTTTCTAATGGACGGTATTAACAACCATTGGTAATTATGTATACTAAGCGGTGCTAGAGAGCTAAAATAACACTCTCTCAATCATTTGAAAGTGTATGTTTTTACCTCTTCTGGCACCCTTAGTATAAAGTAATTTAGCCCATGGTGTTAATACCGTCTTTAGAAGAGATCGACTAGACGAGCAATTCTTTTGGTGTATTTTTCAAAGCGATTTGCTTAACTTCTCTTTTCAAAGCATATTTTAAAATGTTTTGTCTCTAGCACCCGTAAGCGTACATAAATATACCTTGGTCCTCTTATACGTTATTAGAAAGTCGGCCCACGGAGATCATTTTGGTGGGTTTTATAGGATTCGAGCTGACCTTGAGATTGACCTTCAACTTTGACCGGTCATTGTGGTCGACCGGGTGGTCATTATGACCTAAATCAAAATACGTGAAATTGTATAAGCCTTTTCTCCTGATTGCAGAAAAAAAGTGCGTGTAGCACCTAATTCGCAACTTTTACAGCTGGCTAAAGTTAGTCATGTAAATTTGACCTTAAAATCATTTTTTTTTAAATTTCAAAAACTAAAAAAATCCTACGTCTTAAAATGGCCAGAAAAAAATTCTCTACAAGATAGCCTTAACACATTGAAACCGATTTTTGACTTTTGAAATTCCTTATTTCAAATCGTCTATAAGTGTCAGCCAATCAGCTGACTGCCTCATTTTCATCAAATGAAACAACATTTAAATCGGGCCTCCAGTTTGCATTCAGGCGGAGATCCATATATAATATAATATATATACAATGTAATTAAATTCACCTCGAAAATACAAGAGTATAAATTATGCGACATAATGCAAAGAATGCGCATATTTCAACCGAAGAAAAGTATTATCGAACAGACGATTCGCATAGCCGATTCGCGCTTAATTATTAAGAACAGTTAAGGACAGTTAATATTCATAGTATTTATGCATAGTAAATTTTTCATTTCAATTTCTGAAAAAATATTATATACATACGTGTATATACGTTTTTCTAAAAATATTATTCAGCTATTTGTTTTTGAATTTTTTTGTGAATCGTTTGAAAGCCATATCGGGCTATTTTCAAACATTGGAAAATCTCACATTTTGAAAAAAACCGAAAATGTTCTCTAAAATTTTGAAAAAAGACAGTCTAGTTCATACCTATCCATGCACCAATTTGCTTTGAACTATTCCAGGCAATCATACAGTTACCTCCAACCGTTCTGTAAATATCTTGTTCTTCATCATCTTCTGGCTGTTCTATAGGAAGTCGTAGTTCTGATAATCCTTGCATATTGATTGTATGTAAACTTTCGTGCATTTCATACGGTACAAAATGAATAAAATTATTTGATATATTTACAAGTAAAGATTCATTATCAATTTATCCTCAAAAGAAATAACATAAATTATAGTCGAGGTGAAAACTTTTTAATCAAAATAACAATTTCAATTTTTTAGTAAAATACAACTTTTAGTTTTTGACGATTTTAAGTAAGAAATTTTAAAAGTCTTAAGGGGGTGTGGGACTCTGATTTTATAAGGCCTTAGTGGCATTAAAAATGCTTCAAATTGATTGGGGATGGTTAGAAAAGGTACTGCCTAATACAGCATAATAATTTTTTCGAATTTTTTCTAAGTATTTTTTCCAAATTAAAGTAAGAAAATAACGTTTGCTACAATTTAACCACTAAAAGTTCAAAATATCAAATTGACGTAAGCCAACTTTCTGATCAGTGTTTAACTGGTTTCCTTTTGAGCCTTCTTCCGAAAAAGTTGAGAATGCCAAAAAAGTCAATTATTTGCCGTTCTAGAGTTGGTCAGAAACCGGATTAAAGTGAACTTTAATTTTGGCCTGCTATCGTTACGTGTTCTGTGAAAATTTGAGCTAATTTGGATATATCGTCTCGGAGGAGATAGNGTCTCCTTGTAACGATACCGTAACTATTAGTGTAATCATATAAAACAATTTGTGATGTACTTTTTCGCAGGATCGAGGATAGATCTACAAATAAGTATTTTCGGGTTTTCCCATAAACTCTTGGTTTTCAAGATATATCATCGTGAATATGTCAATTCAGAGTCCCACACCCCCTTAAATGCGTAAGGATTTTATAAGCTTACATTGTAATTAAGCCAAACTAAGTCCCGATTAGTCATATATTTTTCGACACAAAAAACTATTTCTGTTTATAAATTTTGATTTTTTCTCACTCTGAAGCAAAACATGTCAAAACAAAATACAATTTTTAAGGTTAATATCGAAATAAATATATATTATTACGTCTCAAACAACCAAAATAAAGAATTTTCATTGATATTTTAAGACAAAATATTTTTTTGGTATTAAAATTTTATCAAAAATATGCGTTTATAAAATCGGTGCCCATTTTTTTTACTTTTGAAATTACTCATTCCAAATCGACTTTGACGATAACAGAATACCATTTTTTAGTAAAAATGCGATTTTTTTAATCTCTTATGAAAGTTTGTGACCAAAAGGTTATTTATAGGTATAAAATTATAAAAATCGTACTGGTAAAGTCATTTGTTTTGTAGGGTTTCAGCTGGTTTTAGCTAGCTCTCTGGTACAATCAAAAAGAGGGAAGGAGAAAGAATTGCCTCATATTTGTTTGGTCCGCTCAAAACCATACAAAACAGATAACTCAACCAGTATTTAAGGAAGAAAAAATTTTAGAATTTTTATATTATTCCTTATCCATCCGGGTCCAGAATCAACTAATATTTCTGCAACTGGTAAGGCATCCCAAGGAGATCCCAGATGATTATGTAATTTCCAAAATCGAATTTGGTGAGGTGGTCTCAAAAAGTTTAAAATAATTTAATCTACAGGGTGTCACATTTTTGCTTCCGTTCTTGATTTTTGCACAATTTACTATCAGCCAATCAAAACGTCTTAATTTGGCAAACACGTGAGTGCTTGCCAAATGTAAACATTTTGATTGGCGGATAGTAAATTGTGCAAAAATCAAGAACGGAAGCAAAAATATGACATGCTGTACTTGTATTAAAATGTATTTTATCAATGAATTTACAAATGAAAACTGATATCAACAAATTCACAATTTTTTAAAACCTTGCCCACAACATCGGGTCATCAAAATATCATTCTCATAAATTCCGTCCATTTCGAAATCCCAACCCCATTCTCCATCATGAGGATCTGAGATTGATCCTCGGTATTCGAGAGAAAACCTACGATTCAGGCTAAAATAGTGAACTGATCTGTATAGCAGTAGATAGCACTAAATTGCACTATAGAAATAAAATGAGCAAGATATTTTTCTAAAGAGTAATAAACTGCCAAAATCAAATGCGTACATTAGACACTGAGTTCTCATACTGGCTTTGCTATACGTCTAGC
The DNA here is from genome assembly GCA_004367855.1 of Oikopleura vanhoeffeni. NCBI lineage: Eukaryota > Metazoa > Chordata > Appendicularia > Copelata > Oikopleuridae > Oikopleura > Oikopleura vanhoeffeni. Next base: position 131,740 of record SCLH01000098.1, on the reverse strand, counting down.
CCAATCCTGTCATGAATTTGAATATTTGTGTCGTCCATTTCTTCCTTTATAGTTACAACAAAATGTTTTGTCAACACAATTTTGTGCCGATAACAAAAAGGATTGGTTCGAATCGGGTTTCTTCGATTCAAGTAAGCCCCCCTTTTTAAATTTACGATTGACAATTTTTTGCTTGTAATTCGGTAATGATTCATTATATCAAAACCTCGTAAAGTACGTCGTTCGTGCCAAAAAGCGCGCCAAACCAAATTATCGCATCGAACGAGGCCGCGCTTTTTCCATTCTTGAGATGTTGCTCGTCTTACAACTGGTGATAAATCGATAAATTTTCATTTTTCGATTAAAAAATTTAGCACTTTTTATCACCTACCTCAAATATTTAGCACATTGAGATAAATTGATGAGATCTTGGTCATTTAATCCTCTGATGGTTTGCGCAAATACTTGCCAAGGAAGCTGTTTAGAAATCAAAACTATGATTGAGCTTTTTTGCAACTTTAACTCTTATACTCCGATTTGGGCAACGCATTGCCCTTTTTGCGTTCAACCCTTGGCGGCACAGAAATTTTTGAAATGCTCAATCCACTTTGAATCATCCAAAAATGGTGAAAAAAGCAGACACTTTTCGTTCAATTGCATTATAAACATCGGTGATTCAGATAAAAAAAAATATTTATTTTTTTCGTTTATAGGTTCAAATTTATGGCGAGTTGATTGAAAGGTCATTTTTCGCCTAAGTCTCACTTCTGATAAAAATAATTTTCGACTTGAAAATGAAACAAAAAGAATAATGCTATTAAAATAAGCCAGTTTTCAGTAAAATCTTTTTAGTCCATTTTGCGAAAAACAATTACATATATACATTCTTGGAAGTTCTGAGGCGAGTATTTTTTTATAGGTGAAATTTCGAAATATCTTTTTTCTATAGTTGCCTAATAAAATTTTCATCGTTATCGAAGTGGTCAGAAAGTAGATTTCAAAATGTCAATTTTAGCCTTAATTTTTAAATTTTGATTAAAAATGTTAAAACATTGTTATTAAAGTTTTAACTTGGACTTTCAGGGACTGTGCTCATATTTTAAAGTGCTATCTACATCAAAAGAATAAAATCTTTAATCAAAAGTCTAAATAAAAATTCTAATTTATCGATATAGCTCAAGATCAGGTTTGACTTCTGTTGGATAAAGGATATGACTCGCAATTTCCGGTGTGCCAAATTTTATAGTTACAAAATTCTCGAGAACACGTCAGAAGCAATATTTTTAGATAAGGTCAATGTTTGACCAGTAAAAAATGGATTTTATCTAAAAATTTTAAATTCCGAACATTTTTTCCTGATCTCTGAAACATTCTACATTTATTATATTTTTTCAATCAAAGATTGTTTTTATTCGACGTTTCGGCTAAACAGCCATTATCAGTGTGAGAGATTTGGATGAACAGGAATCGAAAGTTGATTTTTTTAGCGCGAAATCAGCTTTCAATAATTAGCGAAATTACAATTTTAAAAATATAAAGGTGCATTTTTTTTTTCGAAAATTATTTTTTGCGAAACTAAGTAATCGAGCCTCAGATAGGGTACTTAGTTATATTCTACATTTATGTACTTTTCCATAACTATCATATAAATTGATATATAGTGATTCCCTGTCAATGCCATGAGGTCTGATTTTATGTAAATACATGTACAGGTAGTGTCTTCACGTCCCATCATCAAGTCTGAATTTAGCCTGAAATAATTTCATTTTAATGCCTTATTCTCATAATACTATTTTTTCAGATTTATTTACATCTACTACAGTAGTATAATCAACGCTTCGTGAACACAAATGCAATATCGACGTAATAATGTTGAAAAGTCAATTTCTCTAGCAAATGAAATAGAATTTTATTAAAGTCTATCAATATTATGATGAATAAACAATAATGTATTCTAGAAGAATTTTTTGTGCTCCTTCAAATTTTTGGCAAAACTCGATAAGATTCATCATGATGTTTTGTCTGCGCAAATGTTTTTTAAGCACTTGGTAGCAAAATATCTTGTCCCGGACGAGAACGATGGATATGTTTTTCATAATTTCATGTTTTTCATGACCCTAATTTAGGGTCCCTAAATTGTTCGGAAATATATAGTCGAAAAATGACCAGAAAAATGCTTGGTTAATTTTTTAAAGTTGATTTTTCAAAAACTATAACTCTAGAATTTTTGCTCCTGCTTAATTTTCATTATTTTGAAAACCGCATATATGTAAAGAAAAATGGAAGTTGAAATTTTTAATCGTTATTTTTTTCTGAATTGTAAAGCTAATTCTCTAAGGGCGTAGTGTGACACTAGTAGTGTCTGCAAAAAAAATTTAGGCTGAAAATCTGATATCCCTTTATCACTTTTTGGTTAGAATGCGTAGCCACAACGTTAAAATCACACGTTAATAGGAGTAGTGGCTACGCATTCTAACCAAAAAGTGATAAAGGGATATAGTACTAAACCATCCTTAAAAAAAATATCTCGTTGCTTTTCTATGCTCGGTTTTCTCAGTAGAGGGCGGCAAAGTAAAAAACGGAGGTACCTTCTTCTCCTTAATTAAAAATCCGCCGTATTTAATCCGGTCAACTTCATTTTAGCGTTAAATAACGCAGATTATCAATGCGCAAAAAAAGTTTGTTGAAAAAACAGTTGATAACCTTAAAATTGTGGTACTTTGGGCGGTAAGGTGCCATTTATTTGAAAACTGATCATCATATTTTTTTTAAATAAAATCATTAGATTTCGCACACAACTGTGAACAAAGTTATCGTTGTACATTTGTCATTAACGTTATCTAAAAATAAATACATACAAAATAATAAAGATCAAAATAATATTTTAACAAATATTAAGACCTAAAATAAAGACCTCAAAATATCAAGACCTTCAGAGCAATATTTCGAGGCAAGTTTTCTGAAAATCGCTTACGACATTTTGTGCTTGAGTTAAAATGGGCAATTTCAAACGCAATTTAAACATTTGTCACCGACATTTTTTAGTTACTGAAATTCATGAACTGCAAAAATCGATGCAAAAATTCCACCTATCTTCCTAATTCATTTTTTTCTTAGTATGAATGATGTCACATCATCGATGTTTTAATGAAAACTTTTGGGCAAAACTCGTTGAGATTCATCATGAAAAGCCTATTCAGAATAGGGTTCGGAGTCCGAACTTCGGACCCAGAGAACCAGGGAAAAATTAAAATATTTGGCCCAGCACAATCCTAGTTTTAGACGAGTTCACAGTTTAGGCGAGTTTAGGTGCTATGAAAAAGTGGCAATTTAAGGTGGTACTGGTCGCTGGTTTTATGAGACCTTAGGGGCATAACAAATGCTTTAAAATGACCTGAGGTGATAACAAAGTGTCCGACCGACCAAATCATCGAACATTTTTTTTTCAAATTTTTGCGTTTGGTCGATTTTTTTCTAAGTATTTTTTTTTCAAATTTTTGCGTTTGGTCGATTTTTTCTAAGTATTTTTTTTCAAAATGAACTTAAAAAATTACGTTTGCATAAATTTAACAACTAAAGCGTCAAAATAGCAGCTTGACGTAAGCTTACTTTCTGTTCAGTGTTTCAGTAGCTTTCTTTTGAGCCTACTTACAAAAAAATCAAAGCATTTTTTTTACGA
>SCLH01000098.1:78200-116742 GCA_004367855.1 Oikopleura vanhoeffeni | reverse complement strand
CATGAATCATTGTTGTACCTTGAAAACTCAGGGAGGAGATACATTTTGAAAGAATAATTTCGTCACTTTTGTAAGCACGTTTCTGATTGGACGAGCCATCCTTTACTTTCGATTTTATTTAAGGATGCAAGATTTTTGTTTTAATATATCAGAGAGATAATATTTGGTCTAACGATTTGTACTTTTGGGACAATTGGCCATTGAAAAACTCTTTAAATGCGACGACCACCCCCTTAAATAGCATTTGTTTCTATAACCCCAGCTTACAATTTCGTGCTAAATGCACGGCTTTAGAACAAAAACAGTAAGTGTCAGATAAAATTACCACCGCCAATGCCGTAATTTACAATTAAAAAAAATATTTCTTTCTGAAATTTAATTTTTGTAAATAAATCCATTAATTTGTACTAATTTTGAAGAATTTTTCAACATATAAAAGGTGGCCCAAAACGTATGTCGTCCAATTTCTCCAACATGATTCGGCAAGTTATGAAACAAAGTGAATCTATGGATAGAATGAGTAAAGGTGGTGGCGTTAAAATAACGCCAGTACCAAGAACTAATGTGTCCCTAAAAGATGTTGCTGGAATGAAGGAGGAAAAACGAGAAATTGAAGAATTTGTCGAATTCTTGAAGAATCCTAAAAAATTTCAACGATTGGGAGCAAAAATGCCAAAAGGGGTTCTGCTTACAGGCCCACCGGGTACTGGAAAAACGATGTTAGCAAAAGCTGTAGCTAACGATTGCGGTGTTCCATTCTATTACAAAGGTATTTCAAAATTTAAAGTACTGTCGTGTTTGTCCATAAGTAAATAGTCTGTGAGGATAACCGGCCAATTTTCAATAATCATTTTAATTTTGAATTAATTCAATTGCTAAGCATAATAATGTAGCGGGTATTTATATTTTCAATTTTCTTCTGGGCTGTTACCATGAACTGGACGAAATGAAGGTTGCTCATTTTACGAAACACCTTTTTTCGAGTAAAAAGACCAAAGTAGTACAAATACTGTTATTTCACAACAATTATGTCATTTCAATGACACTAGTGCTTTTAAAGACACAATGAAAAAATTTTGCCAAAACTTACGCATTTTCTTAAATTATTTAATTTTTTCAATTTTCATTGATTTTCAAGATTTATAAATACATATCCCTTATTCACACTTTTGTAAATATCCCGGCCCTGATTAGGAAACGTAGTGTGTTTTTAAGTAAAAGGGCCGGGATATTTACAAAAGTGTGAATAGGAGATATAGGTTTTCTTTATCAAAAATTTTATTGTAAAAATTTAAGAAATCTTAAAACGTCGAAATTAATATACAATAAAGAAAACCTATAGGTATATATATATATGGTAACATATATATGTATTTTTTCTTAAAAAAATGTGTTTATAAAAATAAAACGACCATATAAAAGCCCATAACAATGTATTGAATGTTTAAACTTGATTATTTTGTTGTCGGCAGTACAAAACTCTAACCAACATGGGAGCGAAGCGGCCAAACCATTTTCAGAGAAAAGCTTGGTTTTAAAAAAGCCTTATTAGGCAGTATTACTGCTCAAACATTTATTATTTTGAGGGATTCAAGTTGCCCTGTCTTCTTTATTAGGATCTTATTTATTCTCCGGGTGTTAATTTCAAGATCGAATTATTCTTTGCATTCTATATATTTTGAAGTGCTCGCGATAATGTTTTGGTTGGAGTTTGTACTGTCCCTTATTATTTTCGGTATTGTCAGAAACCATAAAACTGTATCGAATATCTGGCGATTAACGTAGAATGATCTTTCTTACTAAATTTTAAATAAATACTAGTAAAAACTAGGTTCTTCCGAATTTGTGAAAGCAGTTGTTGGTACTGGAGCGAAGGATGTTCGAGATATTTTTGCCGAGGCAAGAAAACAGCAACCTTGCATAATTTTCTTTGATGAATTAGACGCCATTGGAAAGTAAGTTTGTTTTTAAATTCTTGATACGGAGTTTGTGCAAACCAGTCAGCACTACAGATACTCTCGTTGACCCTAAATAGACCCTTTATTTCCAGATTCCAATTCAAAAATGTCCTTATTTCCAGTAAATCTGAATCAGCCCAATTTGTGCACAATGTGCACTGCACATATATAAGAGGGTATTGTTGGGGCGAAAGGTTTCGCGCCATAATCAACATATTCTAGTCAGTTATAAGAGCAGTTGGTGTAGTGGTTAGCGCGACTCGACGTTCGTCCCGTTACCTGGGTTCGACTCCCGGACTTCTCAAACATTTTTCTATGGTGATAAGTTATCACTGATAACCCAACAGTATTCTGAGTTATAATCAGTAAAACATCATCAATGAACGTTACGAACTGAATTGTATACGTATTCGCAAAGCTTTCGGATGACGGGAAAAAACACGGAAATTTATTTTTGAAAATTGACCGACTAGTATTTCCAAAATGTCTCTAATTTAAACTTGTTTTCCTTGCCAATAGATTTACCGAAAATTAACGGTTTATTGAAAAAACTATCAAAAGTACCAGTGAAAGCGAAAATCGAAAAACCTGGTTCTGTAGTGGCACGTAGCCTGAATAGTAATATTATGGTACAGTATGTCGAGTTCTGATCTCAACGACCATTTGGAGCCATCTAAAAACGGACATGGGTACAATTCTGGCTCAGAATTTCGAGTTTATTAAACTTGGTATTTTAGAAAACGATCCGAACAAGCTGGTCAAAATGAAACGGATAACACATTAAATCAGCTTCTGGTTGAGTTGGATGGTATGAAGGGGAATGATAGTGATGTGATTGTCGTAATGGCAGCAACCAATGCGCCAGATTCGCTCGACCATGCCCTTGTTAGACCTGGAAGATTTGATAGAAAAATTCACTGTGGCTTACCAGCAACGTATGTAATTTATTTTAATGAAACTTTAAAGTATTTTTTTGTTTCCAAATATAATATCTCGGAAAGTTCACTTTGAAAATTAAATTCTGCAAATCTTGCAATACTCATTTTTTCAATTATGAAATCAAGGTTCGACCTTTGACCACTTTGCATTTTCTCTCGTTAAAATTTTGAAAATTTTAACCTGATCCGAATTATTCATATTAGGTTTCTGAATGTACTTTTCGTTACACTCAAAAATGGATCATTTTTACCATATCCCTTTATCACTTTTTGGTTAGAATGCGTAGCCACTACTCCTTTTAACGTGTGATTTTAACGTTGTGGCTACGCATTCTAACCAAAAAGTGATAAAGGGATATGGTATTAATTTCGAGTTTTTTTTCGAAAAACTGCACTACGAGGTCATGGGTATATTACCGCACATCCGACTTTTAATTTAACTTTATTTATAAGATGATCTTATGTGGGACTTAAATCCGGCCGAGCCGTTTTCGATACAAATGTCAATTAAGGAGATATCGGTCGCAATGTTCTAAGGCACTTTGAGGCCTAGAAACATTGCGACCGCTAACCCCTTAATTTACATTTGTCTCGAAAACGGCTCGCCTGATCAAAGTCCAACATAGATCATCGTTTTTAATAAAATACAATTAAAAGTCGGAAATATGTATCTTTAGGGGGTACTGGTCGCTGGTCATTGACTTTTTCTGATGAGAAATCAGCCTACGAGAACATGGGATAATTAAGATCTAGCCATATTGTAAAGATCTACGCTTAATCTTGTCAAAACCATTTGATCACTGACTTTTTTGTTCCGAATACACTCTGAGATAACGTTACCAGTACAAGGTGTCCCTCGACAAATTTCAGAATCTATCTCTCAGGGTTATTTAGAAAGCAGCTCAAATTTAACATATCCCGTATGACTTATAAACTTAGGTCCTCTAGAAGCGTTTTTTTTCAAAATCACATTCAGTTTTTTTAGAAATCGCAAGAAAACTACGCGATTTTTTTGCGATTTTTAGCATTTTTTCACTAAAAATCTATCTCCTCCAAGGTTATATTTTGGAATCCACTCAATTCCAGGCAAACACTAGCACAGAAAAATAAAAACTCCTCTAGAAGCGTTTTTTTTCAAATTTCGATGGCCCAAAGTCAAAATATAAATTTTTAAGGTCACGTGAACAAATTTCCGAAAACAAATTTCGACAATTTGGTCGTAAGTACACTTTGTTATCGCCCAAATCAATTTCGAGCATTTTAAAGGCTCATAAAACCATCGACGCAAAGTACCCCTTAAGGGGTAGTCATGGTCTGAATTTTTTATGAACCCTAACAGGCAATCAGAGTGCACCATATTGCTTCCGGGATTCAACAAAATCTATTTACGATCAAATCAACAAAAAAAAATTTTCGCGTTTTTTCGATTTTTTTCAAGATTTTTTTTCAGAATTTAAGTCAAAAATCTTGGTTTGTGAATTTTGACCACCAAACCTTCAAAATATCGGCTTGACATAAGCAAGCTTTATGTCAGTCGTTCTACTGGCTTCTTTTGAGCCCTACTGGTCGAAAAATCGGAGCACAATTTTTTTTTCGAAAAATGATAATTTTTCAGTATGATGGAAATTTTTAGAAAAAAGCTTCTTACGAAATTCTAGGCTGTTAACAACGCGCACTTGAAAAATTTTTGGCCGCTATTTTGAAAACTAACCTTGGAGGAGAAATATTTTTTAAGCAAAAATCGTGAAAACGGCAAAATCGTCGGTTTATTGACCGCTAGGAAAATTCAGTCATCGAAATGTAAATCATCTCCTACGAATTTTAGTCGCCTTATTCGACGTATTATGTCAACTTTTGAACCAAATTTTCTATATATGGTCTCGGAGGAGATTAGAAATTTTGAAATTTCGCGAAGTGACCTCGCTGTTACGAATTATGTGACGATTGGTGTTAGTCATCAAATTTCAGTTTGACTTCGATTCGCAAGATTAAGGATGTGGGCGACGATAATTGAAGATTTCTCAGAAATTTTTTTGATAGCCCCTTTTGTAGAGAATTTTCCACTGAGTTTTTAAAGCTTAGGATTTTTTCCCTGAATTTTGATTTTTTTCAAAAAAAAGTAAGTTTGAGATTTGAAGATTTTTGAGAAATTTGAAGTGAGAAAGTACCAATTTCCGATCTAGAATTTATTGTCACCTTTCAAAATTGCGGAATGTAGACACTTAAACTCGAAATACTGCCAAAAACCGTTAAATTTCAAAATTTTTATTTTTTTTTTTAATTTCAAAAAATGTTTAAGAATTTCCACAAACTAGAACTTCACAAGTCGTTCCTGAGACTTTGGAGACAAAAATCGAAAAAAAGGCTCCTTCCATTTGAACCTTAATTCAGCCTTTGCGTGATTTGGATGTACAAATTGAAATTTTCCATATATATTTAAGAGGAGTAGGCGTTTTGCGCGAGGCTCCAATAAGCTGTTTTTGACCACTTAAAGGCAATAAATTTTGAAAAAAAGGCTTCCATTTGGTGATGAGTATATCTATCTACTTCTAAATTGCAAATATACTAAAAAGTGATGAGAGATGAATGAGGAGTAGGCTTTTTAGTGGCTTTTAGGGACGCTACTAAAACCATTTTCTGAGCGTAGGTTGAGGATCAGATGCTCTGAATAGTACTGGCACTTCGCCTTACGAGTTGTACTACGTATTGTGGAAAAAAAATTAATTATTTCTGGAGTCAGGTTTCTCAGAAACTTCACTTGAAAATGTGTACCAAAGAGGCCCAATTATCGACGCCCACATCTTAAGGCATAGGTCTACAAATTGCATTTTTGGAATTATTGCTCAAGGTTCAGATTTTCCAGAAATGACTCTGCAAAAATTGCAAAATCACGACTACCCCTTAAGGGTACTGGTCGCTGGCTTTATGGGCTTTAGGGATAATAAAGCTCCAAAATGGACCTGTGGTGTTAACAAGAAGTGACTACCGTCCTAATCATAAAAAATTTTCTTCGGAATTTTCGCGTTTTTTCGTTTTTTTCTAAGTTTTTTTTTCAAAATGCACTGAAAAATTACATTTGCTTTTAATTTAAACTAAAAACGCCAAATATCATCTTTGACGTAAGCAACCTTTCTGATTCATGGTTTCGTGGCTTTCTTTTTGGGCCACTTTCGAAAAATCTAAGACATTTTTTCGAAAAATTTTCACGTGACTTCTTCAAAATTCATATTTTGAGTTTGGGATGGAAATTTGAACAATAACGCTCTATAAGGATTTTTTATTTGTTTCGAGCTTACCTTCTGTAAAAATTTGAGTGAATTTGAAATTTAACCTAGTGAGGAGGATAGATTTTTACGATGAACAAAGTCCAAAAATAGGGTGGTTTATCGCATATTCTAAAAAAGAGAAGTTTTAGATACTAATTATACAGTTATGTTAAAATGTTAGGTTATTTCAAATAAAGCCTAGAGGAGATAGATAAACCATTTTGGCTTAGTCCTCTTGTGCCGGCTAATGTGTCCAAGGAGTGTGTGCATAAAATTTTTTCTTGACACATTTCTGACGCAGCTAAAAGGCTAGATTTACAAACTGGCTAGCTCTGATAATACTATCCTCAAAGCCCTGTTGGCCAAGTTTGTATCAAGAAAAAACCACTTCCAGCGACCAGTACCCCTTAAGGGTATTCAGGATACCGTGACCTGATCCTTACATTTTCTGCAGTTATTATGTCATAAAAATGCACGAAATCATCGTTAATGTTTGAAAGTAAAAACAACCCAAATAAAAACAAAAAAAAATTCGAATTTGTTTCTTGAGTATTTTTTTTTTTCAAAATTAAGGTGGAAAAAATAAAACGTTTGTTTCAATATGACCCCTAAAACTTGCAAATTTCTCGCCTTGACGTCAGCGCAACTTTCTTCGGTGGTTTCCCAGCCTTTCTTTTGAGCTACTTTTCGAAAATCGAAGCACATTTTTTTTCGGAATTTTCACGTGACCTTGAAAATTCATATTTTTGAGTTTGTGTCGAATTGAAAAAGGGCTCTCTTGAGTTTTTTATTTGTTTTTATACACTTTTGCAAAATTTGAGTAATTATGTTTGAATTTAACCATAGAGGGGATAGATTTTCCGCATGAAAAGTTCTAAAAAACGGTGGTTATCGCTACTCTAGAAAAAATAGCACTTATCGACAAATAAGGCTCCCCTTGAGTTAGACCTACTAATTTAAGCAGGATTAATGTTTAAAATTTAGGTTTATTTCAAAATAAAACTTTGAGAGGAGATAGATTCTCCGTTTTGGTCTTAGGTCTCCCTGTCTCCTATGTTTCTGGGAGCATTGTATGCATGCAAAAAACTTTTTGACACATGTTCATTACGCAAGTGAGGCTAGTTTCTACAAACGGTATTGAATAATATCACATTGAAGTCTTGGTTTGGCTAATATTTCATCCGAGAATATGTCAATTAAGAAAACCGGGATACCCTTAAATGAAACATCCCTGAAAATTCACCACTGGTGCCGATATAGCGGCGAGAACCTAATTTTCGACATAACCGCGAGACCAATCGTTTATGGCCGTTAGTATATATTTAATATTTTAGCAACAATTTTCGGTAGATAGCAGTCATTTTTCTCAGGATTTTAACATCTCTGTCTTTCTTTGACGTTTTCATGGCGAATGACGTAGAAAAATATCAGTTATGAAACTTTTCGATTCCTTTTTCGAGCGGAGGGTACTAGTCGCTGGTTTTATGAGCTTAGGGGCAATATAAATCGCTCACAATGGACCCGGGCTGATAACAACGTGCACTACCGACCAAATATCAAAAAAATTTTTCGCGTTTTTTTGATTTTTTTCAAATGAAGTTCAAAAATAACGTTTGCTTTAATTTCAACCACTAACACTTCAAAATTCACCTTGACGTTAAGCCATCTTACTGATCAGTGTTTCAGTTGCGTTCTTTTGAGTCCTACTTACAAAAAAATCGAAGCACATTTTTTTCGAAATATTCTTCTCGTGGTCCTTGGAAGCTCACAGCCACTTTAAGTGAGTGCGGAAAAATTCAATCCGCAGAAATCGGATTGAAGAAAAAGTCCTGGGAATTTGTTGAATCAAACCCAACATTAGAGTTTGCCACCTGGAGGAATCAAAAAATAGCACGTTAAATTTTCTAGACTCGTTCAAAATTATTTTAATCTTACTTTTTTGACATTTCTCTCAAAAAACTCTAAAATGCGTGCTGCTCAAACAGTTTAACGTAGATAAAATCTGAGGAACTAAGTTTTTTAGGAAAGTCTTTTGACCATCGAAACTCTTTTTATTTTTTCATGAGTGATTTTTATTTTTGAAAAAAATCGAAATAAAATTATGCTTCGATTTTTTCGAAGGTAGGTTTCAAATGAAAGCTACGGCAACACTGATCAGAAAGTTGCTCCCGTCGAGATAATCAATTTGAAGTCTTAGCGGTTAAATTATAACAAACGTTATTTTATAACTTTATTTTGAAATAAATACTTTTTTATTTAAATTTGAAATAATTATAAGTTGAGTATTATTGAGTATGTGGTTTTTACAGTCCGCTCTGATTATATCTCATAAATCAAAAGTAATTTATAAATAAGTCCAAAATTTTGATGGAAAAATCATGATTTTTGATAAAAATTTCTTTTTCCCTATATAAGATTATTACACTTTTTTTCTATTGTTTTCAAGTAAATATGGTAATGAAGTACAACTGTGGATAATTTTTGATTGCTTAAATTCACTTTTATAATAATTAAATTTTTCATGGGTTACTTTGAAGTTGAAATTTTAGAAATTTCACTTCCGAAAAAACACTTTTCAAAAAATATGTTAATTTTGCGTAAACTTCAAAAAAAAACTTTCAAAGTTTATTTACACTTTTTTTAGCGATGGGCGCGAAGAAATTTTTCAACGTTCATCTCAAAACCGTCAAGACAGAATTGCCTCCAAAACAGTATGCAAAGCTCTTGCTGATTTAACCCCTGGATGTCTGGAGCTCAAATTGGCCAATTTATTGTAAATGAAGCAGCGTTACTTGCAGCTCGAGATAAATCGGACTTGGTGACAGTGAAGCATTTTGAATTTGCAATTGACGCGAGTTATGGCTGGGGCTCTTAAATTTTCGTGCCGTTAGTAAACCGGAGACGAAGCAGTTTTAGCAGCTATGGAGGCTGGGAAGTGTTTAACAGCCTGGCTTTTTTACCATCTCAGGTAAATTTAATATTTTATGATTTTTGAGCAATGTTGAGGCGAAATTATCAAGAATATATAAAACACTCGATTTATCACTTCTGATTTTCAATTCCGAAATCAGAAAAAATATGCTTTTAATAATGAACGTGTAGTTTCGTCCCAAGGCAAAATGTGAGCAGAACCTAAACTTGTGTGAATTTTAGTGAATTTTATACAGGCTGTAAGCTATAAGTTATAGTAATTTTGCTCTGGAAACAAATTACTACTTTTTTTGTCCAATTTTTCATGTTAACTATAGAACTTTAGGACCCGTTTTGAAAGCCTCATCGTCCCCCGAACGCACTCTAACGTCGGTTACACTCATTTTTCTCGCGCCGAGCACTTTCTACATCTGAAGAATATTTAAAAGACAAAATCGCTGTTTTTAATTGGCTGGCAAACTAAGCCCAAAAAGTTCTTTTTGGAAAGTTTCACCGCAAATCGAAAATGATAGGGATTCAACACAAGCTTCTGAAATCGCATCGCAAATTGTACAAATACACGGAATGTCCCCGCGGCATGGCAGGTTAATTTATCAGTGAATATACAATTCGGATTCCACCAAAGGATTATTGACCTCGAAAGACAAAGAGTATTATCAGGAACAGGATTATAAATCTAGACAATATATCTCTATAAAGCTCAACGTGTTGCCTCTAAAAACTCTCACCCGCCACTCATACGTTTATGGAATCTAAGTTAAATAAGGATATTCTGTCTAATTTACATAAAAACAAATCGCATTAAAATTGATATAGCGATATGAAAAAAGTATTTTTACAGCCGGATACTCTCTTATGGATAACTCTATAATTGACCACAACGTGATCTCTATGGAAAGCCTTTTTACAACAATTTTTTTCATCATTGTAAAAATCAAATACATTACAAAAGACACTGGAGAAATTTACCAAAAAATCTGATTTTTATTAGAAAATAAATATCCCTATTCACACTTTTGTTAATATCCCGGCCCTCATTAGGAAACGAAGTGTGTTTTTAAGTAGTAGGGCCGGGATATTAAGAAAAGTGTGAATAGGGGATATACAATTTGAATTATATGGAATTTTTTGTGGCACAAGCTTTANTACATTTTCTGCAGTTATTATGTCATAAAAATGCACCAAATCAATCGTTAATGTTTTGAAAGTACAAAACAACCCAAATAAAAACAAAAAAAAATTCGAATTTTTTTCTGAGTATTTTTTTCAAAATTAAGTGGAAAAATAACGTTTGTTTCAATATGACCCCTAAAACTGCAAAATTTGCGCTTGACGTTAGCCAACTTTCTCTTCAGTGTTTCCCCAGCTTTCTTTTGAGCCTACTTTCGAAAAAATCGAAGCACATTTTTTTTCGGAAATTTTTCACGTGACCTTGAAAAATTCATATTTTGAGTTTGTGGTCGAAATTGAAAAAACGGCTCTCCTTGAGTTTTTTATTTGTTTTGAGCTACCTTTTGCAAAAATTTGAGTAAATTTTGAAATTTAACCTAGGAGAGGATAGATTTTCCGATGAACAAAGTCTAAAAAACGGTGGTTTATCGCATATTCTAGAAAAAATATAACACTTATCGACAAAAAGGCTCCCCTTGAGTTAGACCTACTAATTCTACAGGTTATGTTAAAATTTAGGTTTATTTCAAAATAAAACTTGAGAGGAGATAGATTTTCCGTNACATGTTTTACGCAAGATGAAGGCTAGTTCTACAAACTGGCTTATCTGAATAATATCCTTGAAGCTCTGTTTGGCTAATATTTCACCGAGAATATGTCAAATAAGAAACCGGGATACCCTTAAATGAACATCCCTGAAATTCACCACTTGGTGCCGTATAGCGGGAGAACCTAATTTCGAATAACCGCGAGACCAATCGGTTATGGCCGGTTTAGTATCATATTAAATATTTAGCAACAATTTTCGGTACGACAGCACGTTAATTTTTCTCAGATTTAACATCTTGTCTTCTTTGACGTTTCAATGCGAATGACGTAGAAAAATATAGTATGAAATTTTTCGATTCCTTTTTCGAAGGGGGTACTAGTCGCTGGTTTTATGAGGCCTTAGGGGCAATATAAATGCTCCAAATGACCCGGGCTGATAACAACGTGCACTACCGACCAAATCATCAAAAAAATTTTTTCGCGTTTTTTCGATTTTTTTCAAAATGAAGTTCAAAAATAACGTTTGCTTTAATTTAACCACTAAAACTTCAAAATATCACCTTGACGTAAGCCAACTCTCTGATCAGTGTTTCAGTTGCGTTCTTTTGAGCCTACTTACAAAAAAATCGAAGCACATTTTTTTTCGAAAATTTTCTCGTGGGTCCTTGGAAGCTCCGCACCACTTAAGTGGTGCGGAAAAATTTAAATCCGCAGAAATCGGATGAAAGAAAAGTCCTGGAAATTTATGAATCAACCCCAACATAGAGTTTGCCACGAGGAATTCAAAAAATAGCAGTTAAAATTTTCTAGGACTTCTCGTTCAAAAATTATTTTAATCTTACTTTTTTT
The DNA here is from genome assembly GCA_004367855.1 of Oikopleura vanhoeffeni. NCBI lineage: Eukaryota > Metazoa > Chordata > Appendicularia > Copelata > Oikopleuridae > Oikopleura > Oikopleura vanhoeffeni. The sequence continues at coordinate 105,081 of SCLH01000098.1, read as the reverse complement.
GACAATTTCTCTCAAAAAACTCTAAAATGCGTGCTGCTCAAACAGTTTAAACGATAGATAAAATCTGAGGAACTAAGTTTTTAGGAAGTCTTTTGACCATGAAACTCTTTTATTTTTTCATGAGTGATTTTTAATTTTTGAAAAAAATTCGAAATAAAATAGCTTCGATTTTTTCGAAGGTAGGTTCAAATGAAAGCTACGGCAACACTGATCAGAAAGTTGGCTCACGTCGACGAATAATATTTAGAATCTTAGCGGTTAAATTATAACAAACGTTATTTTATAACTTTATTTTGAAATAAATACTTTTTTATTTAAATTTGAAATATTATAAGTTGAGTATTATTGAGTATGTGTTTTACAGTCCGCTCTGATTATATCTCATAAATCAAAAGTAATTTATAAATAACCCAAAATTTTGATGGAAAAATCATGATTTTTGATAAAAATGTTTCTTTTCCCTATATAAGATTATTACACTTTTTTTCTATTGTTTTCAAGTAAATATGGTAATGAAGTACAACTGTGGATAATTTTTGATTGCTTAAATTCACTTTTATAATAATAAATTTTTTCATGGGTACTTGAAGTTGAAAAATTTAGAAATTTCACTTCCGAAAAAACACTTTTCAAAAAATATGTTATTTTGCGTAAACTTCAAAAAAAAACTTTCAAAAGGTTATTTACACTTTTTTAGCGATGGGCGCGAAGAAATTTTCAACGTTCATCTCAAAACCGTCAAGACAGAATTGCCTCCAAAACAGTATGCCAAAGCTCTTGCTGATTTAACCCCTGGAATGTCTGGAGCTCAAATTGCCAATATTGTAAATGAAGCAGCGTTACTTGCAGCTCGAGATAAATCGGACTTGGTGACAGTGAAGCATTTTGAATTTGCAATTGAGCGAGTTATGGCTGGGGCTCTTAAATTTTCGTCCGTTAGTAAACCGGAGACGAAGCAAGTTTTAGCAGCTATGGAGGCTGGGAAGTGTTTAACAGCCTGGCTTTTACCATCTCAGGTAAATTTAATATTTTATGAATGTTGAGGGCGAAATTATCAAGATATATTAAAACACTCGATTTTATCACTTCTGATTTTCAATTCCGAAATCAGAAAAAATATGCTTTTAATAATGAGCTGTAGTTTCGTCCAAGGGCAAAATGTGAGCAGAACCTAAACTTGTGTGTAATTTTAGTGAATTATACAGGCTGTAAGCTATAAGTTATAGTAATTTTACTCTGGGAAACAAATTACTACTTTTTTTGTCCAATTTTTCATGTTAACTATAAAACTTTAGGACCCTGTTTTGAAAGCCTCAATCGTCCCCCGAACGCACTCTAACGTCGGTTACACTCAATTTTCTCGCCGCGAGCACTTTCTACAATCTGAAGAATATTTAAAAGACAAAATCGCTGTTTTAATGGCTGGCAAACTAGCCCAAAAAGTTCTTTTTGGAAAAGTTTCACCGCAAATCGAAAATGATAGGGATTCAACACAAGCTTCTGAAATCGCATCGCAAATTGTACAAATACACGGAATGTCCCCGCGGCTTGGGCAGGTTAATTTATCAAGTGATATACAATTTTCGGATTCCACCAAAAGGATTATTGACCTCGAAAGACAAAGAGTATTATCAGGACAGGATTATAATCTAGACAATATTCTCATAAAGCTCACACGTTGTTCCCTCTTAAAAACTCTCACCCGCCACTCATCGTTTATGGAACTCTAAGTTTAAATAGGATATTCTGTCTAATTTACAAAAACAAATCGACATTAAAATTGATATCAGCGATATGAAAAAAGTACTTTTTACACCGGATACTCTCTTATGGAAACTCCTATAATTGACACACGTGATCTCTTATGGAAAGCCTTTTTTACAACACATTTTTTCATCATTTAAATAATCAAATACATTACAAAAACACTGAATGAAATTTTACCAAAAAATCTGATTTTTATTAGAAATAAATATACAATTTGAATTATATGGAATTTTTTGTGGCACAAGCTTTATCGGTAAAACTTTGAAAAAAAGTTTCAATCATTTTTCTATATCCTGTTCAGAGGGAGTGAACACAAATCTCGGGATAGCGATATAAGTGTGGTGAAGAATATGGATTTTAAGCGATGGGTGAAAGTATAGGCCGCCTGTCGGCCTATCAGGGACGGTTATTTCCAAGTCTAGTACATTCTCGCGTTTTTTGTGTTCACTCTTTTTGAACAGGATATCTGAAATGATTTTGACTGATAATTATAAAAACTGCAAGATAATGTTAAAAATAACCGGTAAAACCGACAGAAAACCCACATACGCTAATTTTAAAATAAAAAAGAATAAAAAATATTCAATTTTTTAGATTATAAAATCCTTTCGAAAGAATCTATGACAATTGCGGAAGATTTACTTTTGCTGCATAAAGATAAATTAAGTGAAATTGTTAAATTCTTAGTTGACAAAGAAGTTATTCATAATGCAGATCTCAGAAACATAATTGGAATTGATAAAAATCAGGAAGAAATCTGAATAAAACGAGCTCTTTTATGTAACTGTACCTTCTATTTTGTATAATAAATTTAATCTATTCAAAGAAATATAAATTCGATTACAAATGCAATTGCAAACGATTAAAATTTGGGATAATTTCTGGCGTGAACAGACTAAAGTGAAGATAGGGTGTCCAAAGTTTGGACTTCAAACCGATGATGTTCGCAAGATATCTTATTTAAGGGTAGAGCAGGGTCGGCAGACCGACTTGAAAAAACCTGATCGATGACCTGATCGGATTGAGCCGTTAAAAAACTTGATCGGATTGATCTGATCGGATTGACCAGAAAAAAAAACTTGATCGGATTGACCTGATCGGATGACCCGAAAATAAAACTTGATCGATTGACCTGATCGGATGACCCGAAAAAATAAAAACTTGATCGGATTGACCTGATCGGATTGTCCCGAAATTAAACTTGATCGGATTGACCTTTGATCGGATTTGAGAACAATTTAGTTGAAAACTGTGATCGGATTGGATCGGATTCCGCCAATCCGAGTCAAATATTCCGATACTAGATCGGAATGTGTAGTTTGGCAAGAATTTTTCATAAAGATTTTTGGGGCTATTATATCATAGCAGTATATATAATTAGCTTCATAAATTAAAAATTTTGATCGATGATTAGGCCGAGACGTGGTGTATCTTAGAAAATGTATCTATAATTATGAATGGATTAAGCAACTTTGTTCAAAACCTTTGTTCAAAATTTAAATATTTTGGAGAAAATTTGTAAATTTTCTTAGAAATTTGAAATTTTCCTTATAAGTTGATTATTTTCATCGAATTTTTTTAAGAGATTATTAAAGAAATTTTTCAAAAAATTATTTTGAAAATTTGAAACTTCAATAAAAATAAGTAAGTTTTGAAAAGTTATCATAAATTCAAAACCTTTTTTTATTAAAGTTTTAAAATTTTAAAAACAATTTCGGACTTTTTGGTTCATCTAAAGCCACATTTAATCTAAAATTCTTAATGAGCCGTGGAATTTTTCTTCAAGAAAATAAAAATTTCTTAAAAAAATTTGAAGTTTTAGAAAATTTTAAAAATTTATAAAAAAGTTGTCAAATGTTTAGAAAATTTGTCAAATATTTGAGTTTAATTGACGAATTTAGTAAAAATTGTCGATTAGTAAAAATTGTCGAATTTAAGAAAAATTGTCGAATTTTGAGAAAATGTCTGATTTAAAAAAGTCATTTTTCGAAAATTGTTAATTTAATGAAGAAATAACCATTTTCGAAAAATAATTCAAGTAAATTGTCAAATTTGAAATTAATTTGTCAAATTTTGAGGAAAAATTGTCAAGTTTATATGAAAATGTTAAGTTTTTAAAAGATATTTTCATTAATTAACGTCAAACAAAGAAAATTGCAATTTCCAGAAGAGCTTGTCGAATTAAAAAACTTCAAATCTTGAGTGAAGTTAGATCTGAAATAATTAAAGAAGCAATTTAAAAATTTCAAGAAAACTGTCAAGATTCAAAAAATAAATATTCAACTTTTAAAGTAAAAGTAAACAATTCGAGAGAATTCTTCAAATTTAGACGATTCTCCCGGGACACATGTATTATTCTCCTTCTTAAAATAAAATACTTACTTGTAGAAAATTAATTTATTGCGAAAAGATTTAAATTTGGAGAAAAGTTATCAAATTTTTTCACAAATTGTAAACAAATTTCTAAATTTTTGGAAAAATCGTTTTTCGCCAATCTTTGGAATTTTTTTAAATTTGAATATTTTTAAAAATATGAAAATTTTTAAAAAGAAAAAAATATATGAATATTTTTTGTAAAAATTTAACATTTTCATCAATTGACAATTTTTAGCTAAAATTTGACATTTTTGAAAGGTTGACAATTTTTTTCAAATTTGATAATTTTTTATGGAACTTCAAGAATTTTTTCTCAAAGTTCAAATATTTTTTGCAAAGAATTTGACAGTCTTTTAAAAGGTTGAAAATTTCCATCAAATTTGACAATTTTGTACAAGTTCGACAACTTTGCTCAAGAATTCGCTTTTTAATTCTTCATTACTCATTTAATATCTGACCAATTTACTCATTTTATATTTTTTAAATTCGAACAATTTCCTGGAAATTCGACAAGTTTTTTCAAAAAATGGACAATTTTTTTTCGTGAAAGTTCTCAATTTTGTTCAAATTTCTATAATCTAGAAAAAAATTTTCTAGTTAAATTTCTATAAGTTCTGAACTTGTAGCATTTTCTAACATAAAATTAGAAACTTTTTTTCAACTCTATAGAGTTCTTAAAAAGTCGAAGATTGAAAGTGCTGCAAATTTTGAGATTTTAAATCGTTTTTCATGCTCTAATTAGTATTGTCCAAATTTCAAAGAAATATCGCTATTATTCCGACCGACTTACAGCAAGATGATTTTAAGTGTGCTCGAGCCTAACGGCTAAAATCAAGGCAGCTAAAATCCAGCGCGATATATAGGCTCTCTGGTCACACGGATTAAGATTTGCTTTTTGTAACTTGACATTTTCATTCAATTTAATTCAACTTTGACAATTTATTGAAAATTTACCAATTTCTTTGAACTTTGACAATTTTTCTTAAATTCGATAATTTTCTTCAGAATTTGAAAAAAAAATTTGACTATTTCTTAAAATTCGACAACTTTGGCATTTTTTAAATCGCATATTTTCTTTCAAACTTGACAATTTTTAAAAAAATCAGATTTTTATATATTTAAGTTCTGTTCAGGTAAAAAAATTGTGAGGCTTCGTTAGAATAAAATTATCAATCTGCTCTTGTAACAGAAAAATTTGAAAATTGATCAGAAATAGTTTAAAATTAAAAAAAAAAAAGGTTTTGGGAATTTCTGAAAAATTTTTGAATTTTATTAAAAAACTTATCAAATTTTTGAAAAACTTTTAAAAAGTTAAAAAAATGAAAAAATTTTGTCGAATTTGAGAATTCTCCTAATTTAAAAAAAATTTTCTCAAATTTAAACAAATTTTTTGTCGAATTTGAGGAAAATCAGCAAATTTAAAAAAAGGTTTTTCAAATTTTAAAACAAATTTTGAAGAAAACTATTGGAATTTTTTTCAAATTCTTTTAATTTTGAAGGAAAATTATCAAAATTTAAAAAATATATTAAATTTTTATCAAATTTTAAAGAAAATATTCAAAATTTTTAACAAATATTGTGAAGAAAATTTGCTATACAAGGTTGTAATTTTGAGGTTAATTTAATATTTTAAAAAAAAAATATTTTCATCGTTAGAAATTTGTTGAACGAAATGATATAAAGATCATAATCCCCTTTTATCGGCCTTTGGTCAATTTGGGGCTCATTTTCAACAAAATTAAATTAAAACATAGAACTCCATTTTGTATTTCATTGTGTTAGGTAATTTCTTTTGTCATAAAAATTTCAATAATTATTATAAAAAATAAAAACACAAAAATTTGGCATTTGGTTTTTTTATGCTTTTGACGATTAATTTCAACGATTAATTTTCTGCATTTTTATGACATTATAACCGCAAAATTAAAAGAACCACCCCATTATAGATATTTAATTTTTGGGCGAAATTGTGAAACATTTTTTTTTAAATTTTACTCTTCAAATTTTTTAAATATTAAGGTTCTAATTCGATTATATTTGTTGGCGTTTTATTCTGATTCGATCTTTCCTCATGTCTCCTAGTTCTTTCATATGTTTTCTAATTTTGGCCTTGAAAAAGTAACGTCAAGTCAACCAATTGGTCTCGTGCTGTCAAGCCAAGCCTAGCCAACGATTTGTTGTCCGGACAAGCCAAGCCAGACAAATACCAATTAAGAGCAAGTCTTTGGTTGTCATAATTGCTCAGATAATCAATTTTTAAGCTTTCTGTCTCAACTTGCTAGTATTTTAGATCTATATAATTTTTGAATTAACTGAGAACAATTAACTCTAATTTCGAGTTTTTATTAATATTTCATCTGATCTCGATTGGATCGGATCGTCTCAAAAAATAAACTTGATCGGATTGACCTGATCGGATTGAGGAAATTTAAAAACCTGATCGGATTGACCTGATCCATTGAGGAGTTTTAAAAAACTTGATCGGATTGACGTGATCGGTGATCGAGGAGTTTCAAAAACTTATCGGTTGGATCGCATCAAAAAATCAATCCAATCCAATCCGATCAAGTTCAATCCAATCCAATCCGATCAAGTTCTGCCGACCCTGGGGTAGCAGCGATTGTGCAGATTGGTACATTTTTCAGAGTGATTTTTGGAAAAAAAAAATATTATTTATTTTTTTATCTTCAATAAAAGTGTTCATCTTGCAAACATTTATATTTTTAATTTCTCAACATACTTAAGTATCTTGTAAATATATATAAACCACTTTCATTACAACTCCATTTTCCAACTTGACCCGATGTGGGATTTTTTAAAGGCGATATTTATAAACTTCAGACATTTCGGGTGATGCACATATATATGGAGAATCATTATCCACATGAAAAAATTTCTTTAAATTGAAAGTTTTTTTTCCATGAAAAATAGAGAAAAACAGCTTTTTAGGAAAAAAATTGACCTTCAATTGAGTTTAAATATGAAAAAGTTCCTAATTTTAAAGTAAAGTAGCCTATTACACCTGCAATTTTATAAAGATTTTTTGAAGAAAATAAATTTTTCATAAATTGCGTGCCAAATGGCACAAACCGGTGGTCACAAGCAAGTGTTGTAAATTTATCAGTACTTCAGAAACGATATTCGATTGACCCTTCCATCAGTTGAAATACGGAAATCAAATAGATACCAGACAATAACACAACAGATTCGGCATGATTTTCAAGGAGAATTTAAAAAGAATTAATTAATAATATTTGGACTTAATTGCTAAAATTTTCCTAATATTTTAAAAAAAGTCGACAAAAATGACAAATGAACATGTTATGATTTTTTAAACAGCATTCAGAAAATATGTAAACATGCATAAAAAAGTTAAAAGTGGCATTTTTTTCGTTTTTATTCACAAATTTAGAAAAGAAAAGAAAAAATTTTGTGGTAAAAATGCGTGAAATTTTAATAATATTTTGAATTTTTTGAAAATTTTACGAATTCAAAAATAAAAGTTCGAACTCGAATCTTTTCTAAATAGATAAAAAATGATTTAATGAGCTGATACACATTTATTCTGGTCAGCTAACGATAACAAGCACAAAAAAATAAACCAACTAATTATTTTAGTAAGTTAAATTGACGCTAGTCTGCCACATCGCTGCTACCCCCCGTAAGGGGTTGTGGGTGTAGATGTGAATTGCTGGGGAAAATAGCCTCTCCTCCAGCTGGACTGGAAGGGTTGATAACGGGCAGATAAGAATAAATGAGAAAAAAAAATACGGGAGACTAAAACCTTCTCTATCACCTGCAAGTAAACTTTTTATGATTCTGGTGAAGGATAGGCTCACCGTACCGGACGTGAAAAACTGGTAAAATATGTTCTCAATTCACACAAAATCGGAATAAGTCGGTCAATTTTGTTTCAAATTGAATATAACATAAACTTTATGAAACTACGACATATTGTTATATTTTTTGCCGCTATTCGTTGAAAAAATTATTCTCTTGTTGTTTTATGACGGTACAATTAAATCAGATAATCTCTTTAAAATCGGAATAAGTCGGTCAATAATGTTTCAAATTGAATAAACATAAATGTATGAAACCTACGACATATTGTTATATTTTGTCCGTTATTCGTTGAAAAATTATTCTGTTTGTTTTTATACGTTAACTAAGTTCATTGGCTTAATTTTCCAGCGGTTTATTTCCCTTGAGATTGTTGTTTTCCTGATGCGCCTACGCAGGACAAAAATGTGTGGGCGACGCTAACGGATTTGAACCAATCATACATCTCATACACACTCCGAACGAATTATTTCATCATTTTAAGATAAAATTAATTGTTATTTGACAGGATACTAGAAAACATATAAACTATTTTGTTCCAATCATGCATCCTTTACACCCACAACCCCCTTAAGCTGTAGGTGAAAATTACCACACTTATTTAAATCAAAATAAAACACAAAAAAGGTCAGAATCGGACCATTTTGTTCAAAAACATATAATGAAACATTTTATAAACTCAAACGTTGTTTGACCAATTCCCCTGTTTTATCTTTCTTTAAATAGCTGTGGTAATTTGTGAGCTTTCTAATGACTCAATCGGATGAGTCGTTTTCGAAAGGCGAAATGTAAATAGTTTTGCCATCCTATATTTATTATGCGTTTGAGTACGTCGTGACGCACGACTCGTGAGATACAGGATATCAGCATCGAGATATATGTGAACAATTTAAAAAGTTCGAAAACTTTTTTCAGCTGTGATTTGTGAAACAACCAAAAAAATGGGAGCAATCGGGTTGAATTTTCTTGAAAACGGTTCATCTGATTCAAGAAATTCCATTTTTATACCAGAGTCAATGAGATGGTTCCAGCAACTATGTTTCCGTTCGCCGATCCACCGACCAGCTAACCGGTTTTGTCTCTTAAAAACCGTTATCTTGAGTGCGCTGGAAGAAGCCGCCAAAGGAAAGTTATTGTCTAAGAGAAGGTAACCCTAGAAGGTACCCCATAGCCTATGAGGGGCCATAGCCCAGGGCCATAGGCTATGAGGGGTTTTGGATCAACGGTATTTTTGATAACTATTTTTGATAACTATCGGCTCAAATAATTTGACGCAAGGACCATAAATTGAAAAAGATACTTCAAATAGAAATTTTCTATTACATGTGTATAAACCTCAATATTTTATGAATAAATTCCCTCAAATTATTTCTTCCCATACATTCAATTTCTTCTAGTTCAAATAGAAACACATTTTTTTTAAGAAATAGCTTTATTTGACCCAAATTTGCTAGACGATATTAAAAAATGATAAATTTTATCGCTATCAAAGGGATCTCGTTTTAAAATAATGAAATATTTACAGTATTTTTAAAATTAATTTTCCATTATTTTATCTTCTTCTGTATGACATCAAATGATCTTGACATTGACCCTGCTGAATTAACCCTTGGGAATCGCAACATTGTTCTTTTTTATTAAACATTGAAACTAATCCAGAAATAGGATTATTGCAACAACCAGATTCGAAACCGCTTCCTATTTGTGGAATACATTGCTCAATTGCATCGAACGAACTTGGAGCATGTTTTTCTACCCATTCTTTGGATCCTAAAATAATAATATAAATTAAAAAATTCCAATCACTTTTTCGACTAGTTTTTCCCCAGCTTCCAATTCTTGCCGTTTTTAACTCCATTTTTTATAATTTTTTTTCTATTAATTTTTTGGATTTTTTTTTTATTTTCTTCATTTTTGTTCAATTTTTTTGTGATTCCGCCCTTATTTTGTTTTATTTTTTGTGATTTTTTTATTATTTATTCCGCATCTCCATTTTCAAATTAAAGACTCATTCTTCAAAAATAAATTTAGCGTTTCCAATTTGTACTAATTTTGGTATTTCAAAAACCAGGATAATTCAAAGTGTTCTATGAAAACAAACAAAAAGTAATTTATAATTTTTTTAGCACTTCTGCTTTTTGGGGTTTTTCATAAATATAAGCCGAAGTTCAACACATAACTCCAAAAAGTTGTAGCGGTTTGAAAATTTGTACCAATTAGAGGTGTACCAGTTAGGAATTTTACAAAACTTACTTTTTCCAAGCTCTCTGGCAAATTGTAAATCACATTCGCAAATTGCCCGCTTGCAAGTTCCGACAGATTGTGAACAAGAGTAACGACTCGAATATGCATCAGTCAGCAATTCAACTATGTATTTCTCCTCTTCTGATTTACAATTTTCTCCATGAGTTATTTTTGCACATCTCAGACACCGTTTCCACTGGCTACAACCTTTTGAAACAGTTTATAATATTTTAACAATTACATTTTGACTTAATTTACCTGCATCAATAGCGTCGAGACCTCTTCCTAATCCTGGTAAATTTCTATTTAGGCTTTCTCTGCAGTGACAGCCATAATCTTGGAATTTTTCTACTGGAAAAGATTCAGTGTGGTAAGAAATCATGTCAACTAAATCTCCGTAATTTTTATCAGCATCATATTCTGCCTCGATTTCATCCTGAAATTACAATTACTTTTTAAAATTGATAAATTCTTTTTAAAAAATTATTTTTATCTCATATTTTTTTCTATTTGACTGCGAAAAGCATTACGAAATTTTCGTTCCAATTTTTGATGGTCAAACTTAAAATGTATTTCAAAAGCGATAGTATCGCTGCAATACTTAAAATTTGGTACAATGCAGTTGAGCTGAAATAGCTCTTAAAAAATAGATGTTGGTGAGAAATAAAATGTTTCCTAAGTGGGTAATTTCACCAACCAATGACCGCGTTCGATTATTTTCTAGCCTATTGATGAACCAGAAAAAAATTGCCTTTTTGACTTTATTTTATTTTCATTTATTTTCTTTGGTTCTTCGCACAATTATCGACCATTAATAATAAAACTTTATAATTGGGGGAAAGCTTTACGATTTTTTTATGATGACTTATATTTTTAAAAATATTACGATCGACCATTTAACATTAACTGCACGGTTTAATTTTTTTTGCCGAAAATTTAAAAGAAAGAAAAATAATTTTATTCGAAACAATGATCCTTTAAAAAATAATTTCACCTCGTAGTTGTAACCCGTTGTTAAAACTTCCACAACCTCATTATACGCTGTAGTTGTTCTTATTGTTGTTGATGGAGTTATTGTTGAACTTGTTGTAGTAATTTTTAAGGTCTCATTAATCACTGTTGATGTCTGATTTGCCATGGTAGTGCTAGTTGTAGAAGTTGTAGTTGTTTTTATTGTGGTAGTCGGATCGGAAGTAGTTAAGATTGTTGTTGTTTTTAGAGAGAAGTGTGTTGTTGTTGTGGCCTTTGGAGGGGGTATACCATTTTCAATGATAATTTTTATCGTCGAATTAAAAAAAAATATTATTAACTACAATACTAATGAGGTAATACGAATTTGAAAAAAAGGCAAGCGTCGCTGATTGATTGATAAATTTGAGCGCTACTACTTTCCCTTTAGCCAACCTTCGAGAAGATTCGATTTTGGTCACCAGGATTCGCAAAATATTGTTAGTATTGTATATAAAAATGTGTGTTGGCGGTAAATATTTAATTTTACAATTCGAATTTCTTGAATATTTTTCTAGAATTGTTTTCGAAATTTTATTTTGGATTGACTACAATAAGGGAAGAATGTCATTTTTTTGCATACAATTTTTAAAATTATGTTCAAATTGTGGCGCTTGAAAGAATATTACGTTCAGTAGAATAACATTTTTAAAAAGCTGTCAGCTACTGCTAAAAAACGAAAAAACCTTTTGAAATTGCTTACAATGTATGTTAAGATTTTTGATTTTTTCGAAAAAAAATTCAAGAACAATTCCGAGCATTTCTACGCAGTAGCTGACAATTTTTTTTGCACTAAACGTAATATTTTTTAAAAAAAATAATTTTGCTGTTATTAACTTAGACTACAATATCAAAGATGAGTCGGTGTTTAGTGTACCCAAATTGGTCTGAATGAAAAATATGTTGTGAAAAACGCAACGTCATGATTATGCGTAATAAGGGTGGTTGAGGAATTTCACCGACTGCACTGGAGTACAGTGATAGGCATAACTTATGCCGCATAAGTAGGGTCAGTACCGAGAGAGGCTTATCTGCAAAACTAAACCTCTCAGTACGGATTCTTTGAGTTTATGGGGTTAAACTTTCTCAAAAAGAATGATTCCGACCATGAAAAAAAAATTTGGAGCCACTAAGTGGTCACAATTTAAGAATGAAAAAACAACCTTTCGGGCTTTGAAACCTGCTATAAAGGTTTATTTATTATTGATTTTTTGTTGTTATTATACCGATTTTTTCCCCGCGTTTTTAAACCAAAAAAAAACTAAAAAGAAATTTTTCCCCCCGTATCTGAGGGGTTTAGTTTTGCAGATAATCTTCCGCGTACGGACCCTACTTTCGGCATAAGTTAGCCTATCACTTGTTGCTCAGTGCAGTCGCTGGAATTCCTCAACCACCACTAATGACGCATGATCATGAGGTTGCGTTTTTCACAACATATTTTTCATCCAGACCAATTTGGGTACGCTAAGCACACCCGTGCTTTCCGTACCCAAATTGACCTAAATAAAAAAATTAATGCAGACGGGCGTGCTTTCCGTACCTGTATCGGCAAATACCGATTCTCACAACTACTGTATTATATACTTCTGAGTGAAAAGTCGTTAAAATAATGACGCGTATTTTAAGGAATTTCATCACTTTAACTGAACTCTATAATTTTACACGCGTCCTTCAGCTTATGTGCTCCTACCCTATGCTCCTACCCTAACAGTACCCACCTAAGCAAAGTATAGTGCGGACAAAAAAGTCGATGGCCAATTTGGGTACGGAAAGCACGACCCCTCAAAGATTAGTATCTCTACTTAGTATCTACTACTCTAGTAGGGTTTAATGAAATTTGGACAGGTGACAGCCCAGAACACACCCATATTTCAAATGTATACATCGTCCTTTTTAATCAGAGAGATTTTTCACGCCTACGCAAATTTTTTTAGCAAAATAAATGGAAAAAAGTCGACGAAAAACATTATCGATGAAAATGGTATACCTCCCTTTGGAGTGGTAGTGGTTCTTATTGTTGATGTCGAAGTGGAAGTTCGTATTCTCGTTGTCGAAGTCAAAGTAGTTAAAGTGGTTGTGGTAGAGAAAGTTGTGGTTGTTTTTGCCTTTGAAGTTGTTGTTGAACTCGTTGTTGTAGACGTGGTGGTTGTAGTTGTAGAAATAGTAGTTGTTGTTGTTGTAGATGTAGAAGTTGTGAAGCTGGAAGTTGTCGACGTTGTTGTTACTTTTGACGTTTTGCTTGCAGTCATAGCTTTTCGTGTTGTAGAAGGTACACTGTATCCTTTTGTCGCTTTACCATTTTTTCCTCCCTTCCCTTTGCCTCTAGAACCGCCAAACCCACCCTTACTTCGGGCACTGGTTACTGGATCAACATAAGTTCCATCTAATATTTGCTGAGCTTTAAGTGCCTGATTTTCGGGTCAAAATCAACGTTTTCAAGATAGCTGGTGGATGTTTTATTTGATCTTTTACTACGAAATTTGAAAAAACAGCCGAACGCCAATTTTGGCGTTAGGCGCAACTAGAATTGGTCACGGGAGTTTCAAGTGGTGTCGAGGCAAAACGCGATACATTGTATCAAATCCTATAGAGCCGTTTTTTAAAAAGCCATTATAGCTATAATTTATAGGCCATTATGATTTGATACATTTTTTGACAACAATTGTTGTGGCGAGAAATAATAAATACTATTTTTTTTATTTAATTGTATATTAATTTCGAATTATTCATTCATCATCAGTACGGTAATAGTGTGTAAACAGGAAAAAAATATGCAGTTCGAAAAAAACACGTTCTAGAGAAATTAGTTATAAACAGTTTTTCAAACAAAATGGGCGACCTTTTTTTGGGGATATAATTTGATTTGTCATAATCAATAATCATAATTGGCTGTTATCTTTGAAAACTGAAAAATATAAAGCATTTAGATTGGAATCCAGTGACACAGTTTCATTGATACTACTCGTGAAAAAATCTGATGCAAAATTGGATTCTACCCTAATGACATTTTTAACGTATCAATTTTGGCCTCGACGCTACTTGAAACTCGCGCGGTAGATAATTGTCTAAATTTTCACATGGAATAACATTCAGAGAAAGTTTTTGAATAAAAATTGTGAGATGATGGTCGATTTATGCAATTAGCCAACGAGTTGCTTTTGAATCTTATGGGTACATTTAAGTGGGTTGGATATGCCAATTGTTGTAATTGCTGGGTATTTTTTACTGTTTTTAAAGGTCTATAACTTTCGATTACAATTATCAAATTTAAAAATAAAATATTGTTCGGTGAACACTTTTCAGTAATATTATAAAGGTTAAATTAATTTCAAATGCGTAACAAACTCGTAAAACATTAAACGAAAAGTATTTTGGAGATCCTTAATTTCTCTCCAACAGCTAATAACTTACGAAGTCAATATTAAAATTGTTTAATTGTTTTTTAGAAAAGACAGGAAACAAATTTTTAACAAAGTTCTTGTCTAATAATTTTATATTTACGTTTTTCGTTATATCTCCAAAATCACTTTTTGAAAGGTCGCTAATAACTTGTTAATTTAATTTCAAAAAAATAATTTTTTAGTCAGAAAAGTTGCAACGCAATAAATGCAACAAAGTTCTTGTCAAAAATTGTAAATTTTTATCTTAATCTATCTTGATCAAAGATACGGCGAGCAGCGTCTTTCAACTAAAACTAGTGTGTTTATTTCGTAACAAATAAAAAGAAGATATTTGTTTAAAATATATTTTTCTCGGTCAGTTTTTCACAGAAAATTCATTTTTGCTATTTTTATTACATTTTTATTCCGATTTTTGTAATGCGAGAATTTTAGGTGAAACTCTGAAGATAGACTTTAACGTCGAAATAGCGAATTTATATTAGTCGCAATCAATTTCTCAGGCTCGATTAACCCAGAATTGCTATTTTGTTTGTTCCGTTTATAAAACAAAGACACTTTTTTGTGCAAGCAAATTGGCATGTCCAAACCCCTAAAATTCTCGCCTTACGCGAGTTAACATTTTTGAATCTGAAATATAAAATAATATATTTTGAACCCTGTCCTGTGCTTGTACTTTATCTTGTCTTCCTCTGGCTAACATCGGAAATGCAGTAGCATTATAGTCAATACTATAGTAATTATCATAATTGTCCGTACTATACTCATAAACATATTCGTAAATGTCTGCAAACACACCTAAAAAAAGAGATATAAAAAAAAAGATTTTGGTCATATTTTACAAAGAAGTGATCTTAAAAGCTCCGTGGAAACGTTTTTATAAGAACGGCGAATTGATTTTATGTTTTGTGGTTTGTCAGGTTCTGCTCAATTTCTGTTCCGAATTCCTGGTCCGTATTGGTCTTGATAATGGTCTTATTTAGCGTGAAATAAATTTAGCCGTCCCTTAGTCATTAAAATTTAATTATATTTCTTGAGTAGGTCAAAACGAAATAACTTTCAAATTAGACTCTGTGATGAGTTCACAGTAAATTCATCACAAAGATTAATTTCAAAATTATTTCGTTTTTACTTGGCCGAATTAAATAATCAAATTTTAAGGCGGTGGTTGAAGCAAATTTGACATTTTCAAACGTCTCTCAAAGACAAAGTGAAAGGAGGTTTTGGATTTTGCACAGAATCGAAAGAAGTGATCCCAACTGAAATTTTTCACGATCAAAAATATTTTTGGACGAACGTCGTGACTCACTGGCCTGTAGAGCATCTAGAAAAATTCAAAAGTCGAAAATAGAAAATTTATGTTAATATTCGACTGATTATAGATGTTTCTTATTTTTTGAGAATAATCTTCATTTAATTTTTGAAACTTTTCTCGAGACAGAATTTTGCTGTCAAATTTGCTTCAACCACCCCTTAATTAAACTCTTTACTAATGGACTGCAGAAAACTTATTAAGATCCTACCTTTCATTTCCGCTCAAAATCTGTCAATAATAATGAAATGATACATGTATTAAGAAGCTATATTTGTAATCACTGTAAAACTAAATTTCACAGTTTTCACTTGACTTAGATCATAAATAATATTGGAGCTATTCATTCCGAACGTTAGGATTGAAGCCATTTTGTGAAAATTTACCGACCAGTACCCCCTTAAATTGTATTGGCAAACAAGTATAATTTGCGGCAAATGTCCAGATTATTTTGAATGCTCGTGACAGAAGACAAACACATATTTAATAAATTCGGGACCCCTGTACAGTACCCCTATAGTTTTTTTTGCTCGGCCAGCCACTTTTTTGGAACCCCGGAACTCAGATAGTGCCAATTGGTGAGTGCGCCCGTTCTCGTAGTAAAATACACACGAATTTTATGAAAATAAGAATGCTGAAGTTTTGTACAATTCTCTATCTTTTGGGTTTGGAATTATTTGTCTACCTCGGTAGCTCGGGTTCGGGAATTAAAACCATCTGGTTTAGTCGCAATCGAGAATAATATTACTTCCGTGATATTTTAATTTTGAAACCTGAAATATAAAAGTAGTGCACATTTTTTGTCATACGAAACCTTATTTAACAAACTGTCTGCTGTGAAGTTATAAGGACTCTGCCATTATTTTTGTCCTTATAAAATCAATTTCGTCGATTTTTGATGTTTTGCTCTCTACCGCTACTGAGACCGAATTCTAACAAACAAANGCGCTATACGCACTGTTTTTAAGATTCCAAATATGTTCTTTGATTTTCAATTCAAAATACCGAGGTCTAGATCGAAGCCCGATAGATTTTGCAGTTTTTGGGCTTATGAGCGAATTAAACAAGTACTAGACACGTGACCGACCTCAAATTCCGGCTCGCTGGACTCATTTTCAATGCTTAACAAACGTATCAATTTTTTCTTTTAAAATTCGAAAATTTCCTCAAAAGTGTGTTCCCTATCTTTGAAATCAACCAATACAATCCGTGAGCTTCATTTTAATATTGCAAAAAGTACGTCATGACGCGTCATCAAAGTGAGGCGGGGGAAATTTTGGAACTAAAAGATTTGACAGAGTAAAGGTTTGGAGAAGTTTACAAAAGCTCAATAAAAATCTCGATGAGGAAAAAGAGCATGTTTTACATGTCAGAGCGCTTTAGGTTGGAAAACTGGGTTACTTTTCAGTAGCCCTGCAAAATTAAACTCGATTTTTAGGTCAGCTGACCTCCCCACNTTTTATGAAAAAAATTCCAGAATGTTAAATTTTTTCAAATTTTTATTTCTTTATATAATTAAACAATCTACGTGGAGATCAAAAATTTTAAAATCCAGTCAAAATAATTTTCAGTACAAAAGATATTGGCTGCCTATAGAACCCCCTTAAGGGGGTTCTTCATGTCAATTTGCATGCACAAATGAAGTGCATTGGTTTGATAAATTTAACAAACAGCATATTATTTTTGGGTAAATCGGGTCTGATAAATCGATTGCGACTAATATAAATTCGCTATTTTGACGTTAAAGTGTATTTTCATACTTTTACCCAAAATTCGCGAATTACAAAAATCGGTATAAAAATGGAATAAAAATGGCAAAAATGGATTCTTCGTGAAAAACTAACCAATAAAAATATGTTTTAAAACAAATATCTTCTTTTTTTGAGAGGAATAGGGCCTCTTATTATTTGTTACGAAATAAACACACTATTTATAGTTGAAAGGCGCTGCCCGCCGCATCTGTTATCCAGAGAAATTAAGATCAAAAATTGAAAATTTTCCACAAGAACTTTGGTGCATTTATTTTGTAGAATCTTTTCATACTCGAAATTTGTTTTGTCCAAATATATTTAACGAGTTATTCGAACGTTTACAAAAACCCGTTTTTTCGGTTTTACGAAAAACGTAAACGTAAATTTCAAATTATCCCACAGGAACTTTTTGACAAAATTTGTTTCCTTTCTTTCTCTGAAAAATTTGGATAATTCGCATATCACTTCCGAGAGTTATTCGCTGCTGAGCAAAAATTGAGAGTTTGTTAAATCATTTTCGTAACATGTGTTACGAGTTATGTACTAATTAAAAAATAATTATATATATACAATAATTAAAAACAGCATTCACGGAAAAATAATTTTTTCCCTTTTTACGTTTGAACATTCCAAACAAAAATTAGAGACCGTTAAAAAGTAGTGATATTTACCCAAGCATACAACATTGACATATACGAATCCCCTTAAAAACTAGGTGATCGTAGCTCCTACACAAGTGTAAGTGTAAAAACTTTTTTCACAAAAAGCCATGTCACATTGTCTCCCAATCTACTTGTTTGCTTGAAGCTAAACCTCAACCGATTAAAACGGTTGAATTTGCAATAACACGTAGGTGCTTTCACAGATTTAAAGGCTCAAATTTGATCAATCAGGGTGTGCAATCAGGTTTCAGCAAAAAATGGGAGCAAAATGTACATACCAGTCAAAAAAAGAGCTTGTGGTCGCAAAATAAAACGGATCTGGAGCAACTGAGTCGTTGGACCTTTTTATAAACTTCACATTCAATGTCACGTTGAGTAAATCATGTTTTTTTTAAGTTTTTAGAGGCTAGTCTTGAGACTGAAACTAGAATTATGAACTAGTTAGACCAGAAATAGATTGATTTTATCGAGGAATTAAGTCAAACTGCTAACAAAAATAAATAAGCAAAGTGATACGATTATGATATAAAGTTAATCCAAGTTATTTGTAGTTGAAAGTCTGGTTCTAAGAACTACAGTCCCTAATTTGCGAAAAATCAACATTATCAAGATATTTAATTTTAGCAAACGAATGAACAAGCGTCAATACGAACCCTTCAAATGATTAAACTTAAAATCAGTTGGTCCATTTTTGTGAAAACCTAATATATACCAACTTGAATTTAAAAATGAAAAAAAATGGTCGAAATTGTTTAACTTGATTCCCCGAATATGATCAGGAAACCCGAAAACCCAACTTCTAAACAAGCTAGATATCCTTTTCGGAAACCGGGGGAAAAAAAATAAAAACCTCCATCTCAAAAACGCTTACTACTATCTCTATAACGCGGTGTTCGAATCCCACTAATGTTGTCTTAGTGAATTTATTATGAATATTGAATGTATAGACAAGGGTCTGTGATAATGGACCGCTGAATTTTATCGGGTGTATCTCTCAAGCAATAAGTTAAGGACAATCACTTAGGACAAATCAGTGGGCATTCGAACACCGTGCTGTAGAGATAAGAAGCGTTTTTAAGTATGGAGTTCCGTTCCGCAAAAGGGATATAATATCAAAGTGACAAATGGCGAATCAAGTCAATCAGCGCCCATCCTCAAGCCAAATGGAAGTCAGGTGCTAACAACAACGGTCACTTGGTAATTTAAGGAACATTTTCGAATTATTTATTAAGACGAGACCCTTGGTTTTTCTGGGCAAGTTGGGTTGTTAACAAATCTTGCGATTTTGTGAATAAGCTATTAAGGGGGTTGTGGGTGTAAAATCTAAGGCTTAACTGCAAGCAATTTGAAATGGCTACATATAATGGCTGTATAACGGTTGTTTATATTGCAAAAGTGGATAAATTTGAATTATGCATATGTAAATATTAAATGAAAACCCCGGCGGAATAGCTGCTAAAAATAATTTTGTATCGTAATTTTCTTGACCAGGAAATTAATGTTTAAAATACAGTCCTGTCGCTTCCTAACTGGAAACACTTACCCGTGACCTAGAAAAAAGTGTTCCCAATTAGGGCGCTGTGTTCCAGTTAGAGCGCACCCCTATACGTGTATTGGGACTTTATACCTAGGGACCCCACCGTGAGAATTATGCCAAAAATGGGCAACATTAACGCTTGAGAGTATAAAGAGATGAACTTTAGGGGATACTAAGTTTAAACCCCAAAAATTTTGGGACCAAAATTTTCCGATAAATGCCCAAACCGGTCGTGGGTGGTCTAAGGGGTACTCAACGGTTTTTTTAATCAGGTTAGGTGAACAGTAATAACTTGCACTTCAAATAGCTCTGAGAGAAGGCACAAAATGCACTTCTGGGGTCTTATCATAAAAAAAAATTTCGAGATTTTTCTCAAATTTCGGAGTTTTTTTCAGATTTTTTCTAAAGTATTTTTTGAGAAAAAATACATAAACCTCAATTTAGATGAAAAATTCTAAAAATAAAGTAAAAGTGAGTAGCACTTTTACTTCAGTTTGCAAGTCGCTTTCATTTGGAGGTACTTTCGGTACCACATCGGATGAAATTAAAATTTCTAAAACTCAAAAAATTGACTCTCGGCTGAACCAAAATGCAATTTTCTATTGAATAGGAGCGATTGTTTAAAAAAACAGTTTTTCACTAAGAAATTGAGAAGACATGTTTCTCCTAATAAACCAAATTTAAAAAAAAAATTTGTATCGAATCGTTTTTTGAAAAACTGAGCTACAAATTCTAAAACTATCATGAAATTACAGTTTTCCACTTATTCTAGAAACAGTCCGGATCGAAATTTTCGCAAAATTTTCGATATAACTGTCAACATCGTAGTAAATTGTTTATTCTTACAAAGTGTAATCAAATTTCCATTAAGCCGGTTTCCGAGATAAAAATACATTGAAGTCAAAATCAGTGTTCTAGAACTCTACTCCCACTTGGTGCTGTGGTGCCTCAAGAAACTCTGTTTTTACTTTTGGTCGGAAGCAAAAAGGATCGATCTTCCTTTAGGCTTTTTTCAGAATTTCTTATAAACTTGTTCCGTTTTTTGTTCTGAGGCCCCGATCTAAAAATGTCAAAAACCGTTGAGTACCCCTTAAAAAAGGCTCAAAACTCCTCAAAAAATTGATCAATTTAAACGCGTGAGAGTAAAGAGCTGAACTTTTCAGGAGAACTAAGAATAACCCTGAAGAAAAAATTTGGGACAAAAATTGTTTTCTCGAAAATGAACCCGAAACCGGTCGGTGGGGGGTTAAAAAGGCTGAAAACTCTCTAAAATTCGTCAAATTTAACGCGTGCGAGTTTTCGAGCTTGACATTTAAGCGATTCTAAGTTGACCCCCAGAAAAAATTTGGGACAAAAATTATTCAATGAAAATGACCAAAAACAGGTCATGGGGGTTAAAAAGCTCAAAACTCATCTTCTGAAAATGAAACGCAAAACACGTTTTTTTATTTTGTCACTTGTCTTCTTTTACGTATTTTTAACGCTTATTAACTGTTTTCAACAACAGCAAAAATAATTAAATTAATTTCAGTAGTTTTCAGTAAAGCTATTTACAACGCAATCGATCAAACATTCTTTCAATTTATTTTTTTCTGAACAGATAATTGTGCTCAGTTTGAGCTATTTTGAAAAAACTCTATCGGATGATAAGTTTTCAACAGGCGAAATTATATAAAATTTTGCTGAAAACAGTGGCAAAAAAAGATCAGAGGACCCATAATTTCTATGGTCAAAATTGCGTGGGGTTTTTTAGTTTTTATAATAAATCACTTAAAGTACGTTATGAATAAGTTATATTTCCCAGATTCAATTTCTCGAATATAATCTTTTGAATTTACCTATATAAACATTGAAAAACCTTTATTTCAATGAAAAAACACGACCTTGAAAATCGGCTTTTGTGGCCGATCGGAGGTTTGAGGGGGGAAAGTTAACTACATTTTTGCCGAAAGCATTTTTCACCCCAATATCTCTTACTCCCGTAGTGTCTTTTGCGCATCGATGGCGCAAGGGCCTTAAATCGCAATTTAGGACCCTTAATCATGTTGAATGGGAAATTTACAAAGTGATCGATCGACTATTTTAAAAACTATTTACGTTTTGTTTGCGTTTTTTTTTTTCGAAAATTTTTACTGTATTACAGTAACTTATTTTTGCAAAAAAAATTAAATCATCAAAAAAGCCTTTGAGCGGGACCGAAAAAAAAATTCTAAGACTTTTTCCCATTAACACCATAGCCCACAGTGATCACGTGACGCGTATATTTCAACAGGAATAAGGTTGGCCCAAAATTAACTGTTTTTTTTCAAACCCAAATTACCTTAATAATTTTTGAAAGAAGTGAAGTGGTTCTTTAAAAGTTTTTCAAAGACTTTTTCCCTCATTACAAAGCAAAGACCAAAAACGATCACGTGACCTCAAATTAGGGAAATAAGGGTTTTTGATGAAAGTAAACAAATAGTGATCAAATTACGCCGAAAAATTTTTAAGGCAAATTAAACACATAATTTAAGAGTTTTGAACATAATAATATTTTTCCAAACACGTCAACGTGATCTTATTTTTTCCGAGAAATAAGGTTTATTTATGACATATTTCAAACCTTAATTTTTTGAATTATTTCGTCACGTGAGTTTTATTCGGACTTTGATGTAAATGAGAAAAATGTCTTAAAAACACTTGAAGTTGACCCTGGAATTTTTTGAACGTAATTTGAGTACTTTTCAATTACTGTATACCGTATAGGCCGTTACCTATCGGGCTAAATCGAGGCGAAGGGGGGGGATACAATCCGAGAAAAGCATTCCTGATGATTTTTTGCAAGAAATTCGAAAAAATAATTTTAAAGTGGTGTCGGATATGTGGCGAGATTTTTTTCAAAAATTTGCAAAATCCAAAATTTTCAACGATCGAAATGAAACCTTATATGGACTTGAAACGATAGAAACCAACATTGTTAAGGCTTTTTGGCTTGAAAAATAAAATTTATTGAAAAAAGCTTGATTGCTATTTTTTTTTACGTTGAAAAATTGCAATTTTCGAACCAAGATCACTGTAATTAGCCTGTCAAAACTGGAACAATTAACATCGAAATCCGTACTATCCTTTTTTTTGCAAAAAGTTCGATGTCCATTTGATCGTGTACAAATTCCTGGTACTCCCGATTTCTCCCTTATTAACATTTTCAAGGGTTCAAATAACGATGGCTCATCAGATGCTTCATCTTCGTGTCGCTCAAAATAAGCTTCTTCGACTGATCTATTTGCCGGTCCTGGATCAAACAGTAAAGGTTCTTCTATTTCTTCTTCACTACTGTCAACAATTCCATCAGAGCCTGTTGCATTTTGCACCCAGCATTAGTTCGGCGTGGGCCGTTTCAGTCATTTTTTATCTCTATCTCTTATTATCGAAAGTAAGCGATTTCAGTGATTATTTTTTCACCAATTTTTTTTTAATCAAATAAAAACGTTAATTGGATTGGTTTTTATTCACGAATGTTTTTTTTCTATGGTTTGACACTCGCCCCCTCGTTCCATCGAGAATTTCTAGAAATTTTTACTTCGAAAATTGATAATATTATTTTCATTCGCGAGATAATCCATAGTTTTAAAGAATGATATTTTACATGAAGAATGGTGATGAAAACATTCCATTTTTTTGCAGCTACAATACCAAATTGGTGACGGTTTTTATATGTAAAATATGAAAATGTCCAAATTAACCGCTTAATTTCGTGTTAATTTATGCACTTGGTTCTGAGAATNTTTACGAAAAACGTAAACGTAAATTTCAAATTATCCCACAGGAACTTTTTGACAAAATTTGTTTCCTTTCTTTCTCTGAAAAATTTGGATAATTCGCATATCACTTCCGAGAGTTATTCGCTGCTGAGCAAAAATTGAGAGTTTGTTAAATCATTTTCGTAACATGTGTTACGAGTTATGTACTAATTAAAAAATAATTATATATATACAATAATTAAAAACAGCATTCACGGAAAAATAATTTTTTCCCTTTTTACGTTTGAACATTCCAAACAAAAATTAGAGACCGTTAAAAAGTAGTGATATTTACCCAGCAATTACAACAATTGACATATAGAACTCCCTTAAGGGGATTGTGGGTGCTTCCAGCAATGTGCTGGGGAGAAATAAGCTCTTTTTAAAACTCGAATATATTTTGTGAGAATTAAGTGGGCATCTATGTTGTCAATTGGTGGATTTTGAATACGATAAGACCTTTTTGAAATCGATAGTCTCAGATTTCTTTGATTTTGTGCTCAGTTCCATTGCACATTGTAGTTCGTAACCTTGAAATGTATAAAATTGATAAATTTCTAGAAAATACTTAAAAACCAACCGCTAAATGTATAAAACCTAATTGCTGCTTTTCCCTTCATTGAAGTTTAACTTCATATCCACCTATCCGAAAATTACATAATGCTAATATTATTTTTCAAAAAAACATTCTTTACAATGTAGCCCGAGAATTTTTTTTAAATTCATTTATATTCGCCGAGAATTTATTTTGAAAATGTATTGCTATAGTTAACTATAGGCAAAATGTACATTTACAAAATAAGTCTAACTCACGAACTGTACATGCGATTTCTTTTCTCTTTTTCATAAATCATTCTCGATTATCTCAGTAAAATTATAGCCTGACAAAATTTTAATAATTTCTTTCAGATTTCTCGCAATCACTATTTTATGCTGATTTAATGCGCGCCATTATTACATTGATTAGGCTAAAAATTGAATTATTGAAAAAAATCTTAACAATTATAATATTGAAATACTTTCATTTAATGTAACTTTTTCCTGTGATTATTATTGTTCGTAATTTGAGACTATCCTATGTCTAAAATTGTAAATAAATAAACTATTTTTGCAAGCAAATCCGATATTCTAGAATTAGTCATTCGATAGTAATAAACTTTTTTTGCTTGCAATCAATTTCTCGTGTGCTGGATGGTCGGATACAAGAAAAATAATACCGAATTTGAAACCGTCGTCGAAAATAACTACTGCACCCACAATCTCCTTAAAATCCCCTTTAAATCTGGTTTACTGGTAAAATGAGATTTGGTAAAACTCTTCCAAGCATGCAAATTTGCAGCCGAGGTTTCGATNATTTCAGCCCCTTTAACTATAAGTCTCTAGCTTCAACCGTTTAACTGTAAAATACATTTGAAAAAGCCCCTTACAGCGTTGGGAATCTCCTTAAGTCATCAAATATTGATAAAATCATAATTAATACTTTCAAATCGATACAAACGTACTTTTATAACCAATGACAGTAATAAAAAAGCATCAATCTACAATACGCACAAAGAGTTTGGAATAACTCATTGTTTTTAAAGCAATCAATATCTTTTAACCTACACGGCTACGCATTTTTTGAACAACCCATTCTATTAATTCGATTAGTATTGTACAATACTAATCTCGGGAACCACTTTGAGAGCGATGTTTGCGT
The DNA here is from genome assembly GCA_004367855.1 of Oikopleura vanhoeffeni. Taxonomy (NCBI): domain Eukaryota; kingdom Metazoa; phylum Chordata; class Appendicularia; order Copelata; family Oikopleuridae; genus Oikopleura; species Oikopleura vanhoeffeni. The sequence continues at coordinate 79,708 of SCLH01000098.1, read as the reverse complement.
AGGCGAATCCGCCGGATTGATAATCCAAGTTTTAAGTCAAATTGAAAGCACACAAATAATGGTTTCCCATATTAGGGCTACACGTAACATTGGTAATATTTTAAGAAAAAAACACTAAAATAAAATATGATTTGAGCTTAGATCACCGACCACCACCCCCTTAATAAAAAAGAAATGCCTTACTTATAAGCACTACAGAATTATCTTCGTTGTAAAGAAATTGCTGTGAAGGGTGTATCCAATTAACAAGCACTTGTATTAGTTCTTTAGCTGAAGAGTTTTTAACTTGACGGGAACCGGAAGTAACCTTTTTGTTTAAACAAATTAAAATTAATGTATTTAAGTTGCATAGTATACTTATTCAACTTACTTATACCGTAATAAACTGATAAGAAAGGCTTTTGAGTTATCAAAAATATTCAGCCATTTATGTACCAATAATTTTTATTCTGACTTACTCGTTCAATTTATTTTCAGCAAATAAAGGTGTATAATACTCCGAGTATTTTTTTATACATTAAGGGGGGGGTCTCGGTTTGCTAATTTGAGATATTCCCGATAAAATTAGGCGAAACAGGGCTTACTATTCGGTTGCGCCATTTGGTTGAACGGGTTTTTAACTTACAAAAATAATATGTCAAAACTTTATGACGATTTGAAATAAGGAATTTCAAAAATAAAAAATCGGTTTTAACCCTTGGAATCATAGAGCCGATATATCGGCTCAATCTTACCTTAAACCTTCTAAAAGGGCAAAAACAATGTCACAGAATTGTTTCTTCCGAATACATTATGAAAAATTTTGCGGTGATTCCGAAAAAAAAATTATTTTGTTTTTGGATATTTGGTTCGAATATTACGGGGAGTTGATTTTCTGAGATTTTTCGCCGAAGTTTTACTTCCGGAAAAATTATTTCGAAACTAGACATCAAATACAAATGTAAGATAAGCCAGTTTTTAGTAAAGTGTTCTGTGCATACAAAACACTTAACATTAAAATTTATTCGTATCTTGGGACAGATTTTTTTTTAGAGGTGAAATTTCAAAATTTTCAATTTAAGTATTTCATGAAAAAAAATATTTATTATAAAAATTAATTAAATCAATCAAAAATTGTCCACACTGTCACTTGATTACTATATAAAATTAAAAATAATAAAAAAGTGCATTAATCTGTTTTTATTTGGGAAATTACCCATTTTTCATAGTAATTTGTGATTTTTTCATCATTTTTTTAAAATAACTTTTGATTGATGATATATAGATCTAATCGAATTAAAGTGTGACTAAGGACAGATACTTGTGCGTTGGTACCCATAAAAATAAAATTTGTGAAGACTACGATGAGCACGTATCACGTGATATAATACACCTTGGTTTTCCAACTTTATTTTCTAGAACTAAAAACCAAAATTCTAGAATTTCAAATGATTGATGCAAAAATATAACTTTTCAACTTTCTATCGCAAAAGTAATTGGAGCTTCAACTACCTTGAGCTTTCTGTAAA
>SCLH01000098.1:0-51890 GCA_004367855.1 Oikopleura vanhoeffeni | reverse complement strand
AAAACTAACGATACAAATTTATCGAGTTGTTATGATGATTTACGAATCCAATCACTGATACAAAATTGTTCGGCCATTCGAATCATTTTTTAAAAAATGAAATCCGACTTTTATTTTGCCGAAGCGAGCGCTTTTACGGTGAGTTTATTGAATTCCGAAAAAAAAACCTGAAAATTAACTTGTAAATTTAAAAAAAATCATACATTTGAACTCGGGTATTATAATATATCAACCCCAGTTACCGATAAATATTTTTCCAGTATAAATATATTTCTCTTGAAGTTAATCAATCACAGCTTTACCCCTAATTATTTATTTTTTTGATATTTTTAAATTTTTATCTTGTTTTGAATGAACACCTGATATTCGGGCACTACGGGATATGGACGCTCTGCCCACATGTCCGGCTGTGGAAATCATCCTTTCCGATTGTTCTTTATCATTTTCAAATCATCTCTATATAATCTGTATTTTCCGATAATTATGACATTAAAAAATGATTATTTTTTTGACATTTCCATTTTTGATAGATTTTGATGAAGGAGAATTCGACAATGAAAATATTTTCGACATCGATAATCTAGCATACACTTTTTATGAAGAAACGCCAGAATTTTTAGAATCGAATTCTACAATTTTTAATCCCTATTTATTTGAGAGAAACAAAAGCTAGAGAAAAAATAGAGAATTTTTCGAAAATAAAAATTTACAAAATATAAAAAAATCTTCGAATAATTTCATTGGTAAATTTTTTTAAATATCTGTGTGCAAGAAAATTATTCACATACTTAATATTGTGATTAAAATGTATAACTTGAAAATGTATGGGTTTTGAAAATTAGACAAAAATATCGAAAATGTCTCTTCCGGGGGCGCAATAGTGTAGTGTTTGACCACTGTAAAATCGATATATTGTTATTAAATAAAAATAAGGTTAATGATAATTGTTTAAACTATGTGCCTCAGCCTTGACTTTTTAATCGGATGAGTGGTACTGCTTTTATGATTTTTTGAAAAGTGCTCGTACAATTATGTACGAGTGGTGCGTACCGGGGTAGGAAATTATTGGTGCGTACAGGTTAACCCACATACTTATTTTGGTAATCCATTACCAGCTCGACTCTGGAGCGCTTAAATTTATATAGTTGCCATTATCGGATTAACTTCATATTTAAAATTCTTAGCTTTTTCACAATTCCTGATCTCTTGGTGCTAAAATGATTTCTCTATCTTGTTTACTTCTTGAGATAAAGCAACTTTGTCGCGTAGAAATTTCGCACATGAAAAGTTTAGAGGAATTTTTGAAAGTTGAGAAATCTTCTAAAAAAAAATAAACGCCTTTCACCAGATAGAATTTTTGCTTTAATTTCTGTGTCCGAAAATCAAGGATTTTGATTCATAGATTCGAAAAAAATTACTTTATTTTTGATTTTCTCACCTCAAAATATTTTCAATTTTTTCTCTTAAAACCAATTTCATTCCGGAAATAAAAAAAATTAGTGCTTTTGATAAGATACAAATCATAAATGAAGCTTTACTTTGACAAAAAACAGAAAATTGATACTATTTGCTATTAGGTTTGACTTTATTTACTCTTTGAATTTGAGCGCTCAAAACAAAATTGTATTTATTTGACAAACAGAAAGCAAACCGAATAATTTGGTAACATTCGAAAGTATAATAAGGACAATAAATGATACAGTTCATTGTACAAAATAAATATTTAGTTTTTAAAGAATAAAAACGGTAAAAACGGAACCTATTTTTATAACTCTTTACTGCTGATTTGTATCACCTGGAAGAGCAAAACGATTCTCGGCGGGATATTTACACATCCGGCACAGTAAAATATCCTAAAGTGCGGCTGCTGTTAATTAATTCGGAGAATTCAATCAATTTTTAAATTAATAAGAAAAATGATTCTCAAATTTTTTCTGTTTGATTTGTTTTTCTCGCGCGATACGAATCAAAGAACTCTTGCCGCTTAATTAGCAGTCGCATAGTATTGCGATGAAGTTTTTCAGAATCAAAATTCCCAGGCGGTATTTTTTTATATTGATNACCAAAAAAATCATATTTCGAGTTTTAGCTGTCAATTGCAAAAAAACTTGTGGTCATCTCTTACATATACCGAATGTGTTTTAGCTTTTGGGGTTTTCCCCGGGGAGATTGAAACGCCCCTTAAATAAACTAACCAAGTCGCGCTCTGATTGGTTAAGCGTGAATCTCCTCGGGGAACACCCTAAAAGCTAAAACACACTCGGTATATCCCCTATTCACACTTTTGTTAATATCCCGGCCGTACTACTTAAAAACACACTACGTTTCCTAATCAGGGCCGGGATATTAACAAAAGTGTGACTAGGGGATATGTTCTGAGGAGTCCTTGTTAAAAATTGTAGCTATTTTGCAAATATATCCTCGGAGGTGATAGATTTTGAAGTGTGAAATTGTGAAAAATCGTCGGTTATTTGGCGTTTTAAAATTGTTCAGTCACCGGATCAAAAAAAACTAGTGAATAAAGTTTGACATACTAGCGTTACGTTATCTGTTAAAATTTGAGCTCAATTTGATATACCGTCTGGGAGGACATAGATTTTGCAGTTTGGAAAATGTCACCTTGTTACGATACTGTACCTATTGGTGTAATTGTCAAAAATAATTTGTGATGTACTTTTTTGCAAGATTAAGGATAGATCTACAAATAAGCATTTTCGGTTTTTTTNTTTTTTTCATGAACTGTCAGTTTTCAGTATATTTCACCGAGAAAATGTCCAATCAGAGTCGTCAACCCCCAGTCAGATTGAATTAATTTCAAGCCTTTTTGATTTTTTTATCTTTTTTTTGTTGTATTTAAACGTGGATACATCAGTTCGCGTACTATCGAATATGTATCGATATAGTCAGAAGTAAAAGCAGCAAGTTGTTTTAATTTAGTTTACAGATATCAGAATGTACAATTGAATTAAATACAGCGTCGTTGAGGATTCATTTTTGAACTGAAGATTTTGAAACTGCAAAATAATTCCTGGAGGAAAATAGGGTTTTATCCCGAAGTTTTGCATTTGATTTTTCTGTCAATTACTGTAATGTTGTGTATAAAGTTGAATTTCGGCTATTTCGACCATGAGGTAGAGTGGCTTGTAAACTAAAAAATAGTGTTAAAAGATGATGTTCGAGAAAAGTTTGTTTACTATTTGAAAAATTTCAAGTATTTCTCATTTATACGGTCACGTGATATGTTTTCGACTATACCGTGATGGAGCAAAGTCTTATTTTTGTCTGTAGACTCGACTTACATGTGTTCTTCAAGGTATTTTTTGAAGACCTAAGTTCTGCAATTAAAAACATGTTCAAAGTGGCGGGCATCTGAGAGTTAAATAACAGCGATATTTAGGACATAATTAAACTTTTTATTATACTATTGATTTGTCTAGCTTTATTTTATCAAAGAAATATAGACAAAGAATACATTGTTGGCCATATTTTTCATGAACGATCTTTATAAGCTAATTTTTAATCTCTAATCTTAGCCTTTATAGCTCTTTGTTACGGAGGATTTTATTCTGAGATCAAAAAATGATAGATTAAACAAATTTCACAGCAGGCGTCGTTTAACCCCTTTATTTAACCACTCTGGGATTATCTTATGGTGGAATTATCAGATTAAATTGATTTTTGACCTTAAAAAGATGGTGCTTTTATTAAAGCCTTATTATAACATAAAAAATTAATTTTTGATTGATAAATCAATATTTTCAAATTACCTTTTTGGCATATCATCAAGTAAACTTGGATTTATCAGATAATTTTCGAGAATTGATTCCAGTTGTTTGAATGTAGGTCGATCTTCTGGTTTATGATTCCAACAATCAACCATAAGCTCATGCATAGCGATAGGACATCCCTAAAATAAATTGTTGATTAGCTTATAGAAAAAATGAAAGAAGTACTTTTTATACAAATTTCAATTGCAAAAAAACTTTTGAGCATCTTAACTTATGATACCTGGGTGTCTGCAGTCAAGCAAATTTTCAATTTCAAAAAACTACATTGTACATTAAATTTTACGATGATGAGGGATATAGTTTTTTTTGAAATTTTAGCCTAATTTTGATCCGTTGAAATTTAAACCAATCAGAATCAAGCATTTTGTTCTATTTTTAGAAAAATTGTATTGATACGTCACAAATAGGGAAATCCAGCAATTTGATTGGTCACTTTCTATTTTTGTGACGTATCAATACAGTTTCACGACTAGGCATGATTTTCGATATATATTTTATTAATCAACTTTTGACCTTTATTTGCGTTCGAAAATTTTAATATGACATACAAAAATATGTATCCAAAAATAAAATAATGTCGATGAGCAAAATGGAGGGGAGTTAAATAAATGATATATTCTTTAAACTATACCATAGTAAAATTTTTAAAATAAATTGTGAAATCTCCCTATCTCAGTTTCTCAACAAACGCTCTAAATCTCGCTCACATAACGAGAAAAAATTCCGTTTTAAAATATCTATTTGCCGTTAATTAGCTTATCTTTCTGACATGACAAGTAAATGTCAACCTTGGATAGTAACCGGTCCCAAGTTCACCGAGAATGGAAATTAGGTTAACTCGCAGGTGCCTTCTCACCTGCCTATTTCCACAAAACAAAATAAACAAACTTGGAAAGCCTCCAATTTTTTCATGAATTATCGGGTATCTGCTCATGTTAAGCCTTAAAATGATGTTTTAGCCAGGTTTTCTGACAAGAAACTACTGTCAAAAGTACCACCTGGTTAACCAGTTTAAGGAGGTGTGCGTCTAATCAGATTTGAAGGTCTTTCGTGTACAGTATCTGAGGTGCTAATAGATATAATTTGGAACGAAAAATTCTTGAATTATTACGGTGATTATCAGTTAATTTGACAGTGAGCTTGTTAACGAAATTCAACACAGATGGCTAATTCATTAAAATACGTTAAAATAAATCTCCACCGCACTTTCAGGTAATTATCAGGGTATCATCCGTAAAAAATCGGAATAATTCAATATATTTCAAAATTAATCAGAGAGATTTTATAATTTAACGTCATATATCTATCACGGCTGAGAAGGTTTGATAATTAATTAATAAAATAGTGAAAAGAATCAAAAATTTATACCTTTTTTCTCGAATATTTAAAAAAATAAAAATTTTCGAGAATAGTTAAAAAATGTTTTTTTTTGAATGTTTAAAAACAAGAGTCAGAAAATTTCAAAATTTTCGGTAATAGGTACAAAAAATAAGCTTCAAACAAGGATTATCATTCAATGCTGTTTTACTTACATAAGGACATGGCAATCTCAAACCATTTGATACTGATTCAATAACTTCATCATTTGCCATTTCCCAAAATGGTTTTTCGCCATAGGTCATAACTTCCCAGCATAAAATTCCAAAACTCCAGACATCAGAAGCATTCGTAAATTTCTTATGTTTTATCGCTTCTGGTGCAGTCCATTTGATTGCAATTTTGCCACCCTAAATAATCAGTTAGATGTTTTCGATTTTTATTTTTCGAAATTCTTCGATAAAAAATTTATATCAATAATTTATATCCCATGAAGGGTGTTCGCAGTCATTAAAAAAACCCAATGACTTGTTTTTCAGAAAACCAAAAGCTGTAAAATACGTGAAATTCGAAAAAAAGTTTGGTTTTATTTTAATTTTTCGAAATTTTGAAGTCTTAGTCCGATTTTGATTGGTTTGAATTACCAATCAGAATAGTTTATTTCAGCTTAGTTTTCAATGTATTTTCATGCTTATTTCGAAATATACAGTATGTCACGAGCGATCTTGGTTTTTTGCTTAACTCGTAGACTCGATTTCCGGCAAGTAGTGACCATTTTCCGTTTTTTCTTTATTATTTAACTTAAAGTCTAGAACATTTTTATTTTAGTCGAGTCTACGAGTTAAAACTGATTGACACCGTTTATTGGTCAATGAGAATTTTAATTTTTCAAACACCTACGTGTTTGTAAATTCAAACGTTTTGATTGGCGGAGGTGAGTTAAAGAAAAAACTAAGATCGCAAGCAAAAATGTGACATGCTGTATATCAATATATGCGTATAATCAAGTTTTCTTTCTTTTGAAAATAAAGGCAGTTTTTGCAATATTTAAAAAATAATAATCAGAAATTAAAAAAAAATAATGATTATTTCGGACTAAAAATTATAATTTTTCTTAAACTTACATGAGCTAGGTAAACTGCGGTATCTTCATTTGATTCGATTAACCTTGAAAGCCCAAAATCAGATATTTTCGAAAACTGATCTTTATCAACCAAAATATTCCTTGCTGCGAGATCGCGATGAATAAATCCTTTTTCAGCAAGATAAGACATTCCACCTGCCACGTCTTTCAGAATACGAATCATTTCAAGAACTAAATAAATACGGATAAAATAAACTTCCTGGATTGAAAACTGCAGGAAATATTTGTTGAGTTACCGTGCGTACTCGAGATTTTGCTAAAGAACCGGAAAAGACAAAAATCTACCGGCCATTAATCTCCATAAAAAAATTCAGCAAAATAATGAAAGTAAAAACTTATGCAAAAATCGCAAAAAAAACTTTCAAAATTTGGCGGAACTATGTTTTTTGAAAATTTTTCAAGTGATTAGCTTTCCAAAATTAAAATGAACAATAAATAGTGAAATCCGGTGTGAAAAATTCAAACTTTAAATAATTATATACAGTTATTCACAGAAAAAAACTCATATAATTTTGTTTTTAATTTTTCTACCACTTTTTTTTTCTTTTAACTTAAACTTTTATTGATCATAATAAATGAACTAAAAGATTTGATAGAAACTAACAAACACTACTGACAAAAATTCGAATGCAGCTAAAATTAGCCTTTTATCACTTGTGCTTCAAATTATAGTCTTAAGGGGGGTTTGGTCGTACTCTCTTTATGGTACTTTGGGGTGTAAAAATAGCAAGACATTGCTAGGGAACACTCAGAAAACATAAAGTTATTAAAAAAAAACAAAATAAGAAAGTTCGAAATTTTCATTTTTTGAGAATTTTTCTGACGACTTTTATTTTCGAGTTTTCACTTCCGGTTTACTAAAATGCAATTCTCTAGAATTCAACAAAACATTTTAACATTCTGCTTCATCATTATAACAAAAAAATATTTCTCCATCTTTTCCCAAATTTATACTGCATTCTGAAATGTAACCTAGGAGGAGATAGATTTGAAATAGCAAAAACCTTGAAAGTAGGCGGTTTTTTGCAGTTCTAGAAAAAACTAGTTAAAAATTCAAAAATCCGCTTCATTAAATTACAACTATAAGTGTTTCCGTGGTTCATGACAAGTTTAGTGAAATCGTATGCGAGCTCTAGGAAGCTCTAGGAAATTTGGATTAGGTGTTCTAGAATTCGCTGCATGGTGGCCACCAGGGTTGGCCAAAAATTATTCTGATCAATTATTTTTGTAGATTAAGGATAGATCTACCAAATGGCTATTCTAAAAAGTTTTGACGCAGTTTAGTATTCTGGTAAAGTGGAGTACAAAAGTACCATTTTGCAACCGCTACCCCCTTAATTTCGAAATAAAAAAAAACATTAAAAAAAAATAGTCGATTTTTTTCATTTTTTTTGGAAGCAAACAAATATTAAAATACAGTTCAAATTAGGTTTATATCAGTTATTAGTCTCAATATATCTTGATCTAAATCCTACCTGTGATCTGGCCGCGTTTTCGTCTGAGGAAATCATCTAGCGAGCCATTTTCCATGAATTCTGTCAAAATCATCATTGGTCTATGTTTTGTGACAACTCCTTTTAATCCAATAATTGACGGATGATTAAATCCTTGTAAAATTTGACCTTCCTCTATAATGACGTTAATTAGTTGTCCGGAAATAATTTACTTTTACTCAGAAAATAAGGTGATTCCCTTTATTTTTCAAAGTTCAAAGTAGCCAGGAATTTTAACAAGTGAATTTTTAATAGCAAAATTATATGAAAATTTTTTTTTAATTTTTATGGAAAAAATTTCAAAAGTGTATGAGACCATGTTTTAAATCGTGGCCAAAAGTAAAATTGAAAAAACTAAAATGTAAATAGCTGTAATTGACATCATAATTACTAACAAATAACAGAATTTTGTTAAAAAAAATTTATCATCTGATAGAGAATTTAATTTCGTGCCGCCTCAGATAATTTTATGTATATTACCTTTTAAATCGCATATATAAAATTTTGTATGTTTGGAATGATTTGCAGAAAAAAAATATTCAGACAATAAGATTATTGAGCGCTTTTTGGTAAAGAATTGGAAAAAACTTACAATATTATACAAATCTATTATCGTTAGAACAGTTTAAAAATTTAACTTGTTAAAAATGCCTAACTTCTTCAAAAATTTTTTTTATGACTTACCTAAAAAGTCGAGTTGTGCCCGCATACCAACACCAGATTTGAGCATTTTTGCGGCCAAAGGAATTCTTTCTCCAATTTTATTGGTTATAAAAGCAGTTTTGACTTCGGCAAATTCGCCTTGACCCAAGAGTTTTTCATTATCAATTTGAATATTAATTGGGTCAATTTCCATGTTATCAAACTGGGGGATTAAGGGGCCGACTTCGTAATCGTTGAGAGCTCGAGGACTATTGGAATTTGATGATAATACGGGAAACCCGTCAGTTACAAGACCGACCATTTCACCATTGGGGTTTGAACCTTAAAAAAGTATAAATTTTATTCGCGTTTTATCAAATAACTAACAAGAAAAGTGATCATTCCCATTTAAAAAATGACGCTTGGTTTAAATTTGTTCAAGTTCAAAAAATTTAAAAATTGAATTTTCTAAATCGATAAAAAAATCAGATTTTCTAAAATTCCTTTTCGAATATGAGTTCGTCTCAAAGAGGTCTTTTCATGATCAATTCGCCAAAATATAAATTATCAAACGTGCTGTGATAAAATTCTCAAGGGAGCTGGTAATGTTCGAAATGAATTTAATCAAAAATTCTTTAATGACCGATTTCAATTTCGATTGATTTATAAATTAATTTAAAACTGTAGATATTTTTATACAATGGACTTTGTGCTCTGTGCGACCGACTATTTTGAGTTCTTCCCACCCACAAAAATGGCGGACATGCAAAGAGTTATTTGTCGAGAATTTTAAAGTTGACCTACTCACGACAGCTTACCCAAATCCCAGCGTCTTATTGGTCGGCCAATGAGAGCGCAGCCAATAAGCATCTTATTACTTAATAAGGAAACTATGCACATAGAAATAGCTTTTAAAGTGCCCTAAGTTCATTGTATTCGGGAAAAACTAAATAGTTTTGAAAAGTGTAAAAATGGGGTTTTGTTGGACTTATTGAATTAAAATTAAAACAAGTATGCAGATTTTTTACCTCCAGGTGGCATCTTTTTTCTTGGTCCAGATTTGCAGCAGCAACAATAAGCAAAAAATATCAAAATGACGACCAATAAAATGCCGAATGCAGCAGCCATCATATAAATTTTAAATGGCGTATCATCTTCGATTCCAGTCGATAATCGACAAGTTTCATATTCTGAAACTCCAGCTTCGTTCACTGCAGATACCATAAATTGATATTCAGTTCCTGGCTGTATATTAGTGATATTAATTTTGTTATCAAATGCTACCAGATTCTCAGATTTTCCATTTTTAGGATTAAATTTAACGGTGTAATTTCTGATATCTCCATTACTTGGTTTTTCCCATTTCAAAGTGACCAGTTTAGGGTTGATTTTATCCTGAGTAACCATCAGCCCCACCACTTTGTCAGGCATTTTTTGAAGTGTAGTCACAAAAAAATGAATAGTGGAATTGTCTCCCAAGTTAACAATGTTTTTCGCAGTTACTTTGATATCATACTCTGTCAGGGGTTTCATATTTGGTACTTTTATAGGATTCAGTCCCGGATTTTTTTCAAATTTGATTTTTCTTTGATTCCAAATGCACACAAATGACTCGTCCGCTCCCAAAGGTCTTTTTTCGCAGACTGTGATAAAGTATACCAATCTTTCTCTTTCAGAATCATCCGATGGTGGTCGCAAACTAAATTTAACGGAATTAGAGCTGATTTCTTCGTTCATAATTTTAGTTTTCATAGCCGGTTTGTAGCATGGTTTTGACGGATGCTTATCAGCGGCCTTGTAACCACTTCTACATTCACATTTTGATTGACCCTCTTCAAAAGTCTCTCGATCTTGTGGACAAGCTTCACATTTTTTCATCGAATTCGCTCGGTAGGTATCTTTAGGACATGCCGAGCAGCGAGATCGGGAGCTGTCTAGTTTTTCTTCGTAAAATCCAGAGTTGCAAACGCACTCGTTTGGATTTGGTCCCCAAGAACCGTAAAGTAAACAATGGGCCAATGGGAATTTTTGTGGATCGTCCTTTGGATTTGAATTTTTAACACATTGTCCAGTTTTTTCGATGTTTCTCTTGAGAATTGACGGGGTAGATTCGAAAAAAGCAAGTCCGATTTCGTGATCGGGACATAAAGTATAATGAATTTGCACACGATGTAGAGACATGCAAGTACCAGTGGTTTGAAACGCAATGTAGAAACCGGATTTGAGAGGGTTGAAACGGATTGTTTCTGAAGATACTCCGCCAGACTTGTCGTCAAACATTTCCTACAATTATAAATATTATGATGACTTAAAAATTGATATTATACGGGTTGAGTTGAATAATTTAAAAGTTTTGGAAAATATATTTCAAAAAGTCATGATTATAATAAATTTAACATATTTTTGAGCAAAAAATTGAAAACTTTATATGCATAAATCTTGAGGTGAAGGTAAAACAATTTTTATCTTATTAGAGATGTATTTTTTGTGCTGATTACGCAAAAAAATGCACATTCATGCAAAATTTTACTTCCACGAATCAGTTCGGAGAAAATAATAGGCGAAAATCGTTCCAATAAAACTTTATAACAAAATTCCAAAATTAATTTAGATATATTTTTGGAATTGAAATGAAAATTTTGATAACATATTTGAATTAAATGACAGTATGATTATTATTTATATCTTTTTGACAAATTTAAGGTGTACGTGAGCCACTTAAATGGCTCTGTGTCTCCGAAGGTTAATGAATAATGTATTTTTGTTCTAAAGGTATTGCATTTTGATACAAATTAAATAATTCAAAAAATAATCATTAAACCTTTTTGGAAAATAACTTTTACGTTTGAAAGATGCAAAAAACTTGACCTTTTTGTCTTGAAAATTGAGATACAGCAAATCTTCAATAAAATTGGATATTTATTGAATCTAGTTATACCAGAAATCAATTGAATCATTTGAAAGATTCTTATACGAAATTCAATTCCGGGCTCCCGAAAAGACATTATATATTTTTTATTCAAAATGTTGAACAAAAACGATTTTAGTTCTTATAATGGACTCTTTTTCTATTCAATAATTTTACAATAATTAGTGTTATTCCTCGTTTGATCTCCGCCGATCAAAGTAAATATTTCAATTCTTTTCAGATTTTCTGGAATTTTTTGTTATCTGTCAAAAATAATTCAAATTCAATGTTATTATCTTAAGATCTACCAAAAAAGCCGACAGACAGATTTATACTTCGATATTTATTCGGGTTATTGAATTTGAAAAATTTTCAAATACGTATTTCTGTGTGACTATCCTTGGAATAACGTAAGTTCGAAGTACAATTTTGGAAATAATGACATCATGAATAAAACTTTTAAAAAAATAAATTGAACTTTGGTAGCATTTCTTGCAATTTTACGCAATTTACATACAGGTGTGGTATAGTTTGGTATTTATGCAAAGTTGTTTTGGTCAGTCAGAAAGTTCTCAAAATTATTTTTGAAATTTTGAAAAATCATAGTTATTTTTTACTGTACCTTATTTTTTTCCAAAATTATTAAATTAACGGGTTAAAACGGCCGCGGCTAGCCATAATCTGTGTGAATGCATTATAGAAATCGATAACTGTAAAATTCTTGCTTTTTCGTTATCGATCATAATAAAAATCAGAAGGATTTAAAAATGCCTTGACTGTGATAAGTCTCCCGCGGTGGCGATGAATTTATAATTAATTTTTTACCTGTGCTGCTATTGTCTTCAACTTCTGATAACCCTTCTGATTCCCGAATGAATCCTCCCATGCTGGGAAATTATCATTTGCAATATCTTCGTCGCGTTCCCATTTATAAACTTTGAAGGTGTTTTTACAAGCTTGATCATCTAAATATTTATTTAATTATTACTAATAATTTATTAGACTATTTAATTAAAGATTATTTTTTTATTTGATTTTAATTCTATAGATTTGTCCACACTTTGCATGACTCCAAGCTTTCTCATTTTTTTGAAAGTATCAACGTAAAATTTCAATATCAATATCAATTTAAAATGTGCATTTTTAAAATTTTAACTTTATAGCCCATCGGAGGGCGCTGTGATGGAATTGTTAGATTTCCACATAATTATTATTTTTTGTTTAATATATCGATTATGGGGCCTCTTCGCACATATTAGCCAATTTTAGCATTTGTATATAATTCGGCTTTTGAAAACGAATCATCCGATTGTTTCTTAGATAGCTCAAACTGAGCACAACTATTCGGATAAAAATAAATTAAAAAAATAGTCCGAATCAGAACATTGTTTCCAATTTGTTTTTAACAAAAACTGATAATTAAACAATTTCAGTAATCTCAGAAAAAAATCAGAAATTGGTCGATTCGGACCACTTTTTTTATTCACTAAATAGTTGTGATCAGTTGGAGCTATCTAAGAAGTTAATGATGAGTCATTTTCAAAAGACGAATTATATAAAAATTTTGGCTGAAAAAGTAGCTCATATGTGCGAGGACGCCCCGTTATCGATATAGTAAGTACCGTTTTCAGAGTTTAGTTTTGAAAGAGTCTAATTTGAGTTATTCTGCGAAATTATCGAACATTGGCCCCAATAAAATGATGATGGTATTTTTTTACCAAACAACGGATATTTAATGTTATTTTCTGGCCTAAAAACGGAAATCCTGGGATTATAAAAATCCATAGGTAAATAATGAGGAAGAACCGCGTAAAGTTAATATATTACTGAAAAAGTCATCGACCATATGCCGAAAAGTGAAAATTTTTGCATTTATTAAACATTTGTAGTATCGGCGGGCAGACAAGGTTCCGCTCTCACACTTTATATGAAATAAATAATGTACACTTAGTCTAACGACAACGAAAAATGCGATAAACCATATTTCGGGAATAAAAAATGCAAAACTTTCGACAGCTTAAATTGTTTTCGTCCAGCCTATGGGTTAATAATCAATAATATATATCCTAATTTCGCAAATGTGTTTGCAGATTTATAAATAATAACCTCGGATTTCTCCTATACATTATTTTGAAATGGATTATTATATATGAAATTTGTTTTTTTTCGGACGAAAGCGAAATCTCTTTAAAGCTTCCTTGACACTTATTTGAAAATCAATTTTATGGATAACTAAATCTATATCGATCAATTTGAACTCCCAAATGAATCAAAAATTAAAAATGCCCCTGGGATGATTCAGATTGAATCTTTGAAGAAAAAATAAAGTTTGAATTGATTTAGACTGATTAATATCCATTTTGATACGTGTGCCAGGAATATAAGGAGGTGATAAGGCTCAAACAGTAGTTTTATTGATCCCTTTAATTTTCTTTTGTGAGAAACAAAATCTAGTAAGAAGGTGCACGCACTACTATTGTATGACTATGTGATAAGTCTAAAATAAACACTAAAAATACTTTTTTTTTGCCTGTGTTTCTTGAATTTTGGCTAGGTTTTTCAAACGATTTCTAAGCCAAACTGTTCAACAAAATAGGCATTATATTGACGATAAATTTAAGACTCATTTTTGATTATATTGATGTTTAGCAGCATATGTTTGAAAAAATATATTTTTGTTTAAAATCTATCAATAATTTTTAGTCATGATAAAGCACCTTGCCAACGCCCTTTGGTATAAAAGCAACTTAAAATCAATTCTCAAAAAAATCTAATTAATAAATTTATTAAATCGGCAATATCTGAAGAAAAAACAAGCCGTTTGCCATTTTTGACTAAAACGAAAAGGAGGGTTTTTGAACACAGCGGGTGATCCGAGGCAACGTGCATAACCAATTAGTCAAAAATCTGCGATGAAAATTAGATAACCGAAACTTTGAGTGAAAATGTGTCTTTTGACAGGATCTAGTTCACATGTGTCCAATATAAATCCATCCTAATTTGGGCGATTTTACGGTTTGTCACCAAAATTATACAGCATATGATACAGTATGATAATATTCAAAAATTATTAACAGCATATTTTATATCCAACCGAAGTCACTCCGGATCTTGAACTTTATCAAGATCAGGAGTGGCTTCGGTTGGATAAAAGATATCAAACAAATTACTTAATAATTTAAAAAAACGACTTGAAATTACGTCTTTTTTGACATAATTCAAACTTTTTATCATCTAGGTTACTTTTTTTTCTTACAAAAGCGTTGAATATTTGGTGATGACAAATACATCTGTGAGAAATTTGGGCATATTGCCAAATAAACACTGAAATTATCTCCTTTGAGATTAGACAAAATTCTAACGACAACAAGGACCTAGTTGTATACCTCGCAAAAGTGCTCTCAAGTGCATATTTACCCGGAAACAAGTGTTTGCGAAAAAGATATATTATCTCAATGTAAAGTTTTCGAGGCTTTAACTCAGATTTCGAAGCAACGAGT
This sequence comes from Oikopleura vanhoeffeni, assembly GCA_004367855.1. Lineage (NCBI taxonomy): Eukaryota > Metazoa > Chordata > Appendicularia > Copelata > Oikopleuridae > Oikopleura > Oikopleura vanhoeffeni. The sequence continues at coordinate 37,098 of SCLH01000098.1, read as the reverse complement.
TTAAAATTTGAAAAACAAATATTTTTGTTCAAAAGAAGTATTAAATGCACAATTTTACGATTGTCAGGATGCATTTTTGTTCAAAAGTAGTAGTTAAGCTTCTAATGCCGAATTATTAAATAATTTAGCTTTAACTCGTAGACGCGATTTTTAGCCAACTAGTTGCCGCACACCATTTAATCGCATTTTACGACGCTTAATCATTAATGACAAGATCAGTTATAAAGTTATCGAAAAACTTTTAAACAAATGACGTTTGTGCGTTTTTTTTTATGAAATTTTATCACTGATATTACAGTACTTATTTTTTGCAAATCAATTTTTAAATACACAAATTAAACCTTCATCGTGATCAGAAAAAAATTCATAGAAGCATTTTTTCCATAAAATCATAGCCCGAAAATGATCACGTGACCGTATATTTAAGAAGGTTGTAAAAGTAGACTGTTTTTTTCCAAAAATTGCTTAAATCAATTTTGAAAGAAATGAAGTGGTTCTTAAGAAGTTTTTAAGACTTTTTTCCCATTACACCAAAGTCCAAAAGCAATCACGTGACCTTCAAATTAGGAATAAAGGTTTGGTGAAAGTAACAAATAGTGATCAATTACGCCGAAAAATTTTTGGCCATAAAACCTAATTAAGAGTTTTTTTAATAATAATATTTTCCAAACACGTCACGTGATGCTTATTTTTCAAGAAATCAGGAATTTATTTATGACATATTTTAAACCTTATTTTTGGATTATTTCGTCACGTGATTTTATTCAGACTTTCATGTAATGAGAAAAAGTCTTAAAAACGTTTGTAGTGACCCTGGAATTTTTTTGACGTAATTGAGTACTTTTTCAAATAACTGTATATTGATACTATATATTTTTTTCTTCAAAGTACTCAAAATCATGCGGAAGACCCCTTAAAAGAATCGTAACGTTTCTTAAGACTTCAATTGCATTACAGTATGGCCTCCGGTTTAATAGAGCATTTCCAGAAGTCAAACTTTGAAAATAAAATGATAACAAAAAGATCGCGCCTACGTGAGGTTCTCTTTTTATTTATTCAACACAAGAAATTAGATTCCAAAATATTTAAGAGTCATTTAAGAGAATTTTGTAAAAAACATATAATTATGTTTAGACAGACCGATAGAAAAATCATTTGAAGTTTTATATGAGTAATTGCAATATAAATTAAGGTTTAATATCATCATTATTGCACTTTATAGTCGAGTAATAGTAAATTTCGCAACTTTTGTTTTCTTTATCCTTATTAAATGCCTTTAAATTCGTTTAAAATTTTATTTTTGTTATTTCATTGTATATCAAATTAATTTATAGCAAATTGGCTATATTATTTAAGTATTGAAAAATGTATGTTGATAATGAAACTTTGCTAATATGGCCGATTTAAAAGTGAAGGAAACTAGTGGCTAAAATCTAGTCTGGGTACAGATTCATGTCTAAAGTCTACGAGTTAAGTTCGGAAAGCAAACTGCATTTTCAGAATATTTTTGTGAGAACCAGATTTTATAAAAATTTTGGCAAAAAAACTAAAACTTTCGAAAAAATTTCGCAAAATAATCACTTCAAAAATGTGTGGAAAAGTCTTTATAAGAAAAGTATTATTAAAGACATATTTTCGAAAATTTTATGTCTTTCAAAATTTTCTTTAAAAAAATTATGCAAATTTACCTGTCAGTAGCTGCTCTGGACATTTTCTAAACGCATATTCGATATCAATGTTAATTTCAAGATCTGGGTGGTCAGATTTGGGCACATGAATATATTTCGTTCTCAGCCAATGCTCATTATTCGAGGGATCGCAAATTTGATATTCTCGTTTCATAGCTTTGGACGATAAATCTTCCCAATAATCTTCATAGTCTTCATAATCATCTTCAGGTGATGTATGAACTGTCCAATTGATTTCCGATTGGTAACGATAGGTATCTTCGAGGATGTCTGAATAAAATAAGAATAATTTACATTGGCTGTAATTCAAAGTGATTTGATTGGTCACAAAATTAAGACGTTAATTCAAATTAACTTGATCGGTCAGATCATTTAACTCTCAGCCGCCCGTCAGGCCTTGCAGGGCCTGATCGACTTTAAACCTTTTTTTCGACCCTTATACATAATGGGATCATCGTCGACCAAGTGAACGCTGAACTTTTTTGCGGAAATATTTTTGTGCGTTTTTTTTGTTGAATTACAGTACTTAATTACAGTACTTTTTTTTGCAAAAAAATCTCCAATCTGTCTAAAACATATATGAGGCTATTTTACAAAAAATTCTAAGACTTTTTTCCATTACGATATAGTCGAAAAACGATCACGTGATTCCGTAAATGAGAAATTTAGCTCAGTTCTCATTGTTTTAAATTCAAAATTTTTTTTAGTATTTTTTTTGATTTAACGCTGATTTTTTTGAACTGCAATTGGATGCATTTATAATCAAAATAAAAAAAAAATTTTTGATCCATCAGCGAGATAATTGTCTAAATTAAATCATAAACGGCTTAATTGAAAAGGTTTTTAAATGATAAACTATAGATAATTGACATTTAAAACATCAGGCGCTGCAGGGCCTGACGGGCGGCTGGGCCATCTTTAACTGCGGTCGTACCCGCGTTAAATACGCAAATAGAAAATGATTTGATTGGTCAGAAAATTTAAAAACCAAATTCACAAATTCATCGAGCTAGAAAAACTCTATAATTTATAATATTAAACAATTTTCAGGGAATATATCGTGGGAAAAAATAATTTCAAATGTACCTCAAATTGAGACTCTCAATGTTTGAGTTCAACATTTTAAAAAATGTATTATGCTCCTAATTAACACAAAAAATTCTCTCACAAACTATTTTATCATTTTTAACCTTGAATAAGTATTTGTTGTATTTATTTGTGACATCATCGACCTCTATTTCTTTTATTAGAGATCAATATATATCTCGACGTAATACATAATACAAATATAATAATATTTAATGCACTTGAATAAATTCCGTGTGAATCACTCATAAAAATTCTTTAGAGGTTATTTACAGTATTAATTAATGATTTATGCATTTCAGAAAAGAATCAATGTTTTCATCAGTTGCTAACACATTGCATCTATAAAATTATACCAAGGCTTTGTAGAAAATTCTTAAATTCAACTTTTCGATTTTTTTTTAATTCTTCTAATTATCCTCTAGGCATAAAGATGTAGGCTTTTAGACTCAAAGATTGCTTTTAAAGAAAGCGTCTGTAAGCTAGTAGGATATAAATATTTTTAGGATAGTATCATATAATATGATTCATATTATGAATATTCAAAAGGTTGGACTTAAACGCTCGGAAATTTCTTGCAGATGTTTCGCGTCTGAGAGTGAATTATCCCGGAATATCTATTACAGTACATTTTTCGTATACTTATCAGTACTCAGTGAGTACGACTCACACCATGACATGTCTATCAAGATAGACATTTTTAAGTCTTATGTAAAAAAGGGAATTTTTGACACAATCTCGATTCGAGAAGAATAAGAGTGATCCGATAACTCAATATTATATGATTAATTAAACGTCAAGGTCTTTGTATATATAATTTATAGCTGCTTCCTTACAGGAGATTGAGAGCTTTTTTGGAAAATAGTAAATATTCATACGGACTTCGCCTTTGACATTTTTATTGAGTTTATTAAACGAAATTTTATTATATTTCTGGATTTTCAAGATGTTTGTTGCAGTTTTGAAAAATAGAACAAATAAGCTAAGCTTTTAAACTTTTGAAGCTTTTAAACGCAAACATTTTGTAACAATTTTTCCCAAATTTGCACTTTCCCCCCGAAAAGGTGGGTTCTGGCGGCATTAAATATACCTAGCTGAGAGTATTTTTCGGGCATCAATCAAAAATTTTCCGATATTTTCAAAACATTGATAATTTGGCAGGAGAAAGTGTTTTTAAGAAAATAATTTAATTAAAATGGTGGTGGCGGTGCCGACCCTGCTCGTCCTTATGCAATTACTACCGTTTTGACTCCCTTGTCAAAGTCAAAGAAAAAATAAATAAGATTGTATACAAACCGTGAGCTCAGGAGTTAAAAACTTCATGCATGAATTCAGCAACTTAGCAAAATAGTTTCAAATTCGAAGATTTAAATTATTTAACAAATTATCAAAATATATTCTCAGAAGGGTTATAAGGAGACGCAACTAATTACTATTTGTGACCAAAATATATTATATTATTAATTAATTTTTTTGAGAAAACGTGAATTTGTAAGGGCATTAAACCCAAGTTATTTTTAATTAAATCCAAGTACGCTAAAACCGCTAAAATGCATTATTTTTCATAAAATGATCCCATGGGATGTTTTTGAACTTGAAAATATTGAGGGTTGCACTTGGCACATCAAAAATTAAAATCATTTTCGGCGTCAAATTTATAATTTTTTAATCAAAGACATTTAATTGGTCACTTGGTAAAGGTCGGAACTAGTCAATTAAATTCAGTCTTGTAAACGCCTTAGTACAAAAACTATTTGAAAATTATAAATAGTGTCAAGAGTCACTTGATGACAAAATGAATTTGTCAATTACTTTGACCTTCAAAAATGAATACGTAATAAATCCATATTGAGGTCGAGGGGTTAAATCTAGAGGGATAAATCATTTTCTATAGTCTTTCAAATTCTTGATCCATTTTTTGCCAAGTTCAAAATAAACATTTCTCGAGGGACGTTAGAGGCTATTTCAAAAGAAAAATTTCAGCTGTCAAAAATGGGTACCTTCCTGGAGATTCCGGGGGTGAAACCTCAAATTTTGCACCGTCAAACAGAAACATTCCGAGATTGAAAAATGCTCTACAAATAATTATGAACAAAATAGTTCAAAAAAATGGTACCCATTTTTACTTCTGAATATTTCTATTTCAAATCGTTTCTAGCGTCCCTCGTAAAATATGTATTTTGAATTTATATTTCAAATCGTCATAAAAAACAAATATTTGCTCTGCAGCGTCGCTGTAAAATTTATGAATTTTAAATTCCGGCTTAATTGTCTTTTTTCATGTCACGTACATTGGTAAGGAATCACCATTATTTGTACTCCTATGAATAATTTAAGGGTGAAATCATAGAAAAAATGTCGCCTTGTCGTCATAGCGAGCATTCGTTACCAGCACCGTAAAAAAATCTGGGCAAACAGTAAGAAATAATGGGTCAATTTATCTCGGACTTTTATTTTTAAAATATTTCGGGTACTGTTTGTCCTCTAATAATAAATTTTATCAAGTGACTAATTTTGTCCAATAATCTCGTGAGCACATAGTGATCTATATATCGAATCACATCTGAGAAGATTCATCTTGAAAATTCCGATCTGTAATAAAGTTTTTTTAATCATATCATATATTGGCCTATGACGAAAATTAAGGACGTTGGACCGGGTAATCTTTTGATAAAATATTTCAGACAAAAATCTACGTTTAATGATCACAAAATTTATGCAATTAAAAGTCTTGAATTCCAAATTTTACAACTTTTATATTTCCGATGGGTTCAGAGTAAAAATTATAATACAAAATTTGTTACGATCTGATTGGTTAGTTTTCTCGCGGAAACAATCTGATTGGTCAAATTATTTAAATCTTGATAATTATAATTATCCATATGGTTTTTTCTGTATTTTCAAATTTTTGAAAGAAAAAAACTTTTTACATTCAAAATGCCCTTATCTACCTAAAGTACCTTTGATACTTACGAATTGAGTAGGCATCTGGATCGTTTTTAGATTTGTTTAGGTATTAGCAGGTGAAATTTGAATTGTAAAAAATTCTTTAGTGATGACGCATTTCCTTGCCTGAACTGTTTGCTTTGGAATCATGGTTCACCCAAAAACGGATTACCGTGGTCAACCGCGGTTATATTCAGAATAGTACTCGAAGTATTAAATTAGCCGGTCATTTTTTTGCGATTGCAAAAGTTTGGGAAAATGAAAATCAAAGTGAAAATTATTTCCGAATTGATAAAAATCGGGGAGACCGCCCACCGAGATTGCCTTATCAAAAATCTTTTGGCGACGGGGTCTTAGCAAAAAAAAACGGAAAATATTTTTGACATACCAAAAATCGATATCTTCATTCCCCTTATTGATAAGGATAGATAATAAAATTAGTAATCGAGACGGAATTTAATGACGAGAAAATGCATGGGACGAAAACAGATGCGCTTATAAAAAGTTGTCAGATTTAAAAGGTTTTAAACAAAAACGGCTCTATTTTATGAAATTAGGATATACCCAGTGCCCGAAAATTACGCAAGAGTGTAAACCAAACGTCAATTTTGGACTCATGCCGAGGCCGAACTCCTTCTCTATAATATATTCTTTATTCAGAAAAATCACTTGAAAAGAACTTGAGAAAAATATGAAAACTTACGTCTATTATCTTGGATTAAATCGCGTTTTTCTATTTCTCTATGGAATCTAAATGCTTCTATTGGTATCAGGATTAAAATACTCCATCCAAATATCATCATAAGTATTCTATTAATCATTTAATTTTCTTTCTTCATATAAAATTTCCTATTCTCTCGTACAAAGTATTCTCTACAAGTGTTCTATTTATTTCCGGGTGTGAAGGGGTTAAAAAATACTTATTATTTTTCAGATTTTTGCTACTTTTTGTTGTAAATGGACTTTTTGGGATAGGGTGGTATTCGTGCTGTTTCGAGCCGTCTTGGCCTCTGGCGCTAGTGGCAGCATTAAGCTCTTTTTGGCAGTAACGCTCACTCTGTTCAAAGATGCATATCTAACACATTTTTTACACCCTCTCTAACTCTTACGCCCCTTAATATTATACCTTTTTATTTCAATACCCATGACCGACAATGTTAACCCCTTAATTTATTAATTGCTGAGTATTATATAATTTGTAATATAATTTATATTATGAAGTTGGTAGAGTTTGATAATGAACGGGAAGTTTAATTTCCGGTCGTCAAAAGACTTGAGTTGACAAAATTAATTTTATTTGAACTAATTTGTATTCGATTGCCAAGTTCAAGAAAGTGGCATGATAATTCAATTGCTGACATTTCATGAATACATGAAGTTCAAGTCTACTTATTATTTTCTGAAAACAAAATCTCACCCATGAAAACTGGTGCATAACTAGGGTACGCAGTGGGAACCCCACAGCTAAAATTTCTATGTTATCGGGCGGTTATCGCTACTGAAAAGAAAAATTCCGAGCAAAAAAATTTGCGCATCCTATGCATAACCGAAATATAAAGAAAAAAAATTGAAAATCTCGATAATCTTCACTAAAAGTTAACTCCCGTAGTGTCTTTTGCACCATCCGTGGCGCAATGGCCTTTAATACGCATTTAGGACCCTTAATCATGTATAAATGAAATCTACAAAGTGATCGATCAACTATTTGGATAATTGACGTTTGTGCGTTTTTTTCGAAAATTTTTACAGATTATACAGTACTTATTTGTTTTGAAAAAAATTTAAATCATCAAAATAAGCTTTGAGCGGGATCAAAAAAAAATCTAAGATTTTTTCCCATTACACGAACAGCCCCAAAAATGATCACGTGACCGTTTCAGGATAAGGTTGCTAAAAGAGTACTGTTTTTTTTCAAAAAATTACTTAAATCAATTTCTGAAAAAAGTGAAGGTTCTTTAGAAGTTTTTAAGACTTTTTTTCCATAACACCAAAGTCCAAAAACGATCACGCTGACCTTCAAATTAGGAAATAAGTTCAGGTTCAAGTAAAAAAATAAAACAATTTAAGAGAGTTTGAACATAATAATATTTTCCAAAAACGTCACGTGATCTTATTTTTTCGAGAAATAAGGATTAATTTATGACATATTCCAAACCTTATTTTTGAATTATTTCGTCACGTGATTTTATTCGGACTTCGTGTAATGAGAAAAATGTCTTAAAAACGTTTGAAGTTGACCCTGGACTTTTTGACGTAATTTCAGTACTTTTTCAAATTACTGTAATATGCATTTCTTTCAAAAGTACTCAAATCACGTGGAAGACCCCTTAAAAGATACGTCACGAATTTCTAAGACTTTTATTGTATTTTAAATTGGCCTCCGGCTTAAATAGAGCATTTCTAGAAGTCCAAAACTTCCGGAAAACTGATTACATTACTAATGCGTAGGCGAAAAAAAAGAAGAGAGATTGATAAATTATTTTCATGCGCGAGATAATCCCTAGTTTTAAAGAATATTAATTTACATGTGAATGGTAATGAAAACATTCCATTTTTTTTGCAGATGCAATACCCAAATTGATGGCGGTTTATTATTTGAAATATGAAAATGTCAAATTAACCCTAAATTCGTGTTATTTATCCACTTGTTTCTGAGAATCGCGAAAAAGTGAGAGAGTTTTAATTTTCTTATTCACATTTGATGACTTTTTATAAAAAATTTTTAACAAATTGTTTCTTATAGGACTGTAGAGAATTCTTCGAATAATATGTATTATTGAAAAAATATATGTTGATAATGAATCTTTGGGTATAATGCTAAATTCAAACGCACGCCACGGATGGCGCAAAGAACCATCGTTCCAAGACATTGTCGGCCACTACGGGAGTTAAGAAATATTTAATTTTAAATTTTATTTTTCCACGAAATTAATTCGCGGAGATGCTTGCAAAATTATTCGCAGAAAATTTTCCCCATGAATAGAAAAAACAGAAATCACATGTCGATTTAGAATCCGCCTACTTTAATTGGTTAGTTTTTATCAAAATTTTTATAATAAATTAATTAATTCTTATTGTCTGTATTGAGTTTGTGTAAGTCTGCTAAAAAATGAATAAAAAATAAAAACAATTTTAGCGCGTTTCTTCAAACAAGTAAAGGTACAGAAAAAACTTGACGTACGAATTCGGAACCGGCACTTACAAAAAATTATTGTGATATTGGTGCATTTTAGTTTCATTTTTTTTTCTGATCGAAAATTTTATTGACAGTATGTTTAAGAAGGTGTTTTTAAGTAAAATTAAAGGTTACAGGTTAACAGAAAAGTATTAGAAAAAGTTTATTATAGACAATTTTTAAAAGATAAGGATTATTTTCTTTAAAGGCAGGGCAATGGGAACCTAAATTAATGAAATACAATTTAGAAAAAAACTGAATAATTTATACTTTATAAAAGATAGGCTCTAGGGTAGTTTTGGAGATAAACAAGATGTACTTTACTGACCCTGGACTACCATTGTAGAAAACTTCAGGTCTAGAAGTTCATCAGCTGTGTATATTTTTTAGTGGTGAACCTTGAAATTCCGGCGAACGAAATTTTAGAAACTGATAGAAAAAATAAACTTAGAAGCCTAGGAATTTCACGAAAACTAAGAATCTGCGATATTTTTTTATTTAATGATTTTGGTCAAGAATAATCAGATTATTTTAAAGAAATTTCAAATATGGATGTTTTAGATTGATAACGAAAAACTCTGAAACGGGAATACATGATTCATTGAAAAGTTGACCAAAATTTTTTAGGCGCGTATTTCACTTATTTAATTAAATTGAAAAAAATATTTCATAATAAGAAATTTCCACGGTCATCATGTGCGTTCATTGGTCAACTTTTGCACTATTTTTTTCAAGAATCATAACCTTCACAAAAACTTCTTTACTATATCCTATTCCGAGTACAGTAGATCAAAAATGCCTAAGTAAAAATACAAACCAATTACAAGGTAAAAAATTACAAGGTTAACAAAATTACAAGGTAAACAAACAAAACCAAATATCAACGGAGTACGTGAGCACGGGCCAACCCAACCAATCAAATACCTAGGCAATTTTGATCTACAGTACTCGGAATAGGATATAAGTGTTGCCCCACAAAAAGTGCAATGACAAAATTAATATGTAGAATTTTTTTTGATGAGCTAAATATTATATAATTATCGTACTAAACATGAACTGTTAAACGGAATTTGCTTATTTTTTAATTTCTAACATAATCATAACTACCATTCAGAATGAGGCTCGTATAAATGATTATTATTAAAGTAATTAGTTAGATGAATTACTAGCAATAAATATAGCCAATTGACGTTACTGATACTTATGATGAGGAAATTCTACGAACATAATTCAACGACATTTCCTAACCCAACAAAAATCAAAATTGGTGAAATCCAAGTTATTTTAAACTCAAACTTCTTATAACGCATTTCTGCAAATCCAGCAAATGCTGTCGGCGTCATCCGCAAAACTTAAAAAATTTTAGAAAAAAAAATCAAAAAAATGTTAAAAAAAACTTTCAAAAAAACTTGAAAAATAGGAGGTTTACGTAGGTTTTTGCGTAGGTTTCACCTATACGCTGTCACCTACAGTATGTATTTTTTTACTTGCGAAGTGAAAATTGTCCTTTAGCTAATTAAGGCAAATTAAAAATGGTTACTAGGTGGATTTTATTTTGAACGCCAAGCTATAGCCGATGTCAAGGGTTTGAAAATAAAATCCACCTAGTCACTATTTTTTATTGGCCGTAATTACCTAAAGGATTTTCACTTCGCAAGTAAAAAAAGTACATACTGTATACGCCGGACCCTGCTGTGATATGTTCACAGTTGCTTTCTAGATGACTTTTCATGGAAACCAAAAACTCATAACTATCGTTTGTCTGCCTTTTTCAATATTTGCTCTGGCGTCTTTAGAAATACCTTGCAATTTCCCATTTTTTCGAAAATTTCACGCAACATAGACGATTCTCTAATGGCTTATCTTCACACATATACTCAGACGGTGCCGATTGCCACTGAGTGATCATTATGTACGACTGTTTTTATAGTGAACAACACACGAATTTTATGAAATTACGACGAAAACATATTTTAAAAAATATACTTTGCGTAAAATTATGAATTAATAAATTGAATGAGGCTTTGGTTGTAGGTTCTTATTACAAAAAATTATTTGAGCTTTAAAATTCGTTAAATTATAATTTCGTGGCATGTAAAAGGAATTCAATATGAGTTTTGAAATTTATTAAGTGCCGATTGACACTTGTCTGAGTACAGGGTTGTTTATAAATGCTGAGTACACATGTTAAAATATTTGATCTTCGAACGTTTCGGCACCGCGGACAGGGAAGACGGTCCTAATTTATTTTACAGAATTTATGATGACTACGGCAAAATTTATTGCCAACTCTGAATCACTTGCTTCATTATAAGAATTTAATAATCCACCTTTTATTGATTTCTATTTCCTTCCGGTTAAAGTGTATATATTTCCGGATCTAAATACATTATAACAAGCATATTCAGATGTTTGAAAGATTCTTTAGAAATCTATTATGGCCCCTATTATGACTACATATTTAAGGGGGGACCCGGTGTCTTTGATGATGATTTGCGCCCCAAATGACGTTGAAAATCAAACCACAAGAGCGGAAGGACTTTATAGATTCATTTTTGTTTTAAAAATTGTTCGTAAAAAAATCCACTTTGGGAAAAATTGATTTGAAAGAGATTAATCATTAAAGTTTAATGACTAATATTTTCTCAAAGTGGACTTTTTAACGGACAATGAATAAACTCAAATAAAGATGTTTTTTCTCAGGGAGATTACAAATATATATTTTACTAAATTTAGCTACATATAGATATATTTGTACAAATATCGAATTAGTTTCGACATTGTTTATACTAAATGGGAAAATTGAACATTTTTTGTTTTTTGATGTTATAAGCCGGTTATTTGCTATATATTATCTCAATTTAATTGTGGCTGCCACAATGTGGCACAAATTAAAGTCAAACCAGACAAATTTACTTTTATTTGGATACCCGTATCATACGGGCTGTAATTCAATGAATATCGAAGAATTTGAAAATGCATTTGTTGCACAAAAAACGGAAAATTTGACAAAAAAAAATTGGATTTTGCGTGATTTAGCCAAACAATACGTATATTTTTATAGTGAATAATTATATAAGGATACTGTCTATGGCATATTCACTTTGATGCAAAATTCCGAACAGGCATGATTTTTGAGACTTACAAATTAAACAATATGTTCGGTATGTTTAATTGATATATTTTTTAAGTTTAATTAATAGATGCCTTCAAAGTTCAGCGATCCTTTTTTTTCTTATCTTTTTTGGCTTTCACAGTTTGCAAATCTACCTCTGACGTTTAAAGTTAAAACTTTTAACACTGCCAAACTGCGTCTCAGTAGCAATTTTTTCGATAATTATAAAACTTTATTGAAAAAGATTTGGGTGTACATTCAGTTAGGTTAGAGCAGAACTGCAGAAGGTAACGTCGTTTTGGCAGTAATTCCAACCGAGTTTGACTATTTTGAGTAACTCCTACCTCAATTTCGGAGAGAAAGTAATTCTCAGAATATTTTTAAGAAGTATCCCCATCGAGATTGATATCATGTGTGAAATCATAATACAATTTTGGAAATTATTTTTTACAAAATAGTATATAAATAACTTTGACAAGCACTGTGAGTTAAACAGAATGTGGTTAATTAATTTGACATTTTAAAGCATACCGTCAGTAGCAATTAGGGTGTCCAGAACGTTTACATTTCGGCTTTTGGAAACGACGCATTTTGTTGAATTCATAGATAACTGTTTATTAAAAAATCTAACCAAAAAAATTGGTCCTAATAGGAGCACTTTCCTTTTTTTCGAAAAAACATTTTAGATTCTTATTATTTAAAAAAAAAGGTTTTAAAGATTTTAAAGAGTAGAGAAAATGGAGATCGAAAATAAGTATGAGATCAGTTCCGTTTACAATCATGATCTGCCGTCTTATCAAAGTAAATATTATTTTTCAGAATAATACATTTATGAATATTTAATTAATGTACCAATCAAGTTTTTCTGTGGAATTTTAAATAGACGCAAGACGCTCGAAAATAAAACCATGAAGACCTGTGTTTCTACTTTCAAATACCACCTACTGTACTTTATTTCCAATCTTTTAAGTGCATATTTTGGTTTTCTTAAATTTGAAGTGCACTTTATTCAATTTGCATGAAAAGTCTATTTTTTGATGAATTATTTATCTGGCATCCCAATAATATTAGCGTCCTTATCTTGATTTCTTAATAAAAACCAACTTTCTCGGATCCTTAGTTATAGCGGAAAATTATTTCCTTTTTTAAATTTTGGGTAAATTATAGATTTTCAAGTGATTTTCTACTCCGCAATTTTCCGCAAGAACGGTCTTCTTATCGCTCTGTCGGTAGATTCTTATCAATCGGAAGTTGTAAAAAGGGCCGATTACTATCATTTGTTATTACAATACAAAACACCAAATTGTATGCAACTGATAGCGGATATTAGCGGATAAAGCCACGAAGTTTAATCGAAATATAATTTCCAAATTTTGATTTTTCCGTCTTGCGTCTTGAACGTATTAACCACTATAATTTTGAGGAAAAACTCTTTGAAACGTTGAATAATCAGTAAACTCTCAATTTAAAAAATGCTCAATATTTTGAAAATAGTATTTCAAAAAGTTAAATTTCAAAATCTGCCTATTTATAGATTTTTTTGTGTTGACGGTTTTTAAAAAACACAAAAAAAATCTGCAGAAATGGTCCACAAAAATTTAAATTTTGAAACATTTTTGTCTATAAAAGCACCAATTTCTAAGATTTAATTGCAACCCAGAATTGAAATAAAGTTTTCAATAAATCTTTTTTATCAAACGGTCACTCCTATTTTTGATCATACTTGGGATACCACGAGATTTATTAAAATTTAATAAGATCCTGATTTAGGCATCTTAATCGAACTTGAAATGTCTAAAATAAGATCAATGAGATTTCAAAATAATTGGATTTCATTGAAATAAATAATTAAATAATCATAATAAGTTGAATTAAATATTTTAAAAATTGACTTAATAAAGTTTTTCAAATGTCTTAAGTTTTTTTTTAATTGTACTGGTCGGCAGGGCTCAGATCAAGTATTTATGGGCAACAACTAACTAATTTTTACTATCACCGTGCTTCAAACATAACTTGAATATTTTCAAATGCGTTCAAACTCAAATGGCTGGTTTTTTACAAAAACGCTGTTTAATCAAACATAAATTGTTGATTAGAGTCTAATCATTAGACTATCTTGGATAAATTTTGGCTTTTTTGCCTATAATTATATTTTTGCAGTATAATGATTATTGATTAATTATTAATAATTTTCATTTAAATTGAATATTCAGCGCTGAAATAATACTAAAAATGAATTTGATGTGACAATTTTTTTGATCCAATTATTTTTTTCTGTTTGGAGTTATGCCAAAGCAATACCTATGCATTACTTCCAATTCGATTGAAAATCGTCTTGAAAATTTTGATTAAAAGCGACCTTTTAAAATAGTTAAACTAAATAAACAGCATTCTTCTAAAGAAACATTTATATTTAACCTGTAAGATCAGTTTGAAGTACCGGCACTACCGGTTAAAGGAGGTACTAGTCGCTGGATTTGAATTTTCTCGATAAAAATTAGCCATAAAGAGCTTTTAGGATACAGATCAGCAATCTTGTAGAACTATCTTTTAGCTTGTGGAAAATAAGTCTCAATTTTTTTGTATGCATACACTCCTTCACATATAAGCGACACAAGAGGACCTAAGCCAAAATGGTAAAACTATTTCCTCCCAGGTTATATTTCGAAATTAGCTGAAATTGTGACATAATTTTTAAAAGGCCAAACTTTATATTGGTCAGTTTTTCAAATTTCGCTATATTTTCTCCAGAATATGGAAAAACCACCATTTTTTGGCAATTATCCGTCAGAAAAACTATCTCCTCCTAGGAAAAATTATAAAATTTGGTCAAATTATTTAAAAGCTAGCTCACACAAAAAAACTTTAACACGGTCACTTTTTTAGATTCCGACCCCAAACTCGAAATATGATTTCCGAGGACCAATGAGAAAAAATTCGAAAAAAAGTGCTTCGATTTTTTTGAAAGTAGGTTCAAAAGAAAGCCACTGTAACACTTATCAGAAAGTTGGCTTACGTCATTATGATATTTTGAAGTTTTAGGGGTGAGCGTCGTAATTTTTTGAGTGAAGCCTTTATAGAATTAATTTATGATACATTAATATCGGTTATGACTAAAGTTGACCCAAGGAATCTCATGGTGGCAATTATTTATTTCAAAACAATCTAGAACAGATTCTAGAATTTTAAAAATTCGAATATTTCTTTTCATTAACTTGCATAAAACCGGTATTCTACATGATCTATCCATTCTAGAAATTTCAATTATTTTAAGCCAAAAATATTAAACCTAATTATCGAATTTGACGCTGATTGGTTCAAAATTTCGATTAGCTGTAAGCAGATTTTTTGGTGGTACTTTTGTTCCGATCAGATGATTTTTTTTTGAACTTTTCATTTCCGGTTCACTTAAACTCAAATTTCTAGAATTCTAAAATAAAAATCAAAAATTCAGAACCATCGTATTGACGGCATTATATTTATCTACATTAGTCGAAAAAACGGCCTTATTCTGAACATTCGTCTAAAAGAAGATAGAGTTTGAAGTCGAAAATTTGAAAAAAACGGCGTTAAAGTGAGATTCTAGAAAATAAAAGGTCGAAATTCGAAAAAATCAAAACCATCATATTTTTGTATTCATTTATCCGCTACTATGTGTAAATTTTGAGACGCTTTGTATGTGGGGTCTACAAGAAGAAAGATTAAAAACACCGTTTAGTGTTCTAGAATAGACTCACCACCTGGTGGTGTGATGTAACAATTTTGATTTTGAGATGTGTAATCGTTAAACAAAGGCTAGACCTATAAACGAGTATTCTCAGGTTTTACACAACTGCCCTAGAATTATTCTGAGGCGGGATTGAAAGATACCAGATAACGACGCCCACCCCTTCAATGGTTAAATTTAAGAAAATTTTTGGTAGAGGGTCTTTCTTCACGCTTTTTCGTTGCGTGAAGAAAAACCCCAGTTTTCTTCACGCATTTTTTAAAAATTTCTGGATGAAAATATTTTCGATGAAAATTTTTATTTTATTTTTTTGTACGTTTTAAAAATAGTAATCAGTGAAAATTTTGATTTGTCAGAAAACTGCAAAACACAACGCTTCATTTCACCTCCAACACCACTGGTGTTACACCAGGCTTCGGTACCCACTAGCTGAGCCTTTCCTAACAAACGCCTTTGCATAGGTTTTTACAGTGTACACTCAGTATACTACACTGGTCACGAGTTTACCTAACCCTATTTCTTACTCTTTCAAGATAGGATTGTATTTTCTGTATATAGAAGATTATTGTGTACACATAGGGCATGGCAAAAATTTATATCGGAAAAAACCTAGAGTTGGTACAAAAAAAATAATGTTTTCACCGAAACCATTTTTTTTCTGGCAAGCAGTTTTTCATGATTTTTTACTATGTACACAGGACACAATCTTACCTAACTCTAATTTAAACCCGTTTAGCATTTAATTTAACAATTTACACTTTTGAATTCATAATAAATCAATAATGTGAGTTGCAAACTTTTTCGAAATGCGTGAAGAAAAAACTCAAAACGCATGTTTGCTTCACGCGCGTGAAGAAAATTCTCAAAAACGTAGGTTTTCTTCACGCACGTGAAGAAAAACTAAAAACACAGGTTTTCTTCACGCACAATGCGTGAAGAAACGCCCGAGACCAAATTTTTGAACTTCATTTTGAAAAAAATACCAATAAAAAAATAGAAAAAACGCGGAAATTTCGAAAAAAGCCAGCTTATTCCCAAAAATCACTTTTCTTTATTATTTAACTTTAGTTCTAGAATTTTGTTTGAATCATTACAAAAGAGATATCCCAAATACAATCAACTTGGGGGGAAAAAACAATTGAATTTCTCAAACGTCAAATAAAATTATGATAAAATCTTACATTCTTAATACAAATATTGTTATTTGCCACTTCCGGTATATATACAAGACTTCCGGTGACGTGAAATTGCATTAAAATGTGACAATTTTCTGACCAAATCATTTTTACCTGGCTTGAATCCAAAGCGAATCCTTATTTAGATTTGTTCAACTCCTAACTTCCGTATAACATCATTACCCTTATAATCGGACGGCAAAACCACATTGCCGATGTGACATCGGTGTAGAACATCAAAAACAGAAAGTCTTCGTAAAGGAAAACAGCTAAGTTTTTAACACTTTCTGAAATTATGCGGAAATAAGATTATTAAAGTGTAGTTAGTTCATAAAAATAAGAACTTAAATTATTTTTGAAGCTGCAAAATTACAAGGTGCTTCTGTACGTATAAAGTGAATTTTTTCATATCCTTAATCCAATCGAAGTCTTTCCTGATCTCAAGTGTAGTGGTTACCATGAAAATAAACACCCTCGCGCCTATTTTATAAAAATTCTAAAAATCAGAGAGAAATTTTCTGAGGTCTACTTGCGGTCAAAAATTACGTGTTTACGAACAGTGTTCGTCGAAAAATATTCAGTTTTCTCATTTTGGACGCCTTACGGTTAAAATTTCGGGGTACCCTGATGAAATTGTTGTCTCCCAGTAAGGTAAGGTATCATATGAACACAAACTTAATTAATAATTCCGACCTTTTTTTCAACCTTCCAATGTAGGTGACTTCCTAATTCACATGTACTTTTATGAAATCTTGTTAACTCAATTACGTAGATATCACTTGAATAAGTCTATTTTGAAAAAATTAAAGGTTGTCATAATGAGTTGAAAAATACTGTAAATTATATCCAATGTATAAATTATACCAAAATAATATTTAAAAAATATTCATCTTAGACAATTTGAAATATATGGTTCAATGAAATCGGTACCCATTTTTGACGTTTGACTTTCTATATAACATATATGCATTACATTTGTGTTTTATACAATAAACAGTATTTATTATTTTCTGTAAAATTTTGTATGTATTTTTTGCATTATTGTTGCGTTGTTTAGATCCTAAATAACCACCGCAAATTACGAACTGGATGTCTATTTCATGGATGTTTTCTACATATATTTCTGCATAAAAACTGCCAAAAATGTTTTAAATGCTCCAAGATCTACGTGTCTGCAACGGTTAACCCTAGACTCCAGTAAATATATATTTATCTCAATAACCGTGCAGTGGTCTGTTCTAGTCAATAGTTTTGTCTGATTGAGGATATGTTGGGAATCAAAAGATTTATTTAAATAAATTCAAAATATTCATGAAAAAATCAGTTTTTTCGCAAAAAATGGTAGTTTTCTCGATTAAATGAAATTATTTGATGATAACTATATTTATCACTATATTTGGGTATATACCCTTATCACACTCTTGTGCCAATCCCGGCCCTGATTGGCAAACGTAGTGATAAGGAGATATATGGTTAAGGGGGTACTGTGCACTATTTTTTCAAATGTTGATCAGACTTATTCGACTAAAAAATCACAATGGTGATAGTCTCGCATCCTACAGACGTCTAGTTTGGCGACCAGGAGACTTCAGAGACCAAAAATGAGCCATTTTTGAGTGAAATTAGAGACAATTTTTCTCAGTAACCACACATCCGAGTTTTAATTTCACTTTATTTATACGATGATACTATGTAGGACTTTAATCCGGCTGAGCCGTTTTCGATACAAATGTCAATTAAGGGGGCAATTATCGATGGCAATGTTTTTAAGGCACTTTGAGGCCTAGAAACATTGCGACCGCTACCCCCTTAATTTACATTTGTATCGAAAAAGTCTCGGCCGGATCAAAGTCCAACATAAGATCATCGTATTAATAAAATAAAATTAAAAGTCGGATGTGTGATAACCGGTGAAATGGTCTATAATTTCACCCAAAAATGGCTCATTTTAGGTCTTTGAAGTCACCTGGTTGCCGAACTAGACGTCTGTGGGATGCGAGACTACCACCATTGTGGTTTTTTGGTCGAATTAGTCTGATCAAAATATAAAAAAAAAAGTGCACAGTACCCCCTTAATGTTAAAGAGTACCCCTCTGGCATGCTTTTCATGAATAAGATATTTTTCAATAGATATAATTTCTTCATGCCATTATCAAAATAAAAAATTTTGAAATTTCACTTATAACAAAAACATTTTCGTTCCAGAAGTGATACTTAGGCGAAAATGGGCTTTCAATCAAATCGCCATAAAATTTGAACTTACAAGTACATATAAAACTTATAGCCTATACAGTATAGGCTATACTATAAGTTATAGTCTATAAGCGAAAAAAAATAATATATTTTTTGATCTGAATCACCGATTTTTATAATGCATTTCGGAAGAAAAGTGCCTCCGAACATTTTTCCACCATTTTTGGATGATTCAAAGTGACTTGAGCCTTTCAAAAAGCTCTGTGCGTCCAAGGGTTAAATAGTATAAAAAATACAGCAGTTGTAACAAATTGTGTCTAACAATACCATGTTCAAATGAAAAGCATAGTATAACCTAACATAACATTTCTGGGAATATTTTCGTTGGGAATATAATTTTCTTTAAAATCCGAGAGAACTAGGCCAGCTATCTTTGAAACAAAAACTAACGATTTCCGATCCTAATCTGTCGCAGCGGGTGATCAAAGTAGCTTTTAATTATTTCTTTATTATTTTAATCAACCATAAATCTAACCGAAACCGTGGCCAGCTGGAACCAAGTCGGAAATCAACCTGTCGGCGAAATACAAAGCCCCTAATTTGTAGAGGGTGTTGCCGTTTGAGCGCAAAATTTTTATTGTAATATTTTTATCTTTATTGTAACTAGTCCCGAATCTTGCTTTGGTCGCGGCAGGTGCTTCAAAAGGGGACAAAAGGAAACAGACATTGATTTAGTCACACTTCAAATATGAAGAAACTCACTGCTTTCAATGTATTTAACCGCAGTTTCAAGGAAAATGTTTGGAAAATTATGATTAGGAATGTAATTTTGGATATTGTAACAATATTATTGTTATAACACTTCAGTAATTCACAGTTTTTACCGAAATTCAGACACTTCCAAGATTTTCCTCAATAACTTTTTAACTCCGAAGCGCCTATAAAAAAAAGTTATTTTTAATAAATGTATATTAATTTTTGAGAAAATTGTTAAATTTTTTAAAATGCTAGCATCCATGGGATAAAATTTAGGCAAAATCGCAGAAACGCAGCCTACCGATTTGTTCTCCTCGCTCCTTGGCTTTCATGAAATCTATGTTAAATCCTAATTGTATGAACGTTAGAAATCGATTCTTTTTTCCTCCAACTTTTTTTTGGTTTCATGCAATTTTCTTGCACTTGAAGCAAAACTTAAAAAAAATAAGCCTAACGATTTGACGGCATTGTTTGGCCGCGAAGAACTAGATAAGAATCATGTCTATCGCATATCTCTTGAACAAATGCATTCCTTTTTAATGATGTTTGAGACCTTTTTTAATCTGTCATAATAAGCGAAGGTTGAGATATTTGGCCTTGGAGGCCTTGAAGGCTAGAGATATCGATATGGATAGTTGGTCTGTATCTGCATTGAACATCTATTTTTTTCCATAAAATACGTTTCAAAATGTCAGGGTTGACCACTCTTTTAATGAAAGGCAATTTTAAAAACGGTTTTTAATTTTTGACATGGTTGCAAGTGATTTTTAAAAATTATTTTATTTTCAAAGTCATCGATTTGTAATTCTTTACAATAAACTATATAAATTTCCTTTGTCAAGCAAAATTTATTGACCTTGCACCCTAACCGGTCATTTGAGGCTTGAATTTCAAGAAAAATCCGCATCCTGAAAAAACTTAAATTCTCATTTGGAAAAATAATTCGCGCTTTTGTCAAATCATGAAACTATAACATAAAATTTATTTTTTTTCAAAAATTAAAGAAAAAACTTGAATTTAAAATGATGTGACTTTCGAACAAAATCAGGTGTCCACACGGTTTAAATTTCTGCTTTCGGACACGACTCATCTCCGAAAAATCGAAACTGAATCTGACATTTTTTTATGCTAATATAAGCACAAAAATTATCAGTCCGATTATTAAAATGCCGTTTTAGAAAGTTATTTTTCAACGAATTTCAGTTGTTTAAAAAAAAAATCAGCATTATGCATTTCATTAAAACCTTATTTGAACTTGTCCGACCGGAGTTGAATAGGCGTAAGTTTAAAATGTATAATGAAAACATAAAATTTAAGAATTATTTAGGGTTTGGCTGCATCTCAAGAAATCAATTATAAGCTTCCCCAAAAATTCATGAATCTGTTGCTCCAGATGTGCGATGATTGATTTTCAGGTTTAGCCTAATAATTTTTCACACCTTGATTTTGCATAGATGCAAACAAAAATATTCAATCAGATTTGGGCCAATGGGTGATTATTCTCGCTGATTAAAACATGACGATAACCTGTCGAGGAAAAGATTAACCTTAATTTGATCATTTGCGCGGCGTAAATTACGTCCTAATTACAGGTTTCATATTTTTTAAATTCTAAGCACGATAAAATAAAAAGATAGTAAAAATTGACTGTCTGCGCAAATATGAAAGCATATTTTTTAAAAGTTTATATACAGTGGGTAATAAGTTATAGCACACACTAGTTTAAGGGGGTGGTCGTCGCATTTTAAGAGGTTTTCGATAGCCAATTGTCGCACAGTTACAAATCGTTGGACCCAACTTTTACCTCTCTTTGAGTATATCAAACAAAAATCTTGCATCCTAAAAAAACAATCCAAATTAACGGATGGTTCGCTCCAATCAGAAACGTGCTTACAAAAGTGACGGAATTATTTTTTCAAAATGTATCTCCTCCCTGAGTTTTCAAGTACAACAATGATTCATGGTTTTAAATTAACCGGAACAGAACGTGAGCAGACCGCCAAGGTGAGTTTTTGGGAAAATTCTTTGATTTGGCTTCAGAATCATCAAAAACAGTATTTTGACCCTATGTTAACTAGAAGCAAACATGTTTTTTGGTGATTCTGAAGCCAAATCGAAAGAATTTTCCCAAAAACTCACCTTGATGATCTGCTCACGTTCTATCCGGTTAATTTAAAGCATGAATCATTGTTGAACCTTGAAAACTCAGTGAGAGATACATTTTAAAAAAATAATTCCGTCACTTTTGTAAGCACGTTTCTGATTGGACGAGCCATCTGTTTATTTGGATTGTTCTTTAGGATGCAAGATTTTTGTTTAAATATATCAAAGAGACGTAAAAGTTGGTCCGACGATTTGTACTTTTGCGACAATTGGCTATTAAAAAACCCTTAAAATGCGACGACCACCCCCTTAAGCACCCTTTACTAGTTAAAGCACATATTTTCGGCAAATGCTGTAACTAGTCACCCACTGTAGATGTCAAAAATTTCGAAGTCAAAAATTAAAAATATGGCTTTCTGATTGGTCTAAATTCAACTTCGCCAAAATTAATTCAGATCTCCTGCATTTTTCATTCGAGAAACAAATAATTCAGTAAGAAATTATCATTAAAACGTGTGAGTAAAAAGTAACTACGGATGCAGAAATGGGGTTGATAGTGAAATGTATAAAAAGTGAAATGTATATAAATTTGAGATTTTGAACATGGACAGGCAAAAACAAGAGTCTAGTGCATAAAAAATTCAATGTCTTTTTCTGGATCAAATTATAAGGTCGAATTCTTCAAAATGATAAAAAATTTATTTTTTGCATAGCCCAATCAAAATAAAAATTTGCTAAACATTTGGTAATGGACCAAAATCTGTATTTTTCATTGATGTCATTGCATTTTCAAAATAATTGGGGTACGCAACAAAATATTTTTTTGATCATTTTGAAGAATTTGATCTCAATAATCTGATCGAGTAAAAACATTGGAAATTTATGCTCTAGATCTCTTGTTTTCGCCTGTCCAGTGCAAAATCTCAAATTTATACATTTCACTTTTTATACATTTCACTATCGACCCGCAGAAATGGTCTGCCAGATATCATTATAGAAATATCAAAAACCAAATATGAGCAAAAATGTACTCGCAGAATTTTTGATATTTGCAAAAAGTTTAGTCTACCAACGAATACGATATAACAATATATTTGTGGAAAGATCATATCCAAAGCTCAAAAATTTTATTTCCGGGATTTCATCCTGTCAGGTGAGCTAAATCGTGTGTTCTAAGGGTTGAAACTAGTTTTTGTCAACCGAAAAGAAAATAGACTGATAAGATTATGACCGGAAATGTCTATTGATAATGTCAAATATTTTTTGAGCGCAATGAGAGTGCGTTGGTTGTTAGAAATAATGCTATCTTGATTGCATCCTATCCGATAAAGTGAAGATAATGGTT
Source organism: Oikopleura vanhoeffeni (assembly GCA_004367855.1). NCBI lineage: Eukaryota > Metazoa > Chordata > Appendicularia > Copelata > Oikopleuridae > Oikopleura > Oikopleura vanhoeffeni. Next base: position 13,789 of record SCLH01000098.1, on the reverse strand, counting down.
AAAAATTCCGATTATTAATAATTCGCTTGCACGTTATCGTCCATCTTTTCAAAAGTCACTCAAATATCAATCATTTAAAAAAATCATATTTAATTCCCTTTACATGGCACGAAGTTATGATTTGACTCTGTTTCAAGCCCAAATAATTCTATGTAAGATAAATTTACAACTGTAGCCTCATTTGATATTCACATTCAAATTTGTGTCTCTTACGTTGCCGGAAATCTGTGAATTTTCTCTAGAACATCATTTGTAAGCCAAACCATAAGTTTAATATGAAAAGATAGAATAAAAAAAGTCTCGACAAAATGAAAGGGAAAACTCATATCCCTTTATTGCCCTCTCCCAAATATTTGGTCCCTCAAAAAAAACGGGGGTGAGAAAACAACGCGGTTTTCAAAAACGACTTAGCCGATTAGGTTCTTAGATAGCTCAAACTGTGCATAAATATCTAGTGAATAATACAAACTAAAAATTGGTCCGAATCAGACCGTTGTTTCGATTTTTTCTCAGACCTTTGTTTCTATTTGTTAACAAAAACTAATAATTAAACAATGTCAGTAATCTAATAAAAAAATAAAAACATTGGTTTTATTGAAAACAATTTTTAATGTTTATATTAATTAGATAATTGTGCTCAGTTTGAGCTATCTAAAATCGAAATCGGATGATTCGTTTTCAAATGACGCGTCGTTTTCTCACCCCCGTGTTTTTGAGGGACCAAATCTTTGGGAGAGGGCAATAAAGGGATATCAGTATCTTAAACCAGCACAAAAAGATCGATTAGTATATGAACATTTACAATCACATTTTAAAATTTCAACAAAAAATCTCAACAATTATTACGAACGTATTGACACTGAGGCATATTTCATCAAAACTCAACGCCCCAGTTTGAATATTCAAAAGGACGAAAACCACTTTGCTCTTTATTCAAAAAATGGGCTTTAAAAATAAATTGTGGTATGTTTTTTGAGACATGATTTATATCTTTTTTTGCATTTAGAAAATCTTAAAATCTGTTGAGCTTTCGATGTATTCAATCATTTGCGAAACATAATAAAGAATTGAGAAAATTTCTCGCAGGTTAACACAGAAGTAATTTCGCTCATAATTTAATACTCGTAGTAGGCCTCGAAATTGCATAATTAATGAATAATTAATTGAATAATATTTTGAATAAAATGAATTCGTTCGATTCATTTCTTAAATTTTCGGTTGAGGAAATGAAAAATGGCGAACTTATATATTTAGATACGAAAATAATTGAATTAAGGGGGTGGGTGTCGTAATTTTTTGAGGCCTTTAGAGAATAATTTATATATATTAGCATCCGATTATGACTAAAGTGGACCCAAGGAAATCTCGTGGTGGCAATTATTTTTTTCAAAACAATCTAGAATAAAATTAAGAATTTTCAAATTCGAAATTTGTTTGCTTTAACGCCGCATAAACACCGTATTCTGAACCATGGGATATGAACATTTTGTTATTGGTGAATATGACCCATCGTAATAACGATGCATGGACTATTAAATTGATTGGAAACTCATTTATCGACAATCTAGAAATTTCACATTATTTTTAAGCAAAAATGTTAAACCTTATATTATTGATGCTTGACGCTGATAATTGGTTGAAAGTGTTGATTAAACTGTAAGCCAAACTTTTTGATCCGTGGAATCATTCAGCTTCATCTTGGTTGGTACTTTTGTTCCGATCGAGAACGAACTTGTTTTTTTCGAACTTTTTCATTTCCGGTTTACTTAAGGTCATATTTCTATGAATTCAGGGTGAAATTCAAAATCCGAGCCAAAATATGACGAACAGTATATTTAATCTACCTGGAGTCCGAAAAACGCGTTTTTTCTTTGAACATTTCGTCGCTAAAGAAGATAGAGGTTTGAAGCGAAAATTGTAAAAATCGGGGTATTCAAAAAGTGATTCTAGAAAAATTCACCGAGCGAAATTCAAAAAAATAGGCTTGAACATATTCAGTGACCTCACTCTTTCCCGATACTCTGTGTAAAATTTTTCAGACGTTTGGGGTAATGTGGGGGTCTAAGACAGAAGAAATGAGAAAAAAAACCGTTTAGTGCTCTTAGAAATAGACTCACCACCATGGTGGGTGATGATAACAAGGTTGACTTTAGATGCTGTCATCGTTAGGGGAGCAGGCTAGATCTCATAAACGAGATGTATCCTGCAGATTTCTCACAAAACACACGCTATGAATTTTAGCGAGGCGGGATGAAAGGTACCAGAGATACGACACCCACCCCCTTAATGGCAAAACGTGAGCCTAAAGCAATACGTAAGACGGATAATAAAGTACATGTATGATGAATTATAGAAGGCTGTTGGCACCCTTTACAATATAAAAATTCATCGCCTAAATATGGCGAAAATATTACAGAGCCTATTCACTGTACAAAGTTAATGTTGAAATTTATAAACTTGGCACTAAGAAAAATGGATTTACGCTGCACCTATCATGCTTAAAATTTAGTTTACGACCATGTTAAAGCCGGATAAAAAATTATCTGGTACCTCTTCATTTTTTGCTCGAGCAGCGGCCTACCTAATAGTTAGTACCTATACTGTATAGGGCGCACAAAACTTTAGCTCATTATTTCGACTTGTTTTGCTTTCTAGATCGAAATATCCCAGAAATAATATTATTTTCAAACGGTCTCAAATTCTTACTAAGTCATAAAGCCAAATTGATTGGATCTATGTTTTTCAAATATATAAAATAGTGAAACTTTTTTTAAAAAAAAATCGAATAAATTTGACTGTTTTTTAAAAATTATTTTCAATTGGTCCATCAAATATTTTCATAGCCTTCAGAAAGAAATAATATCAAAATTCTATACAGAGAATTGTCCTTAAAATTTTGAAGTAAATATGTTTCGTGTTCCAAAAACACATTCTATTTTTTTCACTTTCACGATTTCGACTTAAGGGGGTATATCTGTCTGATTAAATGAAGGCCTAAANTATTCTTAAAACATACTTGAAGCTAGGCATGTCTGATTTTTTGTCTGTTGTGGGCGCTTGTTTGCTTTTTTGCTTTGATTTCTGTACAATTTGTTTGAAATACATCTGAAAAATTCTGGCTGTACTTTAACTTAACACATTTTATTGACTGAATCGAACTCATGCGGAATTTATAGGTGGAGAAATTTATTTTATAAAAAAAAAATAAAATTTAAAAATAAAAAAAAAACGTCAAACAAAAACTTTTACAAATAAAAATACCTAAATATCGCGCAACAAATTTTTTTGAGATTTGTATGAAAAATTACTTTGTTCGGGCTCAACGAAAGGAAATATCTGAATTCCGTGTGAGAACCCGCAAATTTTGACTGTTATATATTATTTCATGCTAACCGATACGTCCATTTTTTAATTTTCAAAAATTTTTTTTTAAATATTTAATTAAAGGTGCAGCAACCCGGGTGCTATCTGAAAATTGTCACATTTTTTATTTTTAATTTCCAATATCTTGGGTTGAAAAATAAAATTAACCCCTCACACCCCAGAACCAATCTGTGAAATTCCCCCCCATACACCCAAACGCCATTCGGGGACGCCACTTTGAGCGCGTTTATTGCCCGAGAAGGGAGAAAATATAAATGCGATTAGTAACAATACTCATTATTTTTATCGACCGAGAAGATCGAAGAATAGATTTTTAAATTGAAGGCCAGTAAATTTTCTAAAAATTTGATGCTGTTTGCTCGGAATAATGCAAAAGAAAAAGAGAGGTTTAGTTTCAGTTACTTCATCGGGGGGAAAAACCAGACATTTTTCAAAATCAACATATAAATTACACAAAAGATTTAAGTTAGAACAACTGGCTATTCAAAAATTTAAGATCTTCGAATTACAATAGCTTATTCTCAATCGGTCTGAAACAGAAAAAAAAACAAGTTTCGTATCCCTTGAGCTAACATGCACGCACGTAAAATCAGAAGAAACAAATTGGAATAAAAATAGTTTTTGACTTGAACTTTGAAGGCTCATCACATGTGAATTGGGATAATAATAAAAAAAAAAATCCAATTTTTATTATCTATTGATCGATATCGCCAGTAGAAAAAATAACTTTATTTTTTTTCAAAAAAACGATAATTTTTCCAGAAGTTGAATACCGCAAAATTATATATAAATAACTTCAAACCTTGGGCTGTCTGAATCTGTTCTTGATTAAAAAATATCTCTCTCCATTAGTCATACCAACCATGATAACTTCTTTTTTTCCTGTGCCCGAAAAAAAAAATACATTTTCGAAAAATTGGTTAGCAACCCTATTTTTAAGGATACAAATAAAATTTTAATTAAAAAAAAGACAATCAAGATGTGTTCAGCCATAAAGAAGAAAAGCACAAACTGCGATGGGGGGTCAGGCGTAGGGCTTGAATTACTCGGCATGATGATTCAAGCCATCAGTGGAGTTTTATTCGAATCTTGTTTTAAGGATTTAAAAAAATCTCGCGTCCCCGAATGGCGTTTGGGTAGTTGAGCAGCAGGGTCCGGCACAATGATCGGAATCGGGACCGAATCCGATCCAATTTTTTTTCAAAAGGGCCGACCGATCCATCCAATGCTTTTCACAAAGGCGACCGATCCGCGTCCCGATCCAAGAATTTTTTTTTTTTTTTTCAAAAGGCAACCCGATCCCATCCCATCCGAATCCAAATTTTATGGAACGAGCCGATTTGTAAAATTTTATGGTTTAATTTGAACAGGTTTGCAGCCAAAACATATTTTAACGTGGCTTCTTGAGGAGGTGCTAAACGCAAATATGGCGGACCGATCCGATCAAAAAATTTTTCAATTGTGCCGGACCTTGGGTGAGCAGGGTTTAACTTAATAAAAACTTGTGCGCAAAATATTTATAGCTCTTGATAATGCTTACTGGTTTTAAGATTTTAATTAAAGAATAGATTATTTTTAATTTTCAGTCAAAACAATTGCTATCATTAAAATTTGAATCCATTTTTGTAATGAAAGCCTTATAAAAATTTTTATATTGTGACTAGAAATGGCGTTGTTTAAAAACTCTAGCATAATATACTTCTCGGCGATCGTGGGTTTCCGGCTCTAGCGCCCTTCGCGACTGTTGTCGCTGCCCGTTCAAATAGTTTTATGACCGTAGGCCCACACCAAACCCTCACACTGCTCAATTAAATCCGCACTGCGATGTGCACGTAATCAACCACTCAGCCGTTGACATTTATATTTAAAAAATGCTGTGAAAATAGACGGGCCACACACAAGCCAATTACCTTACCCTCCACTTCAATTTTATCGATCAAATCTTATAAATCAAAGAGAATGTACAGGGATATTTGACACGGTAATTCTTATAGAAAAATTTCTTTTTTTAAGGATTGTGTCAAAAAAAATAGACGCATCATTTCAGTTGTGCGGCGGAGACGGAGCGGTTATATCTGCACAGAAAAAGTGCATTTTTAAGGGTCAAATCTTCGGTATTGCTCCGAAGCCAATTTGCTCCACACAACACAGCTACGAAACAGGTATTTTTTATCTGTATTTTTTCATATACACCACATACTCAAGTCCTGACACCTGATGCTTTACCAATTTTTGTCAGAGACCGTTTGAGAGTGTTTCAGGACGTTTTGAGGGAAAACCGCTCTCAGGACGTTTGAAGAGAGAAACACTGTCGGGACGTGTAGTCACTTATACTTTTTTCCAATCAAAACAAGTTTCCATCAACCAAAAACAAAAAAAAAAAATTAAAAAAAAAAATTGCACTGAGGCCCTAACAAGACAAATCGGTTCATTTAATTTTCAAGAAACAGGACAGAATTGAAAAAATTATGGAAAAAATAATACATTTTTGAAAAATTCATAGTTTTCCCAAAAAATATTTTATCAAATCGAAAAAAGAAACAGTGTCAGGGATCGTTTTGGTTTATTATTTGTAATAAATTTTATATACAAATTGAAATTTTTTGTCAAGACGTTTGAGAAACTGTCAGGAACGTTTTGAGAAAACTTCAGCGTTTGTTCGTTCAGGACGTTATAGAGTATGTGTGTATTTTAAAATATTTCGTGACAACAAAATATGGTGGAGCTAGCAAAAACGAACCGATCAGATTCTTTCCGAGCAGGTTAAATTAAACTGAACCGATCATGAACACATTTTTGTCCGAACCGATCATGAATATAAAAATCTGCTCTGATCCCGAGTCGGCAGTGCCGACCTCTTCTTTGAACATTTGACATATAAGCATGAAATTAAAATGCCGCGGATGAAAGTTTTATTTTGCTTTGAACCTGCGTTAATATTATTAATTCGTTGAAATAAATTAACTTGGCTGGGAGCTCCTCCTAACCCTTGTGAGCACAGAGCCGATATATGGATTAAAGGTCCTTAAGCGACAGATCGTGACTATTTGAAAAATGCGGAATCCGAGCATTTGATTGGTTGGATTTTCCCAAATCTGACCTTTGAGATCGGTCTTGTCTGGAATTAAGGGTTTTGATTGGGTGCTAATATCCCGCGTTGTTTTTTTCATTAAAATATGTGATAATTGATTATCACTACAAAAAGTCACGATCTGTCAACTGAGGGCCCTTAATCAATATCGGCTCAAGTAACCTAAAACCCAAAATGGCAAAAAAAATAATCCAAAAATTTTGTCTTTCTGACACATTATAAAGAACTTTCGCCTATTGTATGTTCTACTTCCAGAAATTATTTTTGAATAAGACATCGAACAAAAATGTGAGAGGAGAAATAAGGTCGTGGGAATTTTAGGGAGGGGGAAAGTGTTTTTAAATGCGCCATAACACTTAAAGTGTCACCCTATCTTGGAACGGGCCGGAAGAAAAAGAAAGAAAAAAAATGTCGGAATATTAATTTTTGTGTGTTCATTTTGTGGTCTACCTTACTGGGATGGGAAAAATCCATACGGTACCCTTAAAATTTTTTAAACCCCTAGGCGTCCCAAAAATGAGGAGGGAAAAAACCTGTACATTTTTCGACAAACAATGTTTGTCAACACGTAATTTTTGACCGGAAATAGACCTCGGAATAAAAATTTAATGGTATGGAGGGAAAGATATTTTTATTCTTCTATAAATTTCAAAATCTCATCTGAAATTTTCTATGACAAAAATTAATTCAAGCAATCAAAAATTGACCACAAAATTACTTGATTACTATTTATAACTAAAAATAATAATAAAAGTGTGATAATATGCTTTGAATGGGAAAAATAACTATTTTTTTTATAAATAATCGTGATTTTTCAACAAAGTTTTGGACTTATTTACAATAAACTTTTGATTGGTAATATATAAATCTAATCAAACTAAACTTGAACGTAGCTTAGATTCTTGTGCGTCGATTCTCGAAGAGATCTTATTTGTGAAAACAACTGTGTACTAGTATCACGTGATATGCTGTACCTTGCTTTTCAAACTATAATGTGTGGAATTTACAATATTAATTCTATAATTTCAAATTGAGGATGCGAAAATATAACCTTTCTACTTCCTTATGCTAAAGAAATTGAAATCCCAACTGCCTTGGACTTTCTCTAAACAACGTCCAAAATTGAGCCGAATATCGAAAATTGATATCGGCTCTGGTACCTTGGTGGAACTTTTTTATGTGCTCACAAGTTGCTAGGGATCGTACTAGGATCGGAAAGTCTTAAGTGACCGCCCCGGAAAAGTTTTTTGCGCAACGGATTTAAAATTGCGATTATCAGTTTTGTTTTACTCTTAACCTTTGTGAGCACAGAGCCACAATATTGTTTGGCTCTAGCATACCTAAAATCATTCAAAAACGGCAAAAAACGGGATCGTAGAATCTTTTCTTTCAAACACAATATATAGAATTTTGATTCGGTTCCGAAAAAATAATGGAATTTTTTTTCAAATGTTTGTTTCCAGAATAACGGGGTGTTGATTTATGAGGATTTTTCGCCTATGTTTCACTTCCTGAAAAATTATTAAAGAACTAGACATAAAATACAAGTGTGAGATTAGCCAGTTTTTAGCAAAGCGTTTTGTGCATGCATAACAGTTCAAATACAAATTTATTGGTATCTAGGGGCAGATATTTTTTTTCGGAAGTGAAATTTCTAAATTTTCAACTTCAAGTATCCCATGAAAAAATTTAATTATTATAAAAGTGAATTAAAGCAATAAAAAGCTGTCAACAGTTGTACTTCATTACCATATTTACTTGAAAATAATAAAAAAATTGTAAAATCTGCTTTTATAAAAAAAAATTAAAATTTTTAATCGAAAATCATGATTTTTCCATCAAAATGTTTGACTTATTTATAAATTACTTTTGATTTATGAGATATAAACTAAAGCGGACAACACGATGACGTAGGCCAGATACTTGTGCATCGTTTCCGACGGAAAGGTCACTTGTGAAGACAACTGTGACAGTGTATCACGTTATATTGTATACCTTTCTTTTCTCACTATATTTTCTAGAACTAAAAATTGAAATTCTAGAATATAAAATTTCGGAGGCAAAAATATTAATTCTCTACTTTCTTATGCAGAAAAAATTCAAATTCCAACTGCCTTAAGGGCCTCGGTGCATTTTGACAGATACCGATATGGGCTCTTGATGAAAAAATTTTCACTGGATTGACATATTCTTCCTAATATACCCTCAAAGTCATGATTCATAATCCAGGCTACTTTTGTAACTAGCGAATTTTTGCATTATGGNACTTTTTATAGTTTTTGATTATTCAAATGAAACCAAAGAAAAAAAAATAATCTCAAAATTGACAATTTGTTTTAAAAGTAAGCGATGCGATGACTTTGAAATTCTACTTGACATCATTTTAAGGTTATATCGTGATATCGATATAGTGAATTACGAAAAAAAATCGAGAAATTTTTGCGTTATTATGCTCCGGTCCTTTCGCAGCATAAATTTAATTAATTTTATTAGTTATTAAAAGGGTAGTGTCTGTTAAAAAATGTTTCTAAAAGTAAGAAAGTATACTAAATCGGCCAAGAAAAAACAGTTTGTGTTGGTCTCACGGCTCTTTGAAAATCGGTTCTCCCACTAGAGCGCCAAAGTGTGAAATCGAAGCTCTGCGGAAGTACCATTTCCTTTTCAATTACTCATAAAATCAATTTAATTCATACGGAAAACTGACCAAAGATAAATAAGGCAAAAAGTTATCAGACTATTTTTATGAAATTGTGTTTCAATACACTCGATAACCTCAAAACAATGTCAAGATAAATTTAAAAATCATCGCATCGCTTCGAAAATATTCTCAAAATATTTCCGGTGCTCGACTTTTTTATGATTGTATAAGCAACCATGGGTGAAAAATTTACACGTGAAGCGATAAAGAGTGAACCTTATTTTGTTCTATATGCCTCTTGTGTACATAAAATAACCATGATTACTCATATCATCATTAGAAAGTCGACTACGAGAAATATTTTGGTGTTATTTTCAAAGCGATGCGACAATTTTGAAACTGTCTTTGACATCATTTTGAGGTTATCGACTGTATTGAGATGAAAATTTAAAAAACTAATCAGGAGAATCTTTTTGCGTAATTCGGCACCGGTTCGTTTGTGGCATGAGGTAAATTGATTCATTCACCCTTTAGCACCGTATAGTGAGAGAAACGTGTTTCAACTAGTCGTGAGGCCAACGCCAACCGTTTTTCTTGACTGAGTTAGTATATCCTCTTATGTTAAAGAAATTGTTTTCACATACACTAGTAGTGTCATGACATGTCACACTACTCTCTTAAGGGCCTCGGTGCATTTTGGCAGATTTGCACTTTTTCAATTTTTTTTTGTCTTCATGGGAAACTTTTTGCCACTTCATAATTTTTGAATAAAAAGTATTTCAAACGTAAGTTGTCACTTTTGAGCTCACTTTGTATAATCAGATCGATTATTTTTACTTTATAAATCGTCTTTTGAAAAAACACTCAAAAAACGCGCGTTTGCTTCCATGGTGTCTAAATTACATTAAAATTTCTTTTTTCTTTTTATTAATTAGAAGCTTCAAAACATGGTCTCGACCACTATCGAAAATTTATATAATTGAATTGTATATGATTTCTACGTCAAAATCGAAAATTAAAATTCCCTAAAAAAGACGAAAAAACGACATTTTAGCACATCGAAAGAAATATTTATTTTCATGAGTTTAATTTATCAAATTTCACGTGGTGAATGGGTCGACTAACCAATTGGGCAAGTCTCGGTGAAATAATTTTTATTTAATTTTTGATTAAAGAGGGCTTAAGTATATTTCGCGCAAACCGTATTTTCATTCAAAAAAGTTTGATTCAGAGTATAAACAAGAGCGAAGAAACAAAACGTAGACATGTTTAAATATAGTGAAAGTGAGCATTCCTTATNACGCTTTCCTAAAAACTGGCTAATCTCACACTTGTATTTTATGTCTAATTCTGAAATAATTTTTCAGGAAGTGAAACATAGGCGAAAAATCCTTACAAATCAACACCCCGTAATTCTGGAACCAAAACTTCGAAAAAAATTTCAATTATTTTTTCGGAACCGAATCAAAATTCTTTATAATGTGTTTGAAAGAAGAGATTCTACGATCCCGTTTTTTGCCATCTTTGAATGAGTTTAGGTATGCTAGAGCCACAATTGTGGCTCTGTGCTCACAAGGGTTAACCCCAAGGGTTAAGCATTGTGAATTTCAAATAAGTCGCGTGTAATTTACTATGAGAACAGCCGAGCTAAATGACCACTCAGTACCAATCGGCACTGTCTGAGTACCGGGGTTAAGTACAAAATCTCGCACAATATTGCTATAGCCTATGAGTGAATGAGGTAGCCACAACGTGCGAGATTTTAAGGAACTATCGCTTAAATAAGGCTTTATAAGCTAATATTGAGTTTTTTAGAACTTAAACAAAATAAACAGATAGGCAAATTTATTTATTTATTTGAAAACGCCTTTTTTAAAACTAATCATTCCGTAAGACGGGTTTCCATAAAAGAGTACAGTAAATGGTGATTTTTTTAAAAGTATATTTCAGTATTGATCGAATTATTCATTGTATTTTCTTAAAGAGACTTTGTGTTATGAATCATAACTTAGGAGTCAAATCAAAATACCTTGGTGAAACATCAAAGGAATCTGTCAATACATCATAGGCTGTCCAAAGACGTCCAATTTTAAAGATTGCAATTTTTTTTTATTTCAAATATTTATTCAAAAACGGGAAATTTTGAAAACTACCAATTTCTGAAATAAAAACCTTTGCAATTAACTTTAGACCAATAAATTGAAATTTTTGTTATATAAATTGAGATTTCGCCACCAATTGGCCAAAATTTTGATGTAGTCTAATAAATTTTTTCTTGTTCATTTAATTATCTGTCCCGAGCCGGGAGTCCCGACAGAAAACATTACGGCTGACCTCGGACAGCCTAATTCATCATTCGAGTCAACATAAAAAATGTAAAACTTCCTTCATCCGTATTCAAAAAATTTGCCAGTTCTGCAAGATTTTTTTCGAATTCTGGGCGAATCGGCCTAACTTGATCTTCCGAATAGCCTCGATCAATCATTATTGAATTTCTTGATGAATGACACAGGGAGATGAATACTATTAAAATAAAAATAAAAACCATTTTCGACGCAAATTTATCCTGTTCGGAGTCATTCCTTCTTTATATAGTTAGTCTCAAGTGCTTATTTTTAAAGTATTTATCGAAGAATAATACAGCAGGAACGCATTGGAAGTCGATGCGGCCGATGTGTAATTTTCTAAGAATTTCACCACAAAAGTTCAGCTTTTCACTTTTTTAGCGACCACTACCCCTTAGGAGTTTCTATATATGCCAATTGAGTTTCTATATGCCAATTTTCTTGCACAAATTCCTTTCTGACCTATTTTTTGACCATTTTTGTCAGACGTTTGATTATATCACAAAATTTATGTGGTGTATGTTGAATCTTTTATTTAAACTTGTCTGACAAAAAACAGTATGCGTAGGTTATTTTCGCACAAGATTTTTTCGAAGACCCTAAACCATCGGTAATTTCATAAAACATGTACATACAACTTCTTTCAAATTTATATTCCTTGTTTACATCAGTATTAATTTTTGGTGCTTCGGTGGTGTTAAGGGGGTACTGGTCGCTGGTTTTATGTCATAAATGAGGCCTTGAATGCATTACAAATGCGTTTTTTCAATTTTTTTCTGTAAGTATTTTTTTCAAAATGAACTAAAAAAATTACGTTTGCTTCAATTTAACAACTAAAACGTCAAAATATCATCTTGACGTAAGCCAACTTTCTGATCTGTGTTTCAATGGCTTTCTTTTGAGCATACTTGCAAAAAATCGAAGCACTTTTATTTCGAAATTTTTCTCTTGCGTCCTCAAAAAAATCATATTTCGAGTTTGAGGTCGAAATCTCAAAAACGTGTCTGAGAATACTGTTTGTATTTGTCTGAGCTAGCTTAGAAAAAAATTGAATGATTTTAATAAATTTTTTTAGGAGGAGATAGTTTTTACGACGGATAATTGCCAAAAAACGGTGGTTTTATCTACATTCTAGAGAAAATATAGCGAAATTCGAAAATTTCTCTGAGATTAAGTCTGGCCTACCACTTTTACAAGTTATGTCAAAATTTAAGCCAATTTCAACATAAAACCTAGAGGAGATAGTTTTACCATTTTGACTTAGGTCCTCTTGTGTCGCTTATGTGTGACAAAGTGTATGCTTACTAAAAAATTTGAGATTTGTTTTTCAGAAGATAAAATATAGTTCTACAAGATGGGTAATCTGACTTTTATCGAGAAAAATCAATTCCAGCGACCAGTACCCCCTTAAGGGGGTACTCAACGGTTTTTGAGATTTTAGATCGGGGCTCTGAAAAAACGAAACAAGTTATAGAAATTCTGAAAAGCCTACTCTTAAACAATAAGCTAAAGTGAGTAGCAAATTTTTACTTCAGTTTTGCAGTAGCTTCAATTGAGGGTACTTTTGGTACAATCGGATGAAATATTTCTAGAAACTCCAAAAATTGACTTTCCGGTTGAACTAAAATGCAATTTTCTATTAAGGAGCAATGATTAAAAAAAATCACTAGGAATTGAGAGAAGTTTCCACGTATTATATCAAATTTAAAAAAAAATGATCGAGTCGTTTTCGAGAAAATTTCGATTCAGTTTGGATTTTCACATTTTCTTGTCTTCTAGAATATAAAGGGAGTGTCAAAATTTTAACCTGACGTAAGCATATTTTTGTTCAGTTAGACTATGAGCTTTCATTTGATGGTACTTTCAACTCATACGATCAAACAATTTTTTTCTAGAAATCATGAAAATTGACTGCCGGCCTGAATTAATCTGCAATTTTCTATACTAGGAGCAATGTTTAAAAAAAAGTTTCCACTAGAAATTGAGAAGACATATTTCTCCGAATAATAACCAAATTAAAAAAAAATTGTATCGAGTCGTTTTTGAGAAACTAGGCTACAAATTCTAAAATATCATGAAATTACGGTTTTCATTTTCTAGAACAAGTCCGACGAAATTTTCGCAAAATATTTCCGATAACTGTCAACTAGTAGTATTGTTATTCTTACAAAAGTGTAATCAATTTCCATTAAGCCGTTTCCGAGATAAAAGACATTGAAGTCAAAATCAGTGTTCTTAGAACTCTACTCCCACTTGGTGCTGTGGTTTTCAAAAAACTCTGTCTTTACTTTTGTGTCGGGAGCAAAAGATAGATTCTTCATTTTAGGGCTT
>SCLH01000097.1:280785-302985 GCA_004367855.1 Oikopleura vanhoeffeni | reverse complement strand
TAAGACGTAGGATTTTTTTCGTTTTTTGAATTTATTCATAAAGGTCAATTTAAGGTCAAATTTACATGACTGACTTTATCCAGCTGTCAAAGTTGCAAATTAGGAGCTAGCGCTTGTTTTTTTTCTGCAATCAGGAAAAAAGGCTTATACAATTTTAGAATTTTCGATTTAGGGCACAATGACCTACCGGTCAACCACAATGACCGGTCAAAGTTCAAAGTCAATCTCAAGTTCATCGTAGAGACTTGAAAGTACCTTCATAAGAATCGGAAGGGTCCACTTTTTGATGAAAATATTAGCAACTATGGGTCAATTATGTACTGAAACATTTTCGAAAATATCGACATTTTTGACGATGTAGGCACTAGAAGAATTTTAGCTCATAAACGTTAATTGTCTAGGATTTAAAAGCGATATTGGCAAATAAGGCAATTTTTCTCTCGAAAAGTTTTTGACTGCATATTTTTTACACATGAATTAAAAAAGTAACTACAGGGGGTGCGGCGTATAGTTGGAAAGTTTTACGCCAAAAGACCCCAACTATACGCGTAATTCCAACTATACGCGTCTTCCCCACATACGCGAACTTCTGGGAAAATGTGCCTCTGTTGGTCAATTTGTACAATATCTAGAGTTTAAAATTGCGTTAAAATATGGTTCAAGTAAGAAAATTTTTTGGTGATTTAAGGGTATGCCCGGTCCCTAAATTGACCATATTCTTCGAATGAAATATTAGCGAACAACGGCTTCAAGGATATTATTCAGATTAAGCCAGTTTGTAGAACGTAGCCTTCAACTTGCGAAAAAATTGCCAAAACTTTTTTGTAATGACCAACACTCCTTCACACATTAGCGGCACAAGAGCCACCTAGCGAAAACAGAAATCTATCTTCCCTCCCAGGTTTTTTTGAATAAACCAAATTTTAACATAACCTGTATTAATTAGTAAATCACTAAAACTTTGTAGGTGAGCTTTTTGTCGATAAGGTGCTATATTTTTTACGAATACGTAAAAACAACCGGTCCAAAAAACCGGTTTTAGAACTTTTTTTCCTCGGAAAACTATCTCCTCCTAGGTAAATTTAAAAATTTACGTCAAATTTTTGCAAAAGCTAGCTGCTAAACAAAACAGAACTTTGTAGATGGGTTTTTTTGTTAAATTTCGGCCCAACAAAAAAAATATGATTTCAAGTCACGTGAAAAATTTCCGAAAAACAAATGTGCTCGATTTTTTCGAAAGTAGGCTCAGAAAAGAAACAGCTGGGAACACACTGTAAGAAGAAAAGTTGGCTTACGTCAACCATTATTTCGAAGTTTTAAGTTGGTCAAATTGACACAAACGTTCTTTTGAACATAATTTTTGAGAAAACTACTTGAAAAAAATCGCAAAATCGCAAAATTTTCGAAAATTTTTTGTTGTCAATTTGGGTTTGTTTTATGCGTTCAAAACATAAACAATTGATTTGGTGCATTTTTATGACATAATAACTGCAGAAAATGTAGTAACGCGGGATACCTCCTTAAGGGGGTATACGACTCGATTTAATAAAGGCCTTAGAGGCATTAAAATGCTGCCAAATTGATACGGGGTGATAATTAAGTGTACTAAGAAACCCAATCATTAAAAACAAAATTCGAAATTTTTCGCATTTTTTTTCGATTTTTTCTACTATTTTTTAAAAAAGATGATAAGTTAAAAAATAACGGTTTGCTCGAATTTGACCCACTCAAAACCTTCAAATATCGCCTTGACGTAAGCCAACTTCTCATCAGTGTTTCACTGGCTTTCTTTTTGAGGCTTCCTTTCGAAAAAATCGAAAGCACTTTTTTTTTTGGAAAATGACCAAAAAAATCATATTTCGAGTTTCAGCTGGAAATTGCAAAAAAGCCCGTCTTAAATCCTCTTACAAATGTTCTTGGGAATAACTTGGTAAAAATTTGAGCCATTTTGCAAATATATCTTCAGAGGAGATAGATTTTGGAAGTCTTGAAATTTGTGAAAAATTGTCCGGTTATTTTGCGTTCTCCGAATTCTTCAGTCGCCGATCGATAAAAGCTCGTCTTAAAGATTGGCATACTACCGTTACCGTATCTGTAAAAATTTTAGCTCGATTTGATATACCGTCTAGGAGGAGCATAGATTTTGCAGTTTGGAAAATGTTCACCTTGTTACGATACTGTCTATTGGTGTAATGGTCAAAATAATTTGTGAATGTATTTTTTCGCAAGATCAAGGATAGCTCTAACAAATTACATTTTCGGTTTTACTCAGAACTCCCTAGTTTTCAGTATATTTCTCACCTAGAAAATGTCAAATCAGAGTCGTATACCCCCTTAAGGTAATTTTACATATATTCCAGACTAGAATTTCTAGTGTATGTATAATTTGATTTCATCGAAAAAATTGAAATAAAGTAAATTTAAAAAAAACAAATGAATTCAAGAAAGGTTGCAAGGAAAAAATAAGCCACTGCTAAAAACTATCATTATCGGTCGAAGAGAAATTAAAGGTTCCTTGAAGTCCGCAAAAGAAAGTCTGCGAAAAATCCTTAAGCCTTCCTTGATGGATATTATCAAGCATTTTTTCTTGAAACTCAGCGGATTTATAACAGACCGACTCTTTATAAGAAATTCATATAACTACGTCAAATTTACGGGCTTTCTTAATTAGGGCAAGAATGGGGGAAAATTATGTGCAGATTATTAAGAGAAATAAATTGTACTGAATTCAGTAACTGAATATCAAAATAAAAGGTCGGAACTACAAATTTGTATGGTCGCTTTTGATGATAAAAATACTCCGGATATTTCTTTTTTGCTGCTAAAAACGCCTATCTTTTGCCTAGGAAACGTTTGAAAAAAAGCCCTATCTTTTGCCTCAAACTTACGCCGCTCCGCCAGGAACGAATAAATTAATTTTTCAAAATGCGTAGGTTTTTGGCGGAGGCTTACGTAGGTTTTTACTCGGGTTCCAACTATACGCGTACAACTATACGCCGCACCCCCCTGTATGATGGGCTTTTTTATGATTTAATTTCTATTTATAAAACTATTCAAGACTTTCTTATCACATGTAAAAATCATTTTTTGATACAACTATTTGACCAGTTTTTGCTCTCTAGCGACTTCAGTACATGATTGACCCTATGTTGCTTATACGTTCATCAAAAAAATTGACCTTTCCGATTCTTTTAAGAGTACTTGTAAGTCTATACGATGACCTTGAGATTGACCCTAAGGTTTGACCAGTTCTTGCTCTCTAGCGACTTTTCAGTACATAATTGACTCATAGTTGCTAATATTTTCATCAAAAAGTGGACCCTTCCGATTATTATAAAGGTACTTTCAAGTCTCTACGATGAACTTAAGATTGACCTTGAACTTTGACCGGTCATTGTGGTTGACCGGGTGGTCATTGTGCCCTGAATCAAAAATTCTAAAATTGTTTAAGCCTTTTCTCCTTATTGCAGAAAAAAAAGTGCGCTAGCTCCTTATTTGCAACTTTTACAGCTGGATACAAGTCGAGTCTGTGAAATTTGACGCTTTAAAAAATTTTTTATTAAAAAAATTTCAAAAACGAAAAAAAACCTGCGTCTTAAAATGACCAGAAAAAAAATTCTCTACAAGATAGCTTAAACACATTGAAACCGATTTTTGACTTTTGAAATTCCTTATTTCAAATCGTCTGTGTTATATATCAAAGATTTCGATAAAAACCAAGGAAAAAGGTTTCGAAATTAGAAAACGTCACCTTGTTACGTTTAAGTTCCAACGAGCGCAAGACCAAACATAAATTTTTGGTCATGTTGTTTGTAGAGATCAAGATCACTACAAAATTGTTTGAGATTTAAACTAAGAAGAATAAGTTAGTGGCACGAAGAGGCAAAAAATATGTTTTTTTAATAAGTATGTGCCGATCGGCACTTATCTGAAAAAGCGTTTTTAAAATGCTGTTAACTCGGGCTAATCCTGCACAATTTTCAAGGACAAATTGAGATATTTTTTGATATCAAATCGAAACCTGAATTACCATGAAATCCAAAAGTTACTTGGTATCAAGATTATTTAACCTATAAGATTTTCGAGGAAAATTTGAACTAATCTGATGTTTTATTCTCAATACGCTTTATTTTCAATAAGACTTTGTACAATAAAATGAGTTTTAATTTGTGATATTAAAAAAATACACCACTTGAATTTTGAGCTAACAAAAATCTGAATAATGATAATCATTAAATGATTCATCTAATCATAAAAATCTAATGATCTGATTTTATTGAGTTTTCAGATTTGTATGTTTAATCATATGTTTAAATGGGGGTGGTTGTCGCTAAAAAGCTGAAATCGAGGTTTTCAATTGCCAATTGCCGGAGTAGTACAAATTGTCCGACCAAATTAAGCAATAAATTTATAGCCGAAATATCGAACAAATAAATTATATTCTTCGGGATTAGTTTAAATCTTATTAAAGAAATCTCAAACATGAAAATTAATAAATTTACTATTGGTTACGGTTAAAATGTACTCAAATTAGTCACAGACAAAATAAAACTTCCCTCTAATATATATTCCAACAAAAATCTTGCATCCAGAACAAATTTCGAATGTGACGTATCATACGTCACGTATGGCTCTTTCAATAAGAAACGAGCTTACAAAACTGACGGAATTATTTTTTGATAATGTCAAACAGCATGTCACATTTTTGCTCATATTCTTACTTTTTGCAGGAGCCAACCTAAACCGATCAAAACGTTTAAATTCACAAAAACGGCAGTGTCAATCAGGTTTCTGCAAAAATTGAAAAATATGACCAAAAATGGGACATACTGAGTTTTCAAGGTATAACAATGATTTGTGACCTAAATTAACCGGACAAAACTTAAGCAGATCACCTAAAAAAGTTTTGGGAAAAATTCTTGGATTGGGCTTCAGCATTATTCAAAATTTTACACATTTGAAACTAACATAAATGTGACACATTTAATGTGTAGCTGATGAGTTCTTGCAGATCACCTGAAGAAGTTTTGTCCAAATTTGTTTCTCGTTTTTCCAGAAATCAAGTTTAAATTTTCCAAAAATCAAGAAGTTTGCACTTATTTCATACAAAATATTTTTGAAACCATCAAAAAGTGCTTTTCTGATCATATATCAAAATAAAACCAGTATCCAAAGGCTGGTGATTGTCCATATTTTTGTAAAAGCGCCATTAAAATAAAATTGGGGAAATTTTGTTCTTGTGCCTTAGTTAGCGACGGCCACTCCCTTAATCAGTCACATAAAAAATCTTTGACAAATACCAACCTTAATTTTATGAATATTTTTTGGGCAGGGTTCTTTTGTCCAACAAAAGTCTGGGGGTAAATATAACAAGTGCGATTCAAGTGTCGTGGACACAAAAAGAAAACGCAAACCTTAGTAAAATTTTCAACAAATCTGATCAAGCGTAAAATTTACATCATTTGTATGACAACTAAATTAATTTAACCAGCTACTTTATGAGATAATATTCTGGTTCGTTCTCAAAAGGGGTAATTTTCTATCATTAAAAATAACGTGAGCTTCGTTGCTATAGGAATAATAAGATAAAAAAATTCGAAATTATTGAATGAGAAAATTTATACACTTCTGTACTAGTAGTATTTTAGATATTGTATAAGGTGCTGACACTGGATAAAACTGTATAAAAGTGAAATTTCAAAAATTATAATTTTTTAGCTGGATTGTTATTTTTTGAAAATACGTACATGGAAATACGTGTATAGAAATTTCTATTTTCTTTGGTTTTTATTTGCCGAAATACTACTAGACGTGAGCCGCTCAATCAAATGGCCAGCGCTATAAACTTTTATCAAGTTCAAAGTCAATATTTCTGTTTTACATCATTTTTTTACCGAAATGAGGAATTTTGCATCCAAAAATGAGTATTTGTTATATTTTGTACTGAAATCAGATTAAGCAATCTTGAGAATTATTAATTTTAAAGACTTTCAAGATAAAATATTGGCAATAGACCCCTTTTTGACCAATTTGTTATATACAAAAATTGGTATCTCTAGGCCTCAGAGGCCTGGCCTCTATTTTCGCATTTGCGTTTGACCCGCATTTGAGCAATGAGATCACCGGATATCAGTTCGTTGAATAAGAGCTTCGAAAATTAGTTAAAACCTGAAGTAAAGGCCTAGGGGCCCCTTTTTAGATTTAACATCTCAATTTTATTATTTTTAATTTGAGCAAAAACGGCGTGTGTGCTAATTAAATTTGGTGCTGAAGAGCAAAACCAGTCTAAATTTAATTGTTGCCCACCTTGTGGTCAGAATAAAAAAATAATAATTCAGATTTGTTCTTTAAGAAATTTCTGAACTTTTGAGGGCTATTTCGTAAACAAATTTTGATCGACAGCCTATCTTTGCCAGGATAAAGCTAATCAGATTTAGCTATCATGAGCATTATTTTTTATCGTTAATTTTTTTTTATGCAAATCACTCATGAAAATGATTACTTATCAAACGAGAGTACCGATAGATCATTGATTCTAATAAAACATCGCGTAAATTTAAGTACCGTATAAAATCAGGAAAAATATGTCCATTTAAGGAAAAAAATTGTATCATCATTATTACCGGGTAATAATATGACTTGTTTCAACGCTTTGAAACAATAACCACACACACACACTCAACGATCATAAATTTCAAAGGACAAAAGGGCCATCTTATCCTTATTTTTCTCAAAATAAAGGTCTGTTGAATAGACATAAAAAAACAAAATTATACATATTTTTCGGTGAATAATCTAAGATTATTCTTTGAATAAAAGCAAATTCAAGGGCAAAAATTGGGGAAACTGAGCCACTTGTGTGCTCAGCCTTGATTGTACAATTATCCCGTAACGCACGTGACCTTTTTTATTAAATGGAGCGACATTGAGAGACGATGGTAGATTTTTTGGTGGGGTAGCACACACTAGATACGAGAGGCACAAAATATAGAGATAAAAATATAATTTCGCCTCCAAAAATACATTTCCTGGGAGATTATTGTACTATTTTTAGCTAAGACGGCTCATTTAGAGCCACTTATGTTAGAGAAAATGAAGAAAAAAACAACGTCTGAAATTTTTGTTGAAATAAAAGTGCCCAAGGCGACGAAGCGATATTTTTTACGGCTCTATTTACGATAAAAACGTTTAATAACAATATTCTTCAAAAATTTACTGTGAACAAAGTACTCGCCGAAACCCTGTCCATTTTGTATGAGAAAAAAAAAAGTTTTTTTTTGTGGAAACAGATGAGCTTTTTATGGTTATTTATTTTATTGTATTTATTTTTCATTGTTCAAAACTCGGTCTCGACGATCTAAAATAATGAAAAAGAGCCCTCCATTTTGCCCAGAGAGGCAAAAACGTTTTGAGCCGAACCATTTTTGTACTGGGTCGAAATCGCCATTCCAGGGACCTATTTAGCAGCAACTTGTGAAAATGTTCTATTTAACACATTTTTTGACTTGATATAAACCGCGATTTCAATCATTTTGTATTCAGTTTGAGATTGAGAATTTGAAGATATTTCAATATGGAAGTTATTAAACGTAAAATCGCGACCTTGAAGAATGATTTAGATGAGAAAGATGAACAATTATCAACTTTGAGAGCTGACTTGAAGCATGAAAAATTAGAAAGAGAAAAAGCCGAAAATGAAACTAGTGGGCTTTACAGAAAGGTAAAGATAATTAAAATTTATAGTACAATACAAATCGGAAATAGGTTGCATTCAGCGATTTTCTGGCGTGGGCGCAGCTATGTGTTTTGTATAAAGTGACCCGCATTGCGAAACACACAATTCGCCAACCCTTGAATGCCTATTGTAAATGAAAAGACAAAATTAATATTTTAATGATTTTGTCCTGAAAGTAAAATATCAAAACTTCTAACTTTATAGTCTTAGCTTAGAGCTCAGCAGAGTTTATTTGTATGCGAAACAATTCTTTGCGAATAGACGTGATATTTTTGAAAATTTCGAAATTTTTTGACAGAAATTTTCATCTAATGTATGAAGTTTAATTTATTCACGGTGTATTGAGCATATAAAAATTACAATATTTTGTACCGTTATTTTTAGAGATTTCGAATAAATCCGACGTTCTGATCGGTCAAAAATTTAACAATAAAAAAGCTGGTTTTTTATAAAGCTTGTTTGCCTTTATTTTCCGAACTTCATGTTTTATAAAATAAATTGTGTTTGAATCAAGAAACCTGGACTTTGATTAGACATATTAATTTTGTTTAAATAAAATTCAGAAGTTTTGAGTAAATAAATAAAATTATTTTCTACAAATACAATATAAAGGCAAAAATTATTGAAACAAAAAGGCTTTCTCCGAGGTTTTAATTGTTTTACATGTGATTACCGGTGATTTTCTTGAAATAAATAAAATACTTTTATAATTTCAATTTTAGTTAGAAGATTCCCTCATATTTTTTTCGAGGGAATTTGTGTATTTTTCACAAGAAATTTCCAATTAAAAAACGCCGAAAGCAAATGATTTCAAAATATATTTGTTAACTTGGTAAATGATCTACTCATTAATGATTAATTGTCGTAAAACGCGAACAAGCGCTTTTGGCAACGCTTTGCCCAAATCGGGGTGTGAAAGTTAACTCTGAGTTTCCGGTCCAAAAAATATAAAATTATACTACAGTAGCAGACTGAATAAATTAAAGAAAATAATGTCTTCAAATTTTTAATATTAAATTTTTGTATTTTTCAAAGAAATTTTTTTGTATTTTTCAAATAAAAAAATTTCATAAGAACTTTGCTTTTCCATGTCATTTTTACGCTTATTTTTTTTTCTAATTTGTTTCACTCTAGTTTTACAACCAGCCATGAAAATTGTTGTAAATCTGAACTTATAAAATGCGTTAAATCTACACTGTTAACTGAGTTGATAGGAATGTGACGGTGAAAAAATATATATAAACATTGTATACAGTAAACTATACGATAAGCTGAGCTGATGCATTTTCACGGCTCTGATGATTCTTATGATTAATCACCGGAATTAACGAGCATAAAGAGGTTTTCCTGTAATTTAAATTTTACGGTAGCCAGAAAAGCCTGTCTTAGCATTTTGACAATTTAATACTTTTGAACTTGATTTTTCAAACAAGATAAGACGATCAGTTAAAAAAAATTAAATAATTAATTTTTTAACGACCTTAATTAATTTTCCTAGATATTTCTGTTACAAATTCGCTGAGAACACAAAAACTATAAAAAGTTTATTTATGGTGAATTTTTTTTTTCATAGAATTATAAATGTTTATGATCAAGGCTTCGAAGACAAAACGACAAATATATTATTAAATTATTATCCTTTTTGTCCTTCGAGCGTTTATATTCTTATCAAAATAATATTCGATAGTTCCTGGACAAAAAAGACAGTCCTAGACGTAGCGTACCCACCGTGGGAGCCAGAATTGGCTGAAATGTTGCATGGGTACGTTTTTTGGTCTAAATTGGCACATCTATTAGTCAAAAAAAAATTTCGATAATTTTTAACCCCTCACCACCAAAATATTTCACTCAAAAATCAGGACACCCACAGTAGAAACTCATGCCAATATCGCGCGCAGGGGTGACAGCTTTTTAAAGCAATTTTGCATAAAATATGAACAATGAACCGAAAAGAGTGCTCGTTTAGCAAAAAAACCAGTATCAGTTACTATCAGAAAGGTAATTTATTCATCAAGGTCATATTTCGTACTTGATTTTTTTGAAAAATTGCAGTCATTCACGTTTGTTGACCAAAATAGAAGGTAAGAAAGAGATAATTACCAAATCGGAAAATATGCGTTTCTGATTTATTTCTCGCCAAAAAGAAAAAAAATAATTTTCAAAAATTTTGGTCATCCTTTTTTGAAAATTAAGATATTGATTAGGGTGGCCGCGATTGAAGCATTTCTGTGTTGAAGCTATTTGGAAATTGAGAACTGGATAAGTATTTCCAGACAAACATTTTTTGAAAATTGGTCCTTCTTCCTGGAATTGGCTGAAATTAACGGTTCATAATGTGGAATCACCAAATTGGTCTAAAAACCAATAAAAATACCCCAAAAATGAGAAATTTTTGGAAATTCTTGGGTCAATACTAAGATACGATTTTTGTGAGGAATTTTGTTTATTTAAACAATATTCTAAATTACGAAATTCGGGCAAGCGAGACAGCCTATGACCATTTTAGAATATTTTTTATCTAAATTGTTGACTTCCTTGGGGTCCTATATTACCCTAAATACGATTTTGTGAGACTTTTGATTAAATTTTTAACTCAATTGCTCAAATTTCGAATTTCAGGAAGCAAGGACAGGCCTATGATTATTATTGGAAATTTATCAAGCAAGATTTGAAATCATTTGGGGGATCGATTGTATCCTAGGGCAAAAAAAGTTGATGCTTAGCGCCCACGCAAAATTTGGCCGAAATTCCACCTGGGTACGCTACCTAGACGAAATTTATTTAGTTATTGTCTTTTTTGTCTTAAATGCAGATTATAAAAAAATTTCGGAAAAACAACTCCATTTCTGATGGCCCAAAAAAACTAAATCGTAATCAGAATATATAACCTGAAGTGTCTTTGCCATACTTTCTCGAGTTCATAAATCAGGCAATAAGGGTTTTTCTGCATGATCTGAGTTATTGCGATACAAAGATCTAAAAAACCCCAAAATCACTAAAAATATTTATATATTTGTGCTAATGATATCAATATGCAAACCTCCGTGCGGCCCAAGTATAAGAAATTTATGTGTGTCTGATAGTCTCACGCGTTAAAAGCTCGCCAAGCCACATTACGCCCGTGGGGCACGTTCCAAAATTTAATGTATTTGATACATTTTAATGTTTCATTTGTATTGGCTGAATAGCCTATTTGTTCAGCGCGGATTCTCTAAGCATTTACGTCAAATACCCTCCGCAAGAAATAGATTTACAATTTTTAAATTTTTTAGGTTCAACTACTCGAAGAAACTCTCGACCGAGCTGAGGAAAATGTTTCTAGACTAAATTCTCAATTGGAAAAGACCGAAACTGAAAGAGACGAATCCGATCGAATGCTTCGCAGTTTAGAAAATTCTGAGCAAACAGTCTCTGAAAAATACGACACACAGGTAAAGACCCCCCAAATATTTGACTTTGCACTTTACCTAAGGTAAATCATACGTTTCATCCGTCATTTTTTCATGCGAAAATAAATAAATTAGCTTGTGTTCTTAGGAATAAAAGTAAACAATCTACTAATCGATTATTAAGGGGGGACAAGGCCATTTTTAGTCATTTTCATCTTTGATCTTTTGCTTTTTTCAAATTTTAGTTGCTTTATTTGAAAAGACTGTTTGAGAACATAATAAATTGAAAAATTGCTGTGTTGAAAACTTTTGAGACAAATCCTCGTAAAACCATCGAATAATATTTTGTCGATATTTAGCTAGCGCTGGAGTGCATTAAAAATATTTAATAAACATGATGTGGTTTAATTGCGATTTCCTCCATCATTATTATTAACTTTGTTTTTTAAATTTGATAGACAACTGGTGTTTAATGAAATTCTATGAATCACATTTTTGAATGTGGTTCTGAAAAGCTCTTTAGCGCCAAAAATGCAGATAAAAATTCCATACAAATAAGCTTTTGTTCTCGATTGAACCTAAACAATAAGAATTGTTAAAACAATTTGGTATTGTTCAATACAAAGGTACTAATCGATTATTTAGGAGGAAGAACTCAAACTCGCCAAGAAAATTGCTGAAGAAACTGAGCGAAAATTTGAGGACGTCCAGCGAAAAGTCGCTGTTCTTGAAGCCGACCTTGATAAGGCCGAATCTCGAGCCGATGAATTCCAGGCCAAATTTACGAAGCTAGATACCGAAAATAATCAATTGGCAACAAGTAAGCATATTTAAACGAATCTTTGGAATTTGATTGAAATCTCAATTTAAAAAAAAAACTTTCGTAATCAGCAAAAAATGAAGAAAATGACTATCGTTCGAAAATTGTCGATCGTAAAATTCTTGAAAAAATTATTCTCGATAGTTAAGTACTTAGTACTAGTTTCATTCAAGATAAAAATTGCATAGTTCGAAAATTTCATATTTTAAAAAATGCATGATGGCAAAAAAAATTTACTGCAAAGTGTACGAAAAAATATCTTTAGTGATTTTGCGTTTGAGCGTCAGTGGTTCAGTTAGTGTATTCAGCGTCTTTTAATGCACCAGATGATTAGGTCCTAATCAAGGATAAAAACAGCCCTGAAAATATGCAGATTTAAATATGGTGATTCAGAATCTAACAATCAATTTTTAAGACATCAGATCATTTGAAGCGGCAGACGAACAAGCCGCTGAAAAGGAAAATAATCTCGAAGATAAAATTGCAAAACTATCAATGACCACAAGCGAAAACGAGCGAAACTTGGAGCAAACTCAATCTGAAAATGTTGGCCTCCGAAAAACAGTCGACGAGTTAGAAGATCTGGTAGACTCCCTTAAAAAAGAAAGAGATGAGGCTGTCGATAACCTTGAAAGCACAATGAGAGAGATTTCGGAAATTGCATAAAAACAATAAAAAAACATTGTGTCATTCTACATGTACCAAAAAATTTCTTTTTTTACTTCTATCAATCAAGTTTAACAAATCTGTTTTTATTTGAACCTTTTTGACCTTAAAATATCGGAATTATTTCTAAAGGTCGCCAGACCCCGTTATAGAATAGACTCGGTAATTATTATCGGTTTTGATTATTTTTTATCCAAAAAACGCTCGATTCAGTAGGACTTTTTATTTTACGGTATGAGTTTTCAATGAAAAATGCCTTAAATTATTTGAAATTAGCTTTTTTGTGAAAAATATTTTGAAAATTTGTTCCAAAGAAAAATTTTATTAATTTTCGAAAAAAGTTTCTGAAATTTTAAAATTTCATTTATCAAAAATTATTTTTTTGTAAAATTATGTTGAAAAATCGGCGGGGTTATCTTTTGCATGAAAAATTTGTTTTTTATTAATAACAAAAAAAATTCCATGCTAAATATACCTTCACCAATACAAACTTTAAAGTTTATTTTCACCAGAAAATTCTAATTTTCCATCGCATGATTTTATAAAATTCACATTTGACCGAATTGTTTTACTTTCAAACCGCCACAAAGAAAAATTATGAATTCTAATGGGCGCGTATTCTACGCAAACACTAAGCATTCCCGTTGCCTTTGACCTTGAAAACTGCAAAATATATTTAATATATTATTTGTTTGGAGGGTTTATTTCAAAAAAATTAGCTCAATTTTTTTAGTTTTTCTGTGGCTGTACTCTTAAAAACATAATAAATGTAAATATAACAATTGTGCGATAAGCTCCAACTTGACTGACCCAAGCGGCTTTGGCCAAGCTTGCCCCTGTATTCTAATTTAAACTGAAGTTCATAAAAGTCTCGCAATCACACTTACGGTGTTCGCAGCCGAGCAAAGTTTCAAGATCGAAAATTTTCACGAAATTGAACTCTGATTGGTTCAAATTTAAACCAATTAGAATTAAGCATTTCGTTCTATTTTTAGATGCAGTTTTTATTCGTGAATTCAAATATATGTTAGTAACTAACAGTTAGTTATCAACTTAGACCGTTATTTGCCTTTGAAAATTTCAAAAAACGTAAAAATCACAAAAATTTGACCTGTTTTTAGCTCCTAGCGCCGATAGTCAGGGTGCGAGATTTTGAATGAGTTCGGCTTGAATTAGAATATTCGTTATGTATAGATCTGATTAAAACAAATTAAAATATCGCATCCGTAAACATGCACAAAACTGCCTAGCTTATTCGGGGAGAATTCGTGACCTCCCGTGCATGCAGTACCATGCGCACTTTTTTACCTGAAATCATGTCGAGAGCGAAAACATGTCGCTAAAAAAGTGAAAGTCATGTATTTTTGACATGAAACGTTGATTTTGTCTAGTTACACTAAAGTTACTTGTTTTTAGTGAAACACTCTGTTTACTTGATGCTATTTGAGAACGTAGCAACGTTATTGCAAAAGAGCAAGAAAATTTTTCACCAGTAAATTTTGAAAAATCGGTTCTGAAAAAACTACACATGCTAGAAGTCAATTGCTACCTGATTCAAGTACAACTTTTGATCAATTTTTTTGGTCAAATATCGATTACGGGGCCTCCTGGAGATTATTTGCAACATTTTATTTTTTTAGTTAAACACACGTTTCTTTTAGATCCATGAAAGAGATAGTTTCGAAAATTTCTTCAAATGTCATAAATTGTAATATTTAAAATGCGGGAAAAACGCTCTGAGATCAACTTTTGAAGGTCGATTACCATTCAACCGGAAATCTGTTGAGGCACAAACTCCTCATTTTGAACCAAACTGAGTGAGTTGTAAGGTCTATCGCCGGTTTTTGTGATTTTCTGGGAAAACACGGAGGTAAATCAGCAATTAATTCTTCAGTTTATCGAATTTTTAAAATCAAACAATTAGCATTTATCAGGTCTGCCAGAATTTTGTGTTGAAAAGCTGCATAAAGCCTCTCAAAATCATTAAAAACAATAACGAAAGTTTGTCTGTGGTTTAAATTTATTCTCAGTAAATTAAATAAATCAATGGACCGTTTGGTATTTAGTAAATACTATTTACACTCTATGACACTCCATGAAATTTGCGCTCGGAGATCCCATTAAAATGTTATTTCCCCAAAAAACACTTATCGAAGAACTCATAAATTGCCAGCCATCGTCTAGGTATACTTGAGTGAATTCGTAGGTATTTGGGTCCATTTCTAAAACTTCAGATCCAGGAGGATATGATGGTGACATTGATGGCATATTCATTGAAATCAAGAATTTCCAGCCTTAAAATTTTGAGATGAAAACCGGACAATTTTTTTCCAGAAAAAACAATGGTCCGGCCTTAAGGGGGTGCCATAAACCCGGCATACTGGAGTCATTATATATTACAAAAATAATAAGCCAGTATATTTTTTTATGCTTATTATAGTTAGTTGAACCGGATTATAAATATGTTGTTCAGCTTGATAAAAATTAATTTGTTATCAATTTAGGAAATATTGAGTTCGAGTTTCATTTTGGAAATTCGTAAAAATTTCAAAAAAATTCAAACTATATGAAAAATTTTCCTCATTTTTTTGTTTTGTTAATTTAAATCTTGTGGGTAAAAACCGGAAAAAATAGCCCTTTAGCTTTTTTCAAAAAACACCAACATATATTCTGACAGCCGTTTGAAAAATCAATAAAATCTTTATTTTCATCTTTTGGTCGAATTTTTTTGGAAATAATTATGAAAATTTGTTCGCAAATCATGTCCAAAATTTTTAATTTGTGGTTTTTTCGAATTCTTACTAGAAATAATAAGGAGAATCATGTATTAATTTTTTGTATCTATAATCTCTCCGTATGTCAACTATGAGTTGGGTCGCGCGATTATCATTTCCTAAACTAATGGATGAAATTTTTAACACTCGTCTTACACTCGAACGTGCCATTCGGCAGTAAAATTTTGAAAATTTTTGGTGGTGAAAATTCCAAATAAAATTCGGTGTTATAGGCGTCATTTTTTTGATAGTCAGAACATTTTTTTAAATCAAAACCAGATTGAAACGCTCAATTTTTTATCTCAAAAAAAAGTTGTTTTTCTTATGGCACCTTTGGGTTGGACATGTCAAGTTGTTGTTATTGTTGGGTATTCTCACTACTTTTAACGGCTATAACTTTGTTGGAAATGTTCAAACGTAAAAACGAAAAAAAATATTGTTCGTAAACGCTGTAATATATAATTATTGTATACGATATATATTTTTTGAAATGAGTATAACTCGTAAATCATTTTACGAAAACGATTAATGAAAACGCACACATCTCTTTCCAGCAGCAAAAAACTCGAGATGATATTATCCAAATTCCATGAAACTTTCAAACATAACACAGAAACAAAATTGCCGACAATCTAAAGGACAAGAAATAATCAGTTTACGTTTAGGTATTCGTAAAATGAACAAGACTGAATTTCGTAAAAGTTAAAACAAACTCTCTAATATGAGAAAAAGTTTTTGATTAAAAAACGAAAAGATTAACCCCTTGTTAGCAATGACTACATAATAATGGAGTTCTCGTACCAAGAACAACCAGAGGCCACCATTGTGTGTGCTTTCTCACTTTGAATGTTTGTTTCATCAGAAAGCTTAAGAGGTTGTGAATTTTAATTTTGTCTGCATTAAGGAGAGTTGAAAGGTCATATTGGTTGCGTTCGACATTTCATAATTCTAGAATTTTAATTTGAGTTCTAGAAAAAACTAGTGAGAAAGACAAGTGTCCATATCAGTGATAGCACGGTCACAGTTTGTCTCTACGAATTTTTTATTTCTGTCAAAAATAATGCACAAGAATCCTGGCCTACGTCATAGTTTTGTCCGCTTTGGATTTCTAATTCTCATAAATCAAATAATTTTATAATAAGTCAAAAATTTGTGATTTAAAAATGCCATGATTTTGATGAAAAATGTTATTTTTCCCTATAAAAGCAGATAAATGGCATTTTTTTCTATTATTTCGAGTAAATATGTAATGAAGTACAACTGTGGCAATGTGAATTGGTTAAATTTCATCTTTGTAATAATAACGTAAATTTTTTCAATGGAATACTTGAAGTAAAATTTAGATATTTCCACATCCTAAGAAAAATGTCTGCCATTAGATACCATAAATTTTTATTTCAAACTGTATGCATGCACAAAACACTTCCTAAAAACTGGCTAATCTCACATTTGATTTGTATGTCCAGTTCCGAATAATTTTTACGAAGTGAAACATAGGCTTCAAAATCCTGATAAATCAACTCCCCGTAATGCGGACAAAACATTCGAAAAAAAAATCAATTATTTTCTGCAAACCGAATCTAAATTCTTATATGTATTTGAAAAGAAGATCTCGATCCAGTTTTGCTCTTTTTTTTCGATGATTTGGTTCTGGAGCCACAATTTGGTGTCTCTGATGCTCACAAGGTAAGCGCAATAAAAGCTCACAAATGTTGGTTATGGAATTTGTGTCACTTCGCGTTCATGCTATTTTGATCACAGAATACCGCGCGCGGTGATTCGCTATACAACTAGCGTGTTAATTGCATAACAAATAATAAGAAGCCTTGTTTCTGTCAATAAAGAAGATATTAGCTTGAAACATATTTTTCTTGGTTAGTTTTTCAAGGAGCATTCATTTTTGTCATATTTTTGTGATACGCGATTTTTGGATGAAACTCCAGAAATAGACTTTAACGTCGAAATTTTGATTTTTTTACCAGTTGCAATCAATTTTTCAGTCCCGTTTTACCCAAAATTGATATTTTGTTTGTTAAATTTATCAAACAGAGACACTTTATTTGTGCATGCAAATTGACATGTCCAACCCCCTTAATCGTTTAAAAGTCCGCAATTGCCCAAAAAACTCCCGCAATTTGAGTTTTTTTTCAGAATACTTTTCATCTGATATTTTCCCGGCACGTCGAAAAATCTTTTTTTTTTTAATTTTTTTTCGTCGTCCTATCGTTTTTTTGATTTGGTTGAAATTTAAACCAATCAAAATCAGTCATTTCCGCTAAGTTCTGAGACTGTGTATTTTTTATACTGATGGTGAATAAATACATTTAATACGTGTTAACTCTCTGTGTAACTTTCTGGTCACGCGTGACCAGATGCCCTTTAATCGCAATTTAGGACCCTTAATCATTTATGACTCAAGCATTTACAAAGTGATCGATCGATTTTTTAAATAATTCACGTTTGTGCGTTTTTTTTGCGTGATCAGAAAAAAAGTTCTAAGACTTTTTTTCCATTACATCATAGCCCAAAAATGATCACGTGACCGTATATCTAATAATTAAGGTTGGCCAAAATTGTACTGTTTTTTTTTAATTACTTTAAGGGGTAGCGGTCGTACTCTTTTAAAGGGTAACTTTGGAGTGTAAAAATGCAGACATTGCTAGGGAACACTCAGAAAGCAAAAACTTATGAAAAAAACCAAAAAAAAGTTCGAATTTTCATTTTTGAGAATTTTTCTGAGTATTTTTTTTGAAATACATTGAAACCCAATTTTCGGCCAGAAAACCTCAAAGTATCGAAAAGCTGTAAGCAGATTTTCTTCTCGGCATCACCCAAGCTTTAATTTGATGGTACTGTCGACTAAACCCGACGACTTTAATTTTCGAGTTTTCACTTCCGGTTTCCTAAATGCGATTTTCTAGAATTCAACAAAAAATTTCCAAATTTGGCTTCATCAAAATAACAAAAACATATTTCTCCATCTTTTCCCAAATTTATACTGCATTCTGAAATGTAACATATGAGGAGTAGTACTTTGAAGAGCGAAAACCTTGAAATTAGGCGGTTTTTCGCAGTTCTAGAAAAAACTAGTTGAAAATTCGAAAATCCGCTTCATCAAATAATAACCATAAGTGTTTCCGTGGTTGATGCCAAGTTTGACTGAGATCGTATGCGAGCTCTAAGAGGAGTAGTAATTTGAAAATTCGGTTAGGTGTTCTAGAACTCGCCGCATGGTGGTCATCAGGGTCGGCCAAAAATTATTCTGCTAAATTATTTTTGTAGATCAAGGATAGATCTACCATATATGGCTATTCTCAAAAGTTTCCAAGCAGTTTTGTATTCTGGTAAATTGGAGAACAAAAGTACATTTTTGCGACCTAGAATACATATCTTTCCACTTATGGTAAGTTTCAGAGCTCCAGAAACTGACCTGGATGGACTGATGTAAAAATCAATTTGATTGCGTCATCTCAAATCAGTCATCTCAAAAATAGTTGTTTTTTTCTTTTCGGGATAAAACTTTTCGAAATTAAGTCGCTGATTTCGAGAAAATTTCAATAAAAACATTAGATTATTTTTAAACATAGCAAAGGCAAAGTGTCAGCGGTTTAATATTACAAATGTCAAAATGTCAAATCAAGCCTTTATTCGTATTACTAATGCACTCAATTGTGTGAATCGTGGTCATGGGAGAGTTTTTTTATTTTATAATTCACGTTTGATGCCTTTATCTTTTTTTTTCACAAATTTTTTTGTAGGATTGTGGCAAACTACTTGAATTATATTATTAACAAAGAAAAAATATATGTTGATAATGAATCTTCGGTTATACAGTACGCTTGATTTAAAACGTCTCATGACGCGTCACGCGTGACCAGATGTTGCTATGGGTCCAGAAATAGTCTGCAATTCTCAGAGTTAATAAACAACAATAATAATGTATATGTTGATTTACGATAAAAATTTAATTTTCAAATACTAATTAAAATAGGCCTTATTTCATTTTCATATTCAAATGGAATTTTGGTTTAATATTGCAAAATAAACATTTGTATCTTTTTGCTTAAAACAATTGTTATTTCTTGAAAAGGTCATTTGAGACCGCTATTTTATAATCTCAAAATATTTAAAATTTGATTGCCAAAATTTGAATAAAAAATATGCTTGGCGCTCAAAATCCAAATCTCAAGAATTTGATGTTCGGCCACTTTGTTGCAAAAATTCGAGAAACTGTGAGAAGAAAAAGGTTCTGTCTTAGAACCAGTACTTCTGATTTCATACAGTATGTATAAATTATATCATGCAATTTTATAGCTCATTTACCTTGAGGGTGACCTGCCATGTAAGTTTTCTGCTCTGGTGAAATCCAAATATTGTCCATTGTCGCGGGAACGTTTATTGTTTGGCTACGTTCTAATATTCCATCAGCTCCAACTTTATAAACACCAAAAGTAGTATCGCCATTAAATACGACTAGAATTTCTAATGAAGTTACCCTTTAAAAACACCGTTAACTCCCAAATGATAAAAACGCAACTCGATCATCGAAGCTACTTTGAACCTCACACTTAAGGGGGTACTTTCCGCTAAAAAAGTTTGGCTAAAAATTGAAAATTATCCTAATGAAAAAATAAATAAACTCCGATATATTTTGCAGCCAAGTAGGGTTTTAACTTTGACTTCAGCGCCAACTACTGAACGAAGTAATCATCGCAGAAAGGTGAAATCACCACCAATCGATTTTTTTTGGCCGTTGTAGTATTTTATAAAATATTCGGCCTAACTTTTTTACGCGACAGTAGCCTCTTAACTTGGTAGAATAATTCAGAGGAATTATCTAGCTAATGAAGTTAAAAACATTGTTCAAAAGTTAAACGTAAGACTATATAATTTGAATGATCAAAAAATGTTGAATATCAAGTGTGAAGGGGCTGAAGGGAAATATTTCGCTGGTCAATCAGCGCACGTTCTGGCAAATAAGTACTGTAATTATGCACTGTAATTTCAAAAAATATTTTTTTGAAAACAATGGCCAAGTTTTCGTCATCAGCGGGCAATGACATATCCTTTTATCACACTTTGGTTAAACCTTACTAATAGTAATTGACGTTGGAAAATTTTTTAGTATAATTTAGACTAGAAAAATCTTCCAACGTCATTTTCTAATCAAAGTGTGATAAAGGGATATATCGAGATGGTTTGAATAAGTTTCATATTTTCACGATTTTACCAGCATATCTTATGTCTCATTTAAACGGTCACGTGATATTTTTCATAATGTCTCTTTTTTAACCTCACATGAAAATCCGTTATATTTTGCTTCAGTATCTAAAATACTGGATCTTGTGATGATTTTCTTACATCTCACTTTTAATCAGTCAGATAAAAATGTTACATTTTCCAGGTCAAGATAAAAGGGCACATACAGCATATCACAAATCTAAATCGTATTCGAAAACGAGTTTATTAGAAAGATGCATGGCAATTTTTGCCCGCTAGCAGTTCCAGCAACTTTGAGCAGGTATATACGAATTAGGTTGAACTTTTCAAAATACTCGGAAACATAATTAGTCGACCAAGAGACGGTAAAGAATAATTGTAGTTTACGTTACGGGGTCGATTCGTAAAAATGAAAAAACAAACAAAAAAAGTCTCTCGTAACAGTGCAAAATCTTTCTTATATAATCATTAAAATGATTTTATTGGGAGCGAAAAAATTAAGCGAATAAAATGTTCACACGACGGTATGTGACTTGTTTGTACATTTTGTGTCATTTCTTTTATTACAAATACTGCTCGCACTGCTGTTTTTATGACAAATAAAGCGTGTTAATACATAACAAATAATAAAAGGCCGATTTTCCTTCAATAAGCGGATGCACGCTTTTAAATACACTTTTTCATATCAGTTTTTCACAAAAATTCATTTTTGTCATTTTTATAATATTTTATTATATTTCTTTAATACGCAGAATTTTGGATGAAACTCAAAAAATAGACTTTAACGTCGGAATAAGTATTTTTTATAGTCATAATAGATTTGTCAGACCCGATTTACCATACATGATATTTATATTAAATGTAGATTTCTTGTCTCATTTCTACAATTGTGCCATTTCAAATTTGCAATTAAAAGTCAATTGTAGCTTTTGAGCACCACCGCTTATTGACGCCACGGCCCAAAAGTCAAAGAAACTCACGTAAGATAAACTTTCTCAATTTCTGCCTCTGGAGCTTTCTGCAAAAAGTTTGGAAAATATGGTTTCTTTACTTATTTCTCCAATTTCTCTATTAAAGTCTTGCTCTAGTGTTAATTTCACATTTTCAGCTTCATCATTGAACCGGGCGTACTGCTTTTTTTTAATTTTTGAAAAGAGGGTTTGTGAGAAAAAATGTCTTTTTTGGGCATTTTTAAAACGAAGTTTTCACATGGAATGTTAATTGTCCGAAAGAGATAAATTTGGCGGACAGCTTGCCACTGGTATACAGAAAGGGCACGAGACTCTACCTGCGGTAGTACCTACCTGGTGTATATCATGACGGGTATTGTCAAATATCTCATAGTATGATTCACTGACACTTTGATTGATTAACGTAATATATAATATCTATACTCAGAACAAACATTCATCATGATGTTAGTTTTCAACCTACTACTAAATGCGTCATTATACAGCACCAATACAGGGACGGCGCTTTTCCAAAATCTACATAATTATAAGAAGAAAGTTGAGCAGTCGCTTATGGACAATCAGATGTCAAGGTTGACCTGAAACTGACAATTTCATCTCCAATTCGTAAAGTTTTGGAGCGTTC
>SCLH01000097.1:254454-274855 GCA_004367855.1 Oikopleura vanhoeffeni | reverse complement strand
CGACGTAGGTAGATTAATATAATGCGGTCAATGTGATGAAAAGGAATTTTTGAATAATATTCTAGAATTCTTGAAAATTGATTTAAAGTGAACCAAAAATGAAAAGTCCGAAAAAAAGGCTATATCGTCTGATCGGAACAAAAGTACCACCAAATTGAAGCTGAGAGTTAAGTGATCAAAAAATCAGCTTACAGCTAATCGAAATTTTGAACCAATCAGCGTCAAATTCGATAATTTGGTTTTAAATTTTAGCTTAAATATAATTTAAATTTCTAGAATTCGATTAAAACATTTTTGATAATTTTAATGTCATGCATCGTTTTAAGGGTATGGTGGTTCCTACATTTTCTGCAGTTTTTAGGTCATAAAAATGCACTNTTTTCCATAATTAATTCGCAAATTTGGCTATTAATTTTAGACTGCAATAATTTGTTTTACGAACGAATACACAATTTTATTGCGAACTTGTACTCGGTTCTACATCGGTTACTCAGCGATACATGCTGTTTCTTTGTTGTTCCAACTTAATTTTTCCAAAATCAGTTTGTGCATATGGTATCAATTACGGGCCGCGGTAGACTTTTTGCCACTTTTCAGTCAAAACCCTATAATTAATTCGCGTTGAAACGATCAACCGATGAGTTCTTGGATACTTCAAAAACTGAGATAAAGTTTGAAAAAGAAATTGAACAAAAATGTCCTGATCAGGCCTTGTTTCCAATTTTGCGTAACTGAAAACTTCACAATTAAACTAATTTCGTAATCTCGGAAAACTAGCTGTCGATTTTGACCTATTGCTAAGATTGTATTATTCGTAGATATTTGTGCTCAGTCTTGAGCTTCAGAACTTAATCGGATGAGTCGCCCGTTTTAAAGCTACATTATATAAAATTTTCGCGAAAAGTGGCAAAAATGACCGCAGCTCACACTCTCTGCTATCGAGTACCGGGCAAAGCTGCAATTTACGCTGTATTTATTAGCGAAATGTGTATATATCCGCTTTTGACACGACTAATCCGATAAAAGTTCATGGATTAGACTTAAATATAGCTCAAACTGGCACAATTAAAGTTATAATGACGTAGGAAAAAATTGGTCCGAATCGGATCATTTTTTAGTTAAATTTCTTGAGATTACCGAAATTGTTTAATATCAGTTTTTGATCAAAAATTGGAACACAATGGTCTGATTCGATCATTTTTTCAATTTATTTTCTCCAAATAATTGTGCTAGTTAGCTTCTAAGAACTCATCGGTAAGTCGTGTTTAAAATCCGAATTATATAAAATTAGTGGCTAAAAATCGCTAATTACTCACCAGGAGGCCCGTAATCGTATAGAAGTGAATTACACCGAAAAAAGTTTCCAACAGTAATTTTTTGAGAAAATCGCATATAGAACCTGGTTTATAATTAAAGATCATAGGGTATTTACTATTTTGCTCTCTTGGAACATTTTGATTTTTTTTATATAGATTATTTTGATGAAAGTTAGCATGATAGGAGCATTTTTAAATTTTAGGATAAAAATGATACAAAAATAACACAAATTTGCATTTTTAGGTTTTTATATGACGAGGCCATTTTTATTATGATAAATTTTTATAAAATTGAATTAATAGTGAAAGTGCCGCAAAAATGACAAGAAGTATTTAAGAAGCCATTTCGACTAATTCATTGTACTAGAAATCATTATCACTCATTTCTACTTATGGGTAACGTAAACAATGATGGTAACTAAAATACTAAAAGATGACATCTCCAAAATCAGTTGATTACAACAAGTTGAACTTAGTCCATTTTTTATTTAATCTTACGCATCTGACTAAAGCCTGTTGGTGCCCCAAGTAACGATGCCATTTGCAGCTACAATGACGATAAACAATATCCAATATTTTATTATCTCAAATTTCTAAAAAATGTTTGTTCATGGAACTTCATAGCCCACCCTAAGCCCTGGCCATAGGATAGGCTACACCGCGACTTCTACACAAAAAATTTACATGAATTAAAAGGGTATAGCAATCTTCAGAGACTTCAAGTTAAATCTCGCAAAGGACGCTTCTATAGTGTCAATATGGACACGCTACTATTTCGGAAGTTTGGGAGAGATTTTTCAGTCTTGCTACTATGGACTTTTGAACGAGGACTTGACGCAAACGAGTTCAAGTCATCCACTCATACTTGACGAATTTGCGTATAACGACCAAGAAAGAAGTATAATAGCGAAGGATCTAGTTTAATTTGTTAAAAGGGTCAATGCAGACATATTAGTATGCTGTTAGGTTACATGATAACTTATATTATACGATCTCGATTCAAAATAAAGTTCTTAACATTACTATCCTCTATAGCTAGCACTTCCCACCATTTGATTTTACGGCTACCAATTTCGATTGTTTTACTATAATTAAATATTGAAAAACGAAAATCGCCTATATTTGATCACTTGAAGAACAAAATTTTTTTTCATGTTAGTATATTATTAACCCCAGAAATTTCAGACAATCACCCATTATTTCTGTACAAGTCGATTATTAATGGGGAAGTGCTATCTATAGTGCCGTTGTGAATCCAACTATCTCTGTTCAGTATTGCTTGAGTGATTTAACACCGATCAAACTTTATGGTCCCATCTCAAGCACTTGCCTATATTATATAGAAAGACATCACCTCAAGACACATACTAAGAGCGATTCGAAACTCCGCTTAGAGATAGTGCATTTCTTAGATGAACTTAGAGTTGGGAAAAGGATAATCTACTTAAAAACAAGCTCAGTTTGAATGTTCAAACAAGCGCAAAATTTTTCGTAACCTTACAAATTTTAAGTTACATAATGTCCGTACGCCCAAAAAAAGTTTTTTAACAATACAAATTCGAAAAAAACTAAGTCGAAAATTGGCGGGGCAAAATATTTCAAATTTTTTTTTTCCAAAAATGTCTAGATTCGATTAATTTCGAGTCAAATTTTTCTGAGGAATCACATTAACTGATCATCACTTCTTTACTTTTTGAAAATGTTGAATAACAAAATTAACTATTTTTTTGGTATAAAGCTGACTTATTACAGTAACTGTATTATAGTGAATATAATACGGTATATTATACCTTTGTAAACTTGTCTCAGATCAGCAAATAGAGAACATACGAGAACCATAAGGAAATTTTCGAAACTCGCTGTTATGAAATACAATTTTCGAAGTACAGTCCACAACTAATTTAACTGGACTCAACCTAAAGCTTCAGTTAAGTAAGTGTTTCCAGTTAAGAGACTACCCCTATATCATTTGTACAAACTACATTGCACTTAAATCTAAATTGCTTTATTTTGGTCAATTCTTCGTAAATGGAAGAAAGTTTTGTGTATAACACATAATTCTTACAACGTCACATACGCAGGCTTTGTCTCGTTTTTGAAAAAATTGTATAGAACTTTGTTTTTGTTGATTTTCTTACTTAACGAATTTCTAAACGCTTACCACGCTTTATTGCGTCAAATTCTGAATTTCTTCAAACACAAACCATTTCCTCGATTGTACAATATTCATTCTCGCCCACTTCATGGGCTTTACTCTACGGTAATCTGTCGGATTCTTCATCTTCTGAAATTCTGTCAGATTAGCTATCTATGAAATGCTTGGTATTTTTTAATGTTCCAAATTTTGCTATCTATATGCTATGTAAAAGAGCTATTAAAAGTAGAAGCAACATACAAATACTCATACATGAAATGTAAGATTTAAAACGCATTCAGAGCAGCAACAACTTTTCTGAAAAAACCTGAAAAAATTAATCAGAAAGTTATACAGCATA
Organism: Oikopleura vanhoeffeni; assembly: GCA_004367855.1. Classification (NCBI taxonomy): domain Eukaryota; kingdom Metazoa; phylum Chordata; class Appendicularia; order Copelata; family Oikopleuridae; genus Oikopleura; species Oikopleura vanhoeffeni. The sequence goes on along the minus strand of SCLH01000097.1, from coordinate 271,044 downwards.
CATTTCGTATACAGTATATCCACTATTATAGATTAACCGTTACAATGTAAACGCTAAATTACTCATTTCCGCTAATACTCAATTTCAACAATGCCTGAATCATATCGTTTGATAATTTTCGTTCTAGATCAATAAACGCATCATGAACAAATGAAGTTCAATGTTATTCACTAGTGGACCTATTCCTATGATATACAGGGTGTAAATTCTTCCTTCTTTTTTCACAATTGGATAGCGATGAGAACGCTAATGTGAACGGTTAATTCGGCAAAACCTACGTCGTTTCTCAGATTCAACCATCGAACGTTCGATCAAGTGAATCCCAATTTGGAAAAAGGAAACCTTACAACCTGTAGTTTTTCATATTTCTCGTACGTGTTCATTTGAGTAGTTTTCAAATGTTAATCTGTTGGTTCAAAATGTCTGAAAGATCTATCTTCCGATAAGCCTTTTTTAATAATTATGTCCCGTGCATTGACGTTGGCTTACATACTATTTTATGACATTTTAACCCTTCACTTCCATTTGGCTATTCGAAGAGCTTCGAGATTACATTTAAGTGACTAGAGTCACAGTTCTCCCTCATTGGCTTCTCATATCTTCAGCTGCTATGCAAATTATTTGCCCTAAAGAGGTCCGAAATATCAAAATTTTTGTTTGATAACGGCAATAATGCAATGCTTCCAAGTCCCCGTAATCAGCATTATAAAACTAAGAGTAGGTTTAATTTTGGAAGTGTAGATTTTCGGATCTTAAGACGATCTGATTTTACAAAAACTCTTATAAAGAATAATGAATTTTCTCAAACTCAGAGATCGAAATGTAAAGCGTCATAATGTTGTTAATCACCGCTAGAAGTAAAACAGCTAACACTGAAGTGTTTTAAACGGACAGTTTAGAGTGGATTGGGTACAAAAATTCTGCTAGCATCGCATTTAAAGACTGCGTTTTCGGATGGCAACGTCCGCCACACGTTTTAACGCGTATTGATGTCAAATACCGTTTCAACGCACGCTTGCAGACTTCTCTCTATACCCAAATCCACTCTTAAAACGGTCTGTTTAAAACCCGTTACTGTACAGGTTTTTCTGAAGAACGAGTCACGTGATTTCGGGTTTTTTGAAAGATTCACTCAAATTTATTGCGGGATCTTTCAAACTTATTATTATCACTGAAAATTGATTTCTCTTTATAGGATATCAGCAGAGAACTCGATAATAAAAACTATAAAAAATGCCACGAAAGGTCTAGGGAAGATATAAATTAATAGCCCCTCGGCTGACATATTCGTTACTATTTCCAAATGCAAACTGAGAGAATCCGAGGCTAATCCATAATACTTGGTTTTATCCTAACATATTTCAGAAATAGCATATTTTATTATTATTTTCGTCATGGCCAAATTGCTTGAAACTTTTCACTCTATCATTCCACGTATTCGCTCATTCTCATCGAGAAATTCTTGATCAGCTTCAATTCACAAAAATAAAAGGGTGTGTTCCTTGCCTACTTTCAATTATCTTCTAATTTGAGGCGCATTCAATTACTTAGAGATTAACTCGGCCATGTCCAATTTTTAATTATTTTTGCATAATATATTTTTTCTACAATAATCTTGTTTTCAATATATCTTTTTTCAAATAATATTTTTTTCAAAAATATATTTTTTTCAAATAATAAATATTTTTCATGATTTTAGATTACAAGTCTACGCGAGTTCGACGAGTTTTGAGCGTTACTTGCTGACGATGATTTAGATAGTCTTGTAAATCAAATAATTTTGTGATCCTCTCAAAGAAGTTGATAATGCTGACGCTAATGGCCAAAGGATACGTACAGAGACACCAGACCTCAGCTCAAGAATGAAATACGAAGAATTTGGATACAAATTTGGGCCTGACTTGAAATTAAAAACCTTTGGATTTAAAAGAAATAATACCGCCGTAAGTTTCGAGTAGTCGAACTGGAGGTTGATTCTAAAACTGCTTTATAAAATAGGTTGTTAAACTGACTGAAATAACTCAAGTCAATTTTGAACCTCAAGAATAATTCTGGCTCTCACACTCTACTGAACACGACCTCTCGGTATACGTGTTAACTCTTAGGAGACGCAAATGCTACCAACTAGTTTAGTTAGTTTGAACCCGTTTTAATAACTGGATTAGGATTTACAACGTTTCCGATAGACTTCTCGCAAACGAAAGTAAGCATCTCAATTATGATTCTATCTTCGTTTATTTCGAGGTATTTGAAGAATGATTATACGCGGACGAGTTTGACGCGAACCTTTTTTATTTCTAATTGTTTTTCCTGAGGGGCGGCGGAGGGTAAAAATAGAAATTACTCAGGGGCGGGGTTAACAAATATTCAAGCTTTTAGTCATCACGGCGTTTTTGCTTTACACGAATTGGTATCAGATCCAATTGAGAAGCCAACTGATCAAAACCGTTTTACGCGCAAACACTACCTATATATTTTTTCCACTTATTTAACTTCAGAGATTAAAATTTCATTGCTCGTAAATTTTTTCATAATCTTTAAAGCATCAAGCTATTCTCATTTGAAGTTGCAAAAACTGATAACTGAGTCTCGAGTTCACATTATTCTGAGAATCGGAGGACCTGGTTTTTGAGCGAGAACGTCAAGACAAGACGAAACAATATGGACGAAATTGTTAGACCAAGCATTCTCAGGAACAAGCAAAAATTTCCATAAAAAAATATTTGAAATTTATGAATAATAATTTTTTTCTATTAATTTTTGACTTTTCATCAGTTCATCCGCTTTCGGCATCCAAGTGCAGACGCGAAGGTTTTTCGCACATTCAGCCAAAAATTGAAAACATTGAAAAAACCAGAAGATTTCTTACTTTTTAATCACGAAGAATCACAAGTACACCCTTATCGGCAGCACCATCAGTGACTCTAAATCAAAGAGGACTTGAACTCTACGTAGACGGGTGAAATTAAATATTCAGAGAGTTTTCTTTCTTAATCATACTCTTGAATTTATATTTCAGTTTGACAACACGTTCGTTATGATACGAAAATTTTCCTTAAAATTCTTCTTGATATAATGCTCTCCGAAAATTTTGAAGTCTCATCTGCATACGTATTGTTGCTAAGGATGTTTCCCTTGATCGAGATGTATAACTTGTATAGATTAAATATATATTAATCCACCTGCTTAAACAAGGCGTCGACCCAATGATTTGACGACTTAACCATCTTTTTCAAACTCATTCTCAAAATGTATCCTTTCTTACCGCTGTGGATCCCATTTTGTACTTAGTATTGCTATTGATGATACACACCCCTTCCTAAAGCATACTCAGCAACACCAAGACACCATTAATGCGGATTTCAACACGCGCAATAGAATAGTAAACGTTTTTGAAAATGATTTTCCGTGGAAAAGATATAGCCACTATAATCTAATAGCCGCATTTGAGAGCCATCAGGCTCTTATCTATATGTTTACCACTATGTCATTTTAACAATCTATCTTCTCGACAAGATCAATTGAATTTATTATTAAACAATTGCATTGTAAAATCTAATATACAGTGTATGGTGGTCCAATTAACGTATTCTCGATAAAATAGCCACAGGCTTTCGCGATATTATTCAGCTACCACATTTGTAAACTACTCAATTGCGCAAAAAATTTCCAAACCTTTTTTGTCTAATGGGACCCTCCTCACTCTCGACAGGCACCTAACAAAACGGAAAATCTCTCTCCTCCAAGGTTTTATTTTCAAATAACTCAAACAATTTTTTACATAAACCTGTATAATTAGTATACCAAAACTTTTGTTGTAAGCTTTCTGTCGATCTATTATCTCGAATTACCCGTAAAAAACGTCACAAATACCCGGTTTTTCACTTTTTTTATCCGGAAAATCTATCTCCTCTAGTTAACTTCAACAATTTACTCAAATTTCTCCAAAGCTAGCTGCCTAACACAGAAACTCTTCCTTGGGCGTTTTTGGTAAATTCGACCCAATAACAAAGTCAAACTCAAAATATGAATTTTTCAAGGTCACGTGAACAATTTCCGAAAAAAATGTGCTTCGATTTTTTCGAAAGTAGGCTGAAAAGAACGCTGGGGAAACACCGAAGAGAAAGTTGGCTTACGTCAACCCGATATTTAAAAGTCTTGGTGGTAAAATTGACACAAACGTTATTTTTGAACATAATTTTTAGAAAAATACTTGGAAAAAAATCGAAAAAACGCAAAAATTTCGAAATTTTTTTGTTTTTATTTGGGTTGTTTCGTGCTTTTAAAACACAAACGATTGATTTGGTGCATTTTTATGACATAATAACTGCAGAAAATGTAGGAACCACCATACCCTCAAGTCCCAAGAAATTCGATCGAAATAGTTTGGCGATTGGGCTCTCAGATGATTGCCAAATTTATTTATATCATGCCCCTGACTATGCGATTTTCACCTGGCCAATCTGACAAAATTCCCAGTTCAGTGGTGATTCGCGCCCGAATAATCGAAACAGCCTTTTGACGCTTTTCTCCTTTCACCTTGTAACCGGAATTTTTTAAACAACTCATTATAAAGGAACAAATTGAAGATTTTTGCCTTATTTTCAAAAAAAATTAGACAATTAACTCCTACAATCCGGAACAACTTCTGGACTAACAGTCTTTTCACGGTCACGCGTGACCGTGGTGTTTAAATCGAGCGTATAACCTTGGTTTCATTATTAACATATATTTTTCACATGATCATATGATAATTCTGATAATTTCCTACAATCGTATCAAAACAAAATGTGAAAAAAAGTATTTTAAAGGCATCAAATGGTGATATGAAAATATAAAAATCTATCTTTTTAGCACGATTCACACAATTAAGGGGGTGGCCAAGGTAATTGTGACGCAAATATTTGCTTTTGTTAGGCGCAAAAAAGATTTATTTGTTCGATAAATATTGCGGTATAAACAACATTTTTTAAAAGACGATAACATCAGTTCATCATCAGATTTTCCCACGATCTATCGACACAAAAAAGCCTCGCAATTTTGGAAATAAATATAATTGGATAAATTTATTGTTGAACGTATTTTCAGAACGTAAAATTCGAATTTAAATCGTTATTTGTTCATATCTTTTGAACTACACGACTTACAAACTTCTAATTAACAAAAATGAATTCTCCAGGCTCGATTTAGTTAAATTTTGATCTTCAAAAAAATAAATTTAAAAAAAACATTTTTCACTTGCAGTCTTTTTTTTCTAGCGCTCACGTTTATGTATACTGTGAGAGACTCAGTGCGAAATTGCAAAATCTGGAGGGGAAAAAGTTTCGAAAGTGCATGCGTTATATGATCCTGAAATAAAATTTCTNTCAAAAAGAACACTAAAAAGCTTACTTCTCCTACAATTTACATGATTTTTTTCTAATTTTTTGAGTAAAGTTTCGGGAAAGCAGTATCAACAATAATCTAGAGCCCTTTTTTTGAAATTTTGCTTTTGACAGACAAATTTTTTTTCGACCAATTTTCATTGAGATTTTGTTTTTCGGTCTTTTCGCATTTTTGTTTGTTAAAAGCAAAATTTTGAAAAAAAGGTTTTGAATTATTGTTGATATTGGTTTTCCGGAACTTGACTCAAAAAATAAACGAAAATTGATGTAAATTGTAGGAGGAGTAAGCTTTTTGAGTTTCAAATATTGAAACATTATAGTAACCTTCATATGCCTCCAGAACNTAGATTATTTTTAAACTAGTTTCGAGCTTTCATATTAAGTATAAACCGAAAATTTATGTTGAAAATTGGCGGAGGAGTAGGCTTTTGAAAAAGCCTCTAAATCTCGATTTCAGACTTCGGTTTTAAAAGTTTTTTGAAGTTTTTGTCCGACAAAAGCTAAATTTCGAAAAAAACGCTCCAGATTATTCTTTGTATGATGATCTGAAGCCTGACACAGAAAAATAAATGAAAATGATAAAAACTGACGGAGGAAAAAGCTTTTTAGTGTTTTTAGGTAAGGTTTACTATACGTTCATATGAGTGCGTAGGTTGGATTGTATCAGATTATTGAAATTTTAAAAATGATTGCGAAGAGTTGTTCTTCACGTTAAAAATGTTTTTAGAATTCCAGCTTTGCTAGTTTAGCCAGAAACCGCATCTAAAAACAAGAAAATCAGCGACAATCACTCTCTTAAGGTACGGACGTTGATCAATGTATTCTGAAGTGTTTGCATGACTTGAAGAAGTAGACATTGAAGTAGTAGACATTGAAGAAGTAGGCAGTGTTTTTTGTAACTTGTATGTTGATAGAATTAAAGCAAAAACGTTACAATAAATTTCACTTTCAATTATTGTATCGAGTTGCGGTGGTTTTGCAGATCGATATCGTCTTGTGGGTCGATCTTGCATCATTTGGCGTCGCCGTCGTTCTGATATGGTGTTAACACGGTAAACATTCTTTGGTTTGAGCCATTTCTTAATATTCTTGTTTCAAACCATCATGATTAATAGGCTTATTAAGATAGCAACTGTAATTGAGACTATTTGGAAAATCAATCCAGCATGAATGGTTTTTGTTTGAGAAATTGGAATATCAAGTGTCTTCAGATTTAATTCAATTTCTTGCAGTTTTTGTTGTGTTTTTCCAGCAAACAATTCGATTATATCAAAGTTAACTTAAAAATTTTTCTTAAAGTTCGTTAGTTTTATCTTCAATATAAGGCATTATTTCTGAGTCCATAAGTTGTGTAAGGTTTAACTTAGCAGAGTGATCCACAATGTCCTGAAGCACTTTCGGCTATTTAGATTTTAGTAAAATAACTGAAATATTTCCGAAATCAATAATTTGTTGTATGATTTCATCATACGATTCAATAATTTGCATTTGGGTGGCTTCTTCCATCCATGATGCTCCTGTCATGTTCGGTATCAAGATAACTAGAACATTGAGATTTTGGTCCATTAGACTTTGAAGTTCTTCGTCACTGCAGTTTAAGCTATTTGGTAGCATATTTTGGGCAAATTGTTCTTCGCAAAGAAGTAAATGATCCTGTGGGTTGAAGTTTATTTTTTTTGATAATAAAAAAAATTATAATTTATGTTAAACTTATTCACCTTCTCCTGTTTACATGTGCCTCAGTTGTTGTTGCTCAGAGGTTTTATGAGGCCATTCAAGTTTTTGGTTATTTTTTAATAAATTGAAAATATTCAATATAAAGTTCATTTTAATTCACGTCAGCTGTAGCAATCAAACAACAGAATTTTAAGATTTTAAACTTCAAAAATAATATTTAAAAAAAAATTTATGGCGAAAATGTTTTCAGTTGTTATACTGCATTATAGATAAAAAATATATATCTGAATTTGAACAACTTTTTGTTGTTTCTGATAAACAACCAACTGTAATACTCACAAACCTCTTAGTTTATACAAAAAATAATTCAAAAATTTTTGTTCCTCTTGCAAAAGCGATTTCAAAAAAAAAAAAGGAATTTCAAATTTTTTTTTTATTTTAAAATTTGAATTCAAAATGTGAAAAAATGTAATTAATTTGAAAAATAAGGGATGAAAAATAATAATATATCAGCTAATGATGAGGTTTGTGTTAACAAAGTAAGGAAATAAGTAAAATGGTTTGAGGAGTTAGGGTTAGCAATTCAAAAATCATTATATAATCTTTTAAACAATGACATTATCTTCACTATTTTGCCCCGCTCCTACACCATGTTGGGGTAAAACTGTGCGGTAATTAAAAAAAACATTGTTTGAAACTAAGTTTATTAAAAAGGTATCCTATAGTTGGGCCTACATATCTAAAAGTGAATATTGAGCTGTTTTGCGCAGCATATAAGGGGCTGAAGTCACGAGTAAAAAGGTCTCGAGAATGTACTAAACCAATAGTGGAAGCAGATAAGCATGTTTTATAAAAATAGCTTTTCGTTTTGTCCAAGCATTTCTTGGCATCGAAAAGTTTCATCAATAATTAACGGTTGTACCATAATTATTGACTTGAACACTCATCGGCCGGGTATACAAAACACAATAGCTGCGCCCACGCTCTAAAATTTTGCGAACCCGCAATATCGCCGATTTGTATTGTAGGAAATACACTCAAATTTTGAATTTCTAGTTTCTCGTTAACAGCTTTATCTTTATTTTCTTTATTCTAACTTTTCACGTTAACGCCGAAAATTTAGTGTTTTTTATGGTTATGCTTGTTTTGCATTGGGTCGGCGAAACTGTTGGACAAAATTGATTTTTTTCATATTTTCTCAAGACTTAATTTTGAGTAAAATAATAAATTTTATCGGTAATATTGACAAATAATTGGTTGCTTATAATCTCCATCGGGGCGTGAGTTCGAATCCCACTTTAGACACAAGATGTAAAGCTTATCATAAGCCGAGAAAAACCCAAATATCGGCAAATTAGTGTTCAGGACGTCCAGCATTCGTCTAGTCCAACTGTATGTGTCGCAAAATGTGCACTATTTCAGTTTGTGAGATAATTTGATTTTTTTTTGTGAATGGGAATCCCATTATGGGATAGAATATACTCGATTTGTATCCGAAGTGTCTTCGACAAGACAAAAAACTTTATTCGGATTTTATATGATCCTGATCTACAAATTGCAGGAACGGTTATTACAATGTTTGCCAGCTAGAATACCATGGGTGATTTAACAATTTTATAACAAATTAATCCCACTGTAAAAATTAAATGGAAAACCAAATAATTTATGATTTCTCAATGCAAATAAAATATAACAATTTGTGCAGTTAAATAATAAAATATTCCATTGTTACCTTTCTTTTGGAAAAACTTTCGGATCTACAAAGAATCTCTATTCTAAAAATATATCTAGTTTAGGCCTAGATAACTCTTGCAAATACAAATTATAAAAATTAAAATCAAAAAGCTTAATTCGTTAAAATTAGCAAAATGACATTGTTTATAAATATAAATGAATAAAACTCAGCAAATCGGGCAATAACTTGAGGATTAGAATCTCTACAAAATAGGGTTTTTTACGCTCACATCGTTAAATGACGAGTGAAATGGTCTCAGCTAAAGTTCTCCTGTCTAAAGGTCATGACGCGTCACTAACTTTTACCAGCTCCGGAAGTATACCGTTTATTTTATTTCCGACAAAAAACATATTTTTATCTCAAACCATTTTCAACGGATTTTGTAACGTATCTTTCCACATAAAATATGTGTCAAAGATGTATATAAAAATACATTTGAATTATTTAATTAAGTCTTTTCTTATAATTAAGCGATCTTTTATTCTTGTAATTGCCAATTCTTGTTATTGCTGGGTATTTTTACTACTTTTCAATGGTCTTTAACTTTTGTTTAAAATGTGAGAACGTAAAAATTGAAAAAAGTTTTTTCGTGAACATTTTTATGACTATTACTTATATAAATTGTTTATCAATTCATAACAAACTTGTAACGATCTTTACGAAACCAATTGCATACAATTTTAATCATTTAAAAAAGAAAGAAAACTGAATTTGGAACAAAGTTCTTGAAACCAAAGTTCTTTTAAACCAACAAAAACGGTTTTCGTAAACTTGCAGCAAGTTACTTGCTAAAAACTTAATAATTTTCTTTTTAATCAAAAGCATATTTTTGATAAAATAAATCTTCAAGGCAATAAATGCAACAAAGTTTTTCGAACATTTGTATTTTTTCTTTCATTTCTCGTGATCAGAACGCACCGAATTGTCAGTGAAAAGTATTGTTTTAGTAATAAAAATAATACTAAGAAGCCTTGCTTCAGTTAATTACGCAGAAACACATTTTGAGAGGAAGTGTCCGCAAAACAATTTAGGCTGAAAATTTGGTATAGTTTAACTACCAGGGTACGGACTTTATAGGGTACGGACCGGAAAACCAGGGGCCAAAGAAATACCGATAGTGATATGAAATAACGCTCCTGGAGCCACCTAGTGGTCAAAAATTGATTTCAAAATGAAACTTTTCGACCTTTGTTTCTCTTTATTTAAAGTTTGAAAATGAAAATATTTGACCCAACACGATCAGAACTAAACTTTTTGTTCTTTCTGGTCCGAAATGAACTTATTTTTACGATAAAAATAATCTTAGTTTTGAGCGAGTTTGGGCGCGATGAAAATTCAGCAATTTAAACATAAAAACCTAAAAATCGTCGCATAATTCTCCCGTAAAATTCTTTTTTTCGATAATTTTTTAAATTTTGCATCTAAATTTTGATTTTAGTTAAATTTATTTTTCTAAAAGCTCGAAATTTCCCCGGTCCGAACTCTAGATATAGTACGTAACCAGCCCAGAAAAGGATTGGTATCGATGCTTTTGTATGCTCGGTTCTCCGGATCCGTATAACTCTGCCCCGGATCCGTATAACTGTTTCCAGGTGCTCCTAAATTTGGAACAAAAAATTGTTTGCGCCGAGCGAGGCACTGAGTGACGGCTGGTTAGGGTGGCGCTCACTTTAAAAGCTCACTTATAACAGGTGAATTTTGAACAGGTGAAATGAGGACGCTTTGCGGGGTATCGTATCCGTTTGGCATGGTAGGAGATTGTTTAAACAGACAGTTCGCCCACTCGAGGACGGCAACCTCAAAAACGGAGGTACCATTTTCTCCTTAATTAAGTATTCGATCAACTACATTTTTGCGTTAAATTACGCGGATTATCAATGCGCAAAAAAAGGTTTGTTGTTTTTTTCTGAATAATAAAAATACACTAGAAAACCTTTAAAATGCGGTACTTTGGCCGGTTAGGTACCATTTTTTGGAAAGATTTTTTTGACTAAACTCATTCGATTTCTCCGCAAACAAAGTTATCGGTCTACATTTTTCATTTACGTTATTAAAAAATAAATACATGTAAAATAATAATGCTTTAAATAATATTTTCACAAATTTTTGAGGTTATCTACTGTATTTTTATTTTTCAGATAAAAACAATTTTTTTTTTGCGCATTGATAATCTGCGTAATTAAACGCAAAAATGAACTTGATCGGATATTTAATTAAGGAAAAAAATTCTACCTCCGTTTTTTGACTTTGCCGCCCTCGAGTGAGAGAACCCAGCATAGAAAAGCAACAAAACTATCACCAATCAATTTTTTAGGGGCTTGTTTAGTACTTTATCAGGTTTTCAGTCTAACTTTTTTGCGGACACTACCCCCTCAAACATATTTCTTATGATCAGTTTTCACGGAGAATTATTTTTTGCTATTTGTTCATCAGTAGGATTTTGGCCAAATTAATTAAGGTGATAAATCCCCCACAAAAATGGGTTTCCCCGATTAGGGTAGTTTACTAGGCCATGTCATCGTTCAGATCTATAAGTAATAGACTATAACGAAAAGTTAAATATATATGAAAAATTAACCAGTATCAATATTTTTTGAGGTTCTGTTACTAAACTTTAGTTATCGAAAAAAAATTACTGAACTTTAGAAATCGAAATAAAATTTAAATTTTTTTGACATCGGGTATTATGGGGATGATGGTTCCTAATTTGACATATTCAAAGTGATCATGGGCGAAATAGGAAAGTATCATAGTAGTTCTGAACATACAAGTTTGTAGATCTCACCTTAATCTCAAAAATCAGACTGACAATTTTTTTTTCGGCCTTACACTCCTTGTACCATGTCTGTAACACCGCACACTTTCCATATTTCAAAACCTATCTCGTCCCGTGGTTTTTAAATCTAAAAGCTTGATGAGTATTCACGTCAGCAGGCGTGAACGACGGTCTATGGGATATAGAAGCTTGTAGGTAAAGTTAAAGAATTTCTAGGTTTGATTTTGTCTCAAATTCGTCAGACATGGTCGATGGTCTAGAAATGCTGAAAATGTGCCGCGATTTTGACCATTTTTCGTCCTGTAAACCTATCTCCTCCCTGGTTTTTCATTATTTTGCATTTGTTATATTTTGTCTAAAAGGTAAGATAATGAAAACCGCAAACTTGAATTTTAGGTGTTGGAATATTTTGAATAAACAGTGCGTGTAAAACTCTAGAAAGTTTGTCACTTGAGTAGCCGGAAGTAGTTTCTTGTGTCGGATGAAATCGAAAGGGGCTCAAGTTGAAGGCGTTTTCTTTGCGCACACTCTCTTCAAAACTGTTCAATTATATTACACCAGTTTCATTAAAAGTTTAAGAAGGTGTAATCGACTGTGGAGGATATGAATGAATGACTAAGGAAAAATTGTGAAAAGTATCCCAAAAATTTCGAAATTTTTTTTGTTTGTTTTTTTTCGGGTTAATTTGCTTTTTTAAATGAATTACATTCGATTTGGTGCATTTTTATGACATAATAACTGCCGAAAATGTAGGAACCACCATCCCCTTAAAAATTTTAAAGGATTGACCAAAAATTTTGAACCGAATTATGGCAATATTAGGCTAAAAAGAAGTGTCTTATACGAAATATGGCTGAAAACACTTCCAAAATTTTATGCACCAAGAGAATCGCTAATACAGAGATATTGAAATTTTTGCTGCAAATTATCTATGGAAAAATTATAGAAACTTTCTAGGCATTTTTTCGAGCTCCCTCCCACCGATGACATCATAAATTATGATTCATAATATAAACGATAAAAACGGTTTATAAATAAATACATGTAGTGAGTCACTACTAGTGACTACATTGTAGTCATTCGTTTTTCACATTCATTCTTGAAGAATAATTCTTCATGAAAAAATGATCGATGAAAGTGAAGAAATCAGCCAATCAGCGCGGTCAAATATTCTTGTTTACATCCTAGTCTCCTCATTGGCTTAATTCGTCAACATTTTTAGCTATATTTTTAACCTCTAAAAAATAGCAAATTTCTTTTTTATTTTGCTTAATTTTATACGAAAATGGATTAAACTTTATTCTAACCTTATTTAGATATGGAAAGATCGTGACAAAATGGACGATTTAAGAGAAAGAGTCCGATTATGGGTTCGAAATTATTTTCCCCAGTTTTCAGAACAGGTACTGACAATAAAATGACTTATTATCTTTATAAATTTACATTCTAAAATTATTAAGAGAAATAGAAATTACAGTGCAATACAGGTTATACAGAATTTAACATGATGGAAAATATCGATTTTTATGATTTTACACAAATTTGAAAAATAAAATTCCAAGGCTAAATTTATCGATTATAATTCCTTTCAAAACACTAAAAGGTTGTTAATTTCGGAGGCCATTTTGTTCGAAATTTCATAAAGCTACGTAAAAAGAGCACCAAAATGAGACAGGATAAAATAGAAATCTTTGATTTTATCGTTATTATGATGCTCTTTTTTGACCTTATTTTGAACGTTTATACTTTCAACTAAGACTTCTAGAACATTGAAAAATACAATACTCATCAATGAAATCGGTAGTTTGTTCAAAAACCGTGGGCGTAAGCAGCCAATCAGCGTCATTTTCAATCAGCTGAAATTGAAATATCCCCCGCAATGACCAATTTCCCGAACATGGGTTGTAGAAAAATAAAAATTGATTCCGAAGATTACAGCTAGAAAACAAATGAACGTCTATCATTTTTGAAAAAGTTCAGCTGACCTTTCGAAAAAAACTCTTGAAATTTGAAAAACTAAAATTTTATCGACGAATTTCAAAATCTTAAAAACGGTATAGTTGAAAGTTAGCTTTGAGCTAATAATTTGCTTAATATTTTATTCCAGTGTAAATAGTCTGATAAATTTAATACAAAATCGTTAAAATTTGCTGATTGAGCGGAAGGTTTCATAATCGATAACTTACAAGAAAAAAATAATTTGATATCGACTTAAAATGATTTAATATCGATTTCAAATTTTAAACAATGTTTAATTTTAGGTCGAAACCGAAGTAAATGAATCTCGATCTCGAAAAGTTTTTTGTCTTCATCAACTACCACCAGGAGAAGAACAGCCGTCTGTTCATATTGACAATTCCATTTCATCCTCAAAATATTCCATTATTACTTTTATTCCTCTCAATTTATACGAACAGGTAAAATTTGATAATTAAAAGAAATGATTTATTTATTAAAATGTTTTAGGATAAGCTATCAATAATGAGGCAAATTTGAGACCACAAATAATTGCTGCCATCATTTTTTGTAATTAAATTAAATAAAAATATTTTTTTTATTTTAAGGGGGTGATCGACACAAGCCGGATATGAAGGCTTACCCAGAAATGAAGTTATTTATCTCAAAAAAATAAATTTTTGGAATCATTTTGCTTCTCGAATCGAAAAAACGGGTGAAACGCCAAATTTGTAACAAAAAACATTATTTTCGAAATTATATAAAAAGTTTTAATAATTTGAAAAAATTTGCCAACTACCGTATTGGGTGTGAAATTTCACCGTAAAATAAATACTTTCCTAGCAAATTTTGAACTATAGCCAAAATGATACTGAAATTTGTCGTTTTTAAGGAAAAAAATGATATTTGGTTAGTTTAACTGGCATGAATTTAGTGAAAAAATTATTCTGCGTGAACCAATTAAAAATCTGGATATGAAAACCGCGAAAATAGTCCTTTTACGAAAAATTATATAAATGAAATGTAAATACAAAATTATGTTTTCTTATCTTTGGCTTCAATAATATTTCCCTAAATGAGGCATTTTGTGTTTTATCTGATTTTCTTAAAATAAACGCAAAATTTCAAACAAAAAGAAACCAACCAATTTTGCAGCGTTGTGTTCTTGCGTTAGGAAAGTCATAATTTTCTAAGGTTGAGATAGACTTGAAAATATTTTTCAAGTATTCTTAAAAGCTAAAAGTTTCGTATGTGGTCTGTGTCCAAATTGGACATCTGTTCTGCCAATAAATGTTATTTAAAAATGTCTGAAATCAGTCTTTATAGAGTCGACCACCCCCTTATCACACCTATTGCATTGAAAGTTTCATGTTTTAAGACCGACAACTGACTTATTTTTCAATAGTTTCATCGAGTCGCAAACTTTTACTTTCTTGGCATTTTCATCATGCAAGTTGTTATTGACAGTCCAGTATCCCCCTATACTTCTGGTCTCCCGCTGTGTTTCGTTATTGGGTTAACAGCAGTAAAACAGGCATATGAAGATTGGAAAAGATATCGGGAAGATCAAAAGGAAAATACGAAACCAGTGTATATTGTACGAAGCGGTGTTCTTGTCAGGAAAGAGTGATTTATTAGTATAATTCAGACATATTATATTAAAAAATGTGTATACATTTTAAAAGCATATTTTGTCAAATTGTTCGCCTGAGATTTCAAAAATGTATACCTCATGCATGGGGTCCATAAGAGAGACTAAAAAATATACGAATTGGCCTTTTCGACTTATTTTTGCAGAAAAGTCAAGAAAAAACAGTACAAATCTTCCATGTCGCAAAAATACAAATTTATACCATGTAATTTATTCGATATTTTTTTTATTTTTGCGTTGAAACCGGTTGGTTAATTTAATGTTTGAAAAATAAATTGAAAATTTGTATTTCTGCGACATGTTAGATTTTGTATGGTTTTTTCTTGAAAGTAGTAGCCAAAAGTGTATGCTCCAATTCGGAAGAATTTCATACACTTTTGGCTATATACATAAATATTTTCTTTGATTTTTCTGCAAAAATAAATCCGACAGGTCAATTCGTATTTTTTTTTCGTACACTCTAGAAATTTCAAATTTTATTTAATTTCTTGCGCTTTGCACTATAATGCTGTATCATAAAAAAACTCTTGAAAGGGACCAATGTATGAATATCCGAGCTGGTGATGTGGTCCGTGTAAATGAAGGTTCAACTCTCCCAGCTGATTTAATGCTAATTTCTTCAAGCGATATTTCTTCCCGTGCTTACTATAGCACAGCCGCCCTAGATGGCGAATCGAATTTGAACGAGGCAAAAGCGCTAAAGAAAACTGCGAAATTTACGACGCCAGATCAAATTACACAGATTCGGTGTTATTGTGAAGTTCAGGCACCAAATGCAGAATTGTCGAGATTTGCTGGCCGAGCTGTTTTTAATTATGGGGTTGGAGAGGAAAATGAAGAAATTTATCCGCTAACTCCTGAACAACTGCTATTACGAGGTACTGTAATAAAAATTGACATTGACGTCGTTATTAATATGCCATTAAACTTTGGGGGTCATTTTGCACTTTTGAAACATTATTTTCTTTACATTTTGAAGCGAATTAATTTAGTTTGATATGTTACATATCGTATGTATTAAAACTCCAAGAGGAGAAAGTTTGACACAAAAAAGTCATATTTCGAAAGTTTTTTTTAGACAATCTAAAATTAACATTTTTAACGTCTCCAAACAATAAATAATGAATTATTATTTTTCAATTAAAAAATGTTTTTTCGACGTTTTTCTTGATTGTTTTATCGAGAAGCGATAAATTACTGGTTTTCACAGTTGAAAAATATTTTTTGTCTCGAAAAACATTTTCTGACTGTAAACCTCATTAATTTATCACTTCTTGAAAATGCAAACAAACCTCAAAGAAACCAATTTTAAATTGAAAAAATAATAATTTCGAAAGTTAACCATAAACCCGATTTTTCTTATTCTGGGGTAAATTGTCAAAAAAATAGATATACTAGTGGCGGGAATTTT